>CM060842.1:67045000-67645000 GCA_030762175.1 Metallyticus violacea
ATGTGACAGTCTTTAGGTATGCATTATATAACAAACAAATTTAGAAAATGTTTTAAAGGCCCTTCATAATGTCACAGAATATGCTGTTTTTTCCCGGATCTTTGTATGATCCATGACTTTGAGTGAAGGTTGAATTTTTTATTGAAAAAGTTCCTAGCCATCACATGCATATAATAGATTCCTCAGATAATTTTCACGTCTGGACAAGATTATCTTGAGAGGCATTTAAGTACATTTAGCATAAAGGCATACTTGATGATTCCAAGCTCATGTAATAGCACTAGGTCTACAAAAATCTTATGCCAAAAATACACAATATAATTGTACAAATAAATGTCTCTGAAATACACTAGCATACACTAGAGGACATGCTAGTGGTTTAATTCTTTTAAATACAAGCAGATAAGTCATCAATTTGGCTTTCTGGAGTTGAAAAGTAATAATGTCACAGTGTTAATTATAAAATGTTATGATAAAATAAACTTACCACTTAAAATGTAAATTTTACGTATTATTTATTCTATATGACAAGTAAGTGAAGCATTAAGAGTGAGTTGTTTAACTAAATCATACAATAATATCAATTTAACTTACCAATGCTTCCATTAGGATTGTAGGGATATCTTTCAGTTGGATTTCCATCATTATCTACATATTTAATAGCCATGCAATGCTTCTTGTTTAAAGTGGAAAACACGTTTTCATTTTTGAAAGTAAAACGACCTAAGGAAATAAAATAAAATATTATTAACACAAACTTTAAGAACAGAAATAAGTTATAACGATCGTATATACATTTTTCCTGTTGAGTTTGAGTTTTCTACTTCTCTAAGTCTGATTTTATAATGAGTAATACCAGAAAGTCCTTTCTAAACAAGATAGTAAACAAAATTCATTTAATGTGCAATGATGGCAAGCATCTATTTGAAAATGATCAATATCTAACAAGCTTTCATTAACAAAGAAAATAAAAGTTTAATAAGAATTATAGTGAAAAAACTTGAAATTATTGCAACAAAAAAGAGCACCAGATGACAAACAAATGTTGCATTAGAAGTACCATATGAAGAGAAAAGGGGCCAATGGCTTTCTTTTAAACCTGAAAAAGAATATTATTTTGAGAGTTTTTCTTTAAATAAGTTTCACCACAGAGCTATTCATCCCTGTAATAATAATTACCATTTTATTTTGCACAATCTTGCAACACAGAAAATTTAACTGCTTGAGATCTTAGCTTCTTAGCTTTTGCTATTAATGAAGGAAACCTCATTTACATGGGTGGATGCCAGATAGCATTAATAGCTGAACACTAAGGGCCTATGCATAACAAAAATTAGAATAATGCAATGTAAAACATACTGATCATTTAATGGAACTTTTCACGGCTTAATACTAAACATAAACATTAGCACAAACTTAAAAAGGTTAATCAAAGTCTGTAAACCCTATATTTTTATGGTTATGTTTAAATTACCTTAAAACATAACACATCCATTGTTAATAATAAAAGTAAAACAAAAATGAATACCCCTCTAAATGTTACAAAAATGTCAAACAAACTGTTAAAAATGTGTGCATCTTACCACCATACATGCATCACACTTTTTTCTCCAATTTTATTGACCTTGCCAACAACATACACAAGTTTTGTTTTCAATTTTTTTTTCCTTGCGAAGTTTCTCAACATATAACACTTCAGTACAGTAAAATCTATTTTTCGTGCAAACCAAAGCAAAAAATGAATAAATTGAAATTATGGAGACCATCTTATTGGTTATTTTGAGTAATAATCATCCTGGATTGTTTTTAAGTATATAATTACATATAATGATACTAACTTGTGAATTTGCAGCATAATATAAGAGCAACATAAAGCTTTTTACTGTTAGGGTAACACCTCAAGCAGGAGTGGAATTGCTTCTTGAAGATAAACATAATCCTGTAAAATGCTGAAGAAGAATTCCCAGATTGAACAAGGTGTTCCAACTAGACATTAATTGACAGCCTGTGTTGAAAACTGCTTTTACATAATTATATGTGGTTTTGTACTGTGTAAATCAATGATTCCATCTCTTGTAAACATTGCTGCACCTATTACTCTTTTGGCTCTACAGCCCTGTGAACTCTAGCCTCCTGCACAATATTCCTCCCGAATTGTCTATCTTGCACTTTATTTTTCCATCCTCTAATTTTCATCTTCCTCAAATCTTCTATTACATCATCTAAACTTCTTGTTTTTGACCTTTCTTCCTTCTAGAATACAACTTCATTTTAGCATTATTTTTCCAATTCTATCTTCAGTCATTCTCTCTATATGTCCTAACCATCTTATTTTTTGTCTCTTTATGAACTTCACAATAACTTGTTTGTATATTAATTCCTTTGCGTAATAATTATATTTTATTCTTCATTGTTTATCATCTTACTATTCCATAAATTCTTTCAATATTTTCCTTTAAAATTTTTGTAGTATTTCCTTATCTATGTTGTTTAGGGTTTATTTGCTGCAGCATGTTACTACTGATCTTATTAGTGTTTTATAAATCTTACATTTTGTCCCTCTACTAATTCATTTGTTTTTTAGTAATCGTAGCTCAGCATAATAAGCTGTATTCCCACTTTGAATTCTTGTTTTTATACATTCATTTAAATTATTATTATTGCTATTTACAAGTGCTCCTAATTTTTTCAATTGTGATATTCCTTCATATGTTTTTACTTCGGCTAAGAGATTTGCAATTTTCCTTTTATTTTTATCTGCTGTAATCTGCATATATTTAGTTTTTACTTCATTGATTCTATTCCTACTTTTAAATTCCTTATAGACATCCACTAGTTTGTTTTTATCTCCAGCTACAATGACTATATCATCTGCATAGGCATGTATTTGACTAGTCTTGAGGAATATAGTTCTTTTAGGCTATTTAGTTTATTACTCTGTGTACGGCTAATTTAAAAAGCATTGCCGATAGTACATCGCTTGACTCACCCCAGTATTACAATAGAAACTGGACTTGGTTTATTCAGTAGATTTATTAACTTGAATAAAGAACTGTCTGCTTCAAGTTTATTCACGTTTATCACTAGACCACCAGAGTTAGTCCAGATACCTACCTACCCAACTTCTAGCTTTATTATTTCCCACTGTCATTTTTATTAATCTTATAATCTTTTATTTGGATTTAAAACTTTCCAATGTTTCATAATAGTGCTTCCCTATCAATGGAATCAAATGTACATTTATAGTCAATAAATAAGAAACAAACCATATTCATAAAATTTTTCCATCATTTGTCACATTATAAATATTTGATCTATTGTACTCTTCCCACCTCTATATCCACATTCATATTCACTGAAAATACTTTTTGGTACTTCTTTACTATATAATTTAAAATACTTGAGAATATTTTATACACTACATTTAATAATGTAATTTCCCTATTATTATGACATTGACATTTATTCCCCTTTTTGTATATTGGGCATATTATACCTGTCTTTCAGCTTTCAAGCATTTGTTCATTCCTCCATGTTTCTATTATCAGATTATACAATTTTAATAATTTCTGTCCCACCATATTTTATTAACTCAGATATTATATTATCTTTTCTTGCCATGGGTGGCTGAGGTTGTTAAGGTATGGGCTCATGAGCAGGAGTGGTTTGATTCCCCCAGGACTGTCCTCCCCAACTGAAGTTTTTTTAGGCTTTCCTCAGTCCGCATAAATAGCATATGCTGGGGAGGTACCGTAAACTTTCCTTCCTTTAAAAAAATCCTTTCCTACTTTCATCTAATATATTATCAGTGTCCATTGTCTGTGATGCCTCAGCAGTAAAAATGGGCATTAAACACTATTTTAAAAAAAATCTTCTCCTGATGCTTTATTTTTTTCAAATTCTGTAATGCTATTTTAACATCCCAAAAATCAGGTTCTTCTTCTCCTTTCATTATTTTTATTTTAATTTTTATTTCTTTCCTGCTCTAGATTACTTCTTACATTATACTTGTCATTTAATAATTCTTTGTAATATTCAGCCCTCTTCCAGTATATCTTTATCTTCTAAGATTTTACCTTCTTCACTTAAACATCCTCACATTCCTATTCTATTCTATTTCCTTTGCTTAATTTGTTTTATTGCCATGTAAAATTTACTTCTCTCATTCTGTTGATTTTTATGTTTCTATTTCTTTTATTTGTCTTTTCCTGTACTCTCTTTTTTTTCTTATAGAGATTATTTGTATCTCTTCTTCTTTTGCAATAATCTTCATAACTTTTTCTGGTTTCTTTTTATAGCATCTTTCTTATAGCCATATTCTTTTTTTCTATTGCTTATTTGCATTCCTTATAAACCATTCTTAATTTTTTCTATTTTCTTTTCCCCTATGCTTATTTTTGTTACTTCTTTCACATCTCTCTTATACTCTTCCTGTGCTTATTAGTAGGGGGAAGGAACATGGTTGTTCAATCTGTAGTCAGGAGAGGAGGGAGTATTAAAGAAGAAAAATATTATAGACTTGGCACCAGCACAGAAGATGAAGTTCAAATGCTCAGACTAAAAATATGCAATAAAAAACAAATATAATAGTAATACATAAAATGTTCTATGAAATTAGTACCATTAAATTGTGTTGAAATGGATACATTGTAAAATTGCTCTAAGGAAGCACAAATAGGATACTCACAAACATAATACAAAGAGAAAGCTAATAGTATTGACAGAAGACAAGATGTGCAGCAATATGTGAATAATGGTGCAGGTGATACATTGTAAAATTGCTCTAAGGAAGCACAAATAGGATACTCACAAACATAATACAAAGAGAAAGTTGATAGTATTGACAGAAGACAAGATGTGCAGCAATATGTGAATAATGGTGCAGATGTGCATACCAAGTTATACAATAAATTTAGAAAAAAAAATAATTTAATTCGACATCTCAGCATTTGTTCCTGTAGTCATAGAAATAATTGGAAAAAAAATTGATAAGTAAGCAAATCAGTATAAAACAATTTAAATGTCAATGACATAAACAGACATGTCATCATCCACCAGCACACTATGATCAAGTTAGGTGCTTGATAGTTGCATTTTTTGCAACTTGAATGAACCTTGGCTGAGTACAGCTGTTCATAAAGACTACACAAGACAATCTATAGATGAACATATTTTGAAAGAATAATTGATTTCAATTCTAAATGTTTTGATGTCAATGAGTTTCATGTGCTTGAGATGAGAGAGGATATTGCTCTTCCTGAAATTCCAGTGCCACAGGACCAAATTGCATTATCTCAAACCCAAATGGGAGAGGATTGAAAAGAGTATGCAAAATATCCATTCTGTCTGAGAGAACATTTCCTACTCATCACACCAAGAATATTAGGAATAAATGAAATTAACTTCTGAAAGTGAACAATAAATAATTTATTTTATATATATACTGGATGATCAAATTTACTCTAACTTTACCATATGAAATAAACTTCTGAAAGTGAACAATAAATAATTTATTATATATATATATATATATACACTGGGTGATCAAATTTACTCTAACTTTACCATAAGTCAGTTTGAATGGATGACTTAATTGCTGGTCAGTGTACCTTTTCTTAAAGGGTATTGGCCTGGAGACTGTAATACATGTGTCCTAGCAAGTGGTTATAGAACTAACAAGACCATATTTTATAAACAAACTAACTTATAGCTACAATTTGGCAAGTGCTACTTTCTCTCGCTTTCCCTTTCCAAGGTGTAATTCCACCTGTCATAGCAAATTCTCAGAACTAGATCAACTAGTTACTCTCATAGAAACTGGGTGATCAGATTTGTGTGGACATTACCACAAGTCATTTGAAATGAATGTATGGTAACTTTCTATCAGAGTAACCAGTTGAACTAGTCCTGAGAATTTATATACATAAGAAATGCAAAAAAGATTTGACATATACTTCACAATAAAAGAGACTTTTCATTATCATAACCATGCAACTCCCATTAATGAATGTTAGTTAGTGGAAATTTTTATAGCAAACTTGAATGTTTATTTCTTTTAAATTCAAAAAGATTCATCCTTTTAACTTCAAAACTGGCAAAATGTAATTCATTTCCTGAACATTTAAAAGCTGAAAATTTCATTGGGACAGGTATTTAAATAGCTCTAGAATCAAAGTATTAAATATATATATATATATATATATATATATATATATGTGTGTGATGTCAATGTATAAGGTTATAATCAAAATATATATGCGTGGTCCCTACAAACCTTCTCCATGTGCTATCCAGATGCCTAGCATTGAACCTTCCATGCCTTTCAACATTATGGATGGAGTCCTTTCAATGCGAACAGTACTGAATCGACATTCAAACCTTTCAGATAAATTGTGATCCAGTACAATATCAGGTTCAGGAATATCTCCATCTGAAGCTTTTCCTTAATAAATAAATAAATAAAAAAAATTAAAGTTATAAATCCATAGACTTACAATATAAAATATAAAACTAGCCTTAATAATGATACAAATTTTGACAAGGACATCACTCAAATTTCACCAATTTTCTTCCACTTACTTGGGCATGATTGGAAGGCTTAATCATCAGCATTGCTCCACTGTCAGCTTCCTAGCATGGTATTAAGATATTGCTCTTTAGATTCTACAACTTAATGATGAGATTACTGTTGTTTGGAAGATCAAAATTAACTAAATTTTCTTTTAATTAAGATGATTGTATAATTGAGTGGAACTATACACTCTTATTGCTCCACTTACTTGTTTATAATATGTAGAACTAGTTTCACGAACCCTTTGTTTGAATCATCAGTTAACCGTTGACTGCTGGTTAATTTGTTATACTGTGGGAATGTGTATTCTGCTCTGGTCGAGGTGTGACAAACTTAAAGTTTATGTTTTCATCCCCAGAAGTGTTGAAGTTCAATATATTGTCTCTCTATTTGTAAATGCTGATTTTCTCTCATGTTGCTAATTCTGCATGTCCTTGTACTGATTATAATAATTTTGCTTTATTCACTATGCCGTGGTTTTCTACCCAGAAATGAGATGCTACTGCTGATTTATCTATCTGCTTGTATTTATGTTCTCGAAATCATGTGCCTATGTTTCTATTTGTTTTTCCAATGTAGATATTAAAATCTTTAAGAACATTCTGAAATTTTTGTAGCCCATGGATATGTGGATTTTTTAAAAATTAGCTTATCTATTCCTGCTGAAAATGTTGTGGTTTCTTTAATAAATTTTGCCTCTTGAATTTCTGTACTTTTTTGTGTACTAGTTCTTTTTTAAAACCATTTTTAATTGTTGCTTTTTTTTTCATTTGTTTATATTATTTAACGTATTCTTCATTGCTGATTTGTAGGTTAACTAGCTGACATGTTAAGCAGTTGATCACTGCATGTTTGTGTGTTGCGGGGTCAAAATGATGTTTTTGTCTGTTTGTATATTCTTTTTATATATTCCAAATTCCAGGTTTCCTTGACACTTCATTATTTTAATGTTCTAGAATGGTATCTGTTTCTGTTTCATATGCGAATGATATGTTTTTATCTTGCATATTCAAAAGTTTTATGACATCATCAATAAGTTTTTGTTAACTACGGCAAATATATCATCAACATATCTGTACCATATTTTAAATATGTATGGAAATGCTAAGTTGATGCAAGTTTCAAATCTTCTCATGAAGAGGTTATATAGGAATGGAGATAACGGACTGCCCACAGTAAGTCCTAATTATTGTTTATAGAATTTTCCCTTGAAAGAAAAGTAGGATTAGTTTATGCAAAATTTGGCGAGTTTAATGTATTTTTTTATGTGTGCATCATTAATTTCACTTGTTGTTAGCCAATCATACAGATAAATTAGAAGTTTTTCTTTAGATATACTTGGAAACAGCGATTCTACTTTAAAAGATATTAATGTGCCGTAATTTTATATCCTTAATTTTTTTCTATTAACTGAAATGAATTGTTTATATACAGCTTCAAAATTTTGGTAGTGTCTTGAATCTATCAGCTATCCATGTTAAATATCTCCTGATAGACAGTGTTAATGACAGTATTCCACCAGAGAAAAAAAGCAGGTATTTACCAATTAAGTTGTGCAGAATGCAAAAAAGCTTATATTGGAAAAACAAAGTGAAATATCGGCACACGGTTAAAAGAACATTTCACGAACATAAAATATAAGCAGATGGAGAAATCAGCATTTGCATCTCATTTTTGGACAGAAAACCATGACATAGTGAATAAAGCAAAATTATTAAAATCAGTATAAGGACCTACAGAATTAGCAACATGGGAGAAAATCTACATTTACAAATACAGAGACAGTTTAATGAACTTCGACAATTCTGGAATAAAAACATAAACTTTAAGTTCATCACACCTTCACCATAGCAGAATACACATTCCCACAGCATAACGAATTATCCAGCAGTCAACAGTTAGTTCATGATGCAAACAAAGGGTTCATGAAACTAGTTCTGCATATTACAAACAAGTAATTGAATAAGAGAGTGTAGCTCAACTCAATTATACAATTATCTTAATTATATGATTAGCTTCACTGTACAAGTTCCAATTAATATTTCTAGTTAAATTTTATTTGATTTTGTTTATGAATATATTTTCGCAAGTGGATCCATGTTGACAATGAAGGCAACAGCCTTTAAAATATGGCAAAGTAAGTACAAGAAAATTGGTGAAATTTGAGCGATTTCCTCATAAAAATTACATAATTATACAATATTTCACTGTGGAAATTTCAGTTATGGACTTAACAAGCTCATTATTTCCTTTTTGTTGCTTTTTATAAGCAAAATTTTCCAAACAAACGGAGTAACAAGCTTTTATGAAGTATACAAAAATTCAAAATTTGTTGGTGAAGAAGAAAAAAATGTCTTTTGAAAAGTTTTAAGAAGTTTTAAGCTAACACCTCCTCCCAAAAGTGTTCTAAAATCAGATTATATGTACCATTACACTACAATTTAAGCACATTCATAAAAAGTGGGAGGATTAAATCTAATTTATATTGAAATTTACCTCTTTGTAGTCAATACTTTTAAATTACCCAATAGTAAAAAAAAAATGTACTGACTAGGATCCATTTTATAACTTCTAATTTATTCATTTTATTGTGAGCTTTCTCTCAATATTGATTTTCAAATGTTTTAGCAATCACATTTTTTCCTTTATTGATTTCAGTTTGTCTTCTAAAAGTACTGACATAGTGTCACAATCTCATGCTGTGTTATACTTTGAATTATTGCTCAATGCTTACCTTGAGATTTCAAACCAACCCATCCAAGTAAACTCATCAGTTGGCAGCCATTGCAAACACCTAGGCTGAATGTGTCATCCCTCTCAACAAATGCCTGGAACTGATCTCTAAGAGAAGGGTGGAACAGAAGGCTGGCTGCCCATCCTTTTGCTGATCCCAGTACATCTGCAAACCATTACAACAATCATAAGCAGCAAATAACTCTTATATAGTGAAAACCTGCTTTTAACAAGCATTTTTCATAAGTCCCAAAAAACTGTCATGGGTCCTTTTAAATGCCATTTTTATATGCTCTGATTTAAACATTCATTTTACAGGAAAATTTGTTACATGATTCTACACATAAACATACTTTTTTAAAATATTTATTATTAGATTCTGAATTTTATGAAGCTATCTTCATTGTGGTTTCTGAAGTCACATGTATTGCTTATGTTTGATATCTAGATTAAACAATTATTTTTTAACTGAAATTGTTGCAGCATGTGCAATACAGTGATACAGTCACAGGATACTGGTAGTTAACAGCAATCAATATTCATGATCAATATCAGAGATTCATGGGTATCTTTAATTAAATCATTAATGGCATGAAAATGGAATATAAACTTATCTGCACCTGACATATAAAAGTTTGTATGACCAGAAACAATCAGCTTCCACCAACGACCATTTTTACTTCTCTCCACTGGCCTACAATTACTTTATTCCATGACAGCAAATGTCATAATGCCCATTATAATGCATTGGGCAGATTGTGTGAAGTACAGTGAGAGCAGTTTAAAAATTGTGCAACTTAAATCCTCCAGTCGCTGAGATTCTCCACATGGCACACATGGTGTCATTTTCTCTTCCAATCAATTTCAATACAGTCGGGCAGTTGTGTTGTAAAGTTGAGAGTGAAAATTCATTAAATACTGCAGTAGTGTGCAATGGCATGATACTGTTTGCACCATCATATATCATCTTCAAGGCATACACCAGTACAAAAAATTATGTAGCAGAAAGAGACAAGAATTTAAGCATAAATTTCCTGGCAACACAGTTCCAACATGAAAAACAATACTAAAGTTAGTACAGAAGTTTAATGAAACAAATTCTGTGACTGATCAGAAAAAAAAAATCAAAGACTGTTCATCAATCCATAACAGAAAACTACACCATATATTTTGTCCTAGAATTATTGACTTTGGTTTATGGCCCCTTCATTTCCCAGATCTTATGGTTTATGATTTTTATCTTTGAGGGTACATTGAAAAATATGTTTAACTATATGAATATGTTTGACTGACTCTTACACATTGGAGGAACTTAAACATTTGAAATGAAGTTAGGTTCATTAATGATGGAGAATTTACTTAGAAAATGTTAATTGTGTTTCAGGGAAAATGGGAAATATCACCTACTGTAAGGAGAGTGAGTGCCAAACTCCTTTATTTAACAAATTGTATTCTAAGTTTAATAATACTGAAGCGCTTGAGTGCTGTGAGTCTATGCAAGAAAATACTGTGGCAATGCAAGGTCTTATCACCAACTGGCTGAACTATAATATTGAGACTTTTAAACTGTCCTGACTGTGTAACACATTTTTTAATTTAATTATTTCAAATTTGATAGCAACATACATTTGATTCTTTATATGACCATTAAATTAGTTAAAATATAATTGTAATAATATTCCTAATGATATAATGCATAGTTTACATGAATTCTTTTTAAGGAAAATCACTATTTAAGGAATAAACCCTCCAAGATAAGGAGGGTTATTTCCTATTAATGTGCCAAATGGAAAATATACTTCTTAAAATCTGCCACTGTTTATGGTATCACATAATGAAGTTATGCCAGTTTGGCTGGCATAAAAGAGAGAAGTGTCTAATAAGACATAACTTTATCACAGATCATACACATTTATAAATTTAATGCTTATAACTAACATGATTAACCCATGGTTAACCTAGCCCCTTATTTGTCAGCAAATGCATCTACGGCTTTCAAATCAATTTCCTTTACAAATTAAAATTTTCTCATAACATTTCTTATAACATCACCAACAAGCTCAAAAAATGAAATTGAGAAGCATATCATTCTTTAGATCAATTCTTCTTAGGACAAAAATAAATGTTTTGCTCTTGCAAAAGCTGTATTGACAATGACTAAGCATAAGAGCCTCGATATACATATATTCAGTTGATTACATCATACCCTGCTTGTTATGTACCATCATAACACAATCATGATTCAGGAAATGTGGAAGCAATGTATTAGAGGGTAGGTCCTGTGTTGTGGATTTATGGCACTTCAAGCAAACCTAGGAGCAAAATTTATTAGCTGAATCACACCCTGAACTAAATGGGATATTGATAACCTGAGATAATAAAGAATGTCGTTAATAAACCACTTCAGTAAACTAGAAGGTATTATGGTATGTCATTTTACATACTCAGAGCTTTTGCTATGCTAGTAATTTACAAATCTAAAAAGTCTGTGGTATTTAATCCTTAGAGAAGAGTTACATTTTTAAGCAGTTTGAGGAAAAGAGCCATAGTGTACAAAATGACATAACTGATGGGTTGATGACATCACAACCACAGCCTATGGCAGATTTACTTATCTTCTGTTCAGTACATTAAATAAGAATAATAATAAAAAAGTAGCAATGGGATTTTCACTGTAAAGTATAAGAAACAATTATGCTTACTTCTAAAGAGTTATTTGGATGTGCACATCCATATTTTCACATGTATAAAGCAGCATTGTTAGCAAACTGATTTATATTGCACTAAAACATCAATCATTTAAATATTTATGCATTAATTGCCTCTAAAATGTTGCCATCCAGTTGGTACATAAGAATAAAGAGAGACCTCATGGCAATATTTCTTTTCATTCAGTTCTGCTTGAAGGATACATACTTTTCCAACCTGATCTCTGTTTCAGAAAGAGACAGTTAAATTTACCTGCATAGCTGAAACCTCCAGGGAAGATAATTCCTCTGAAGTGGTCTATGGTCACTTGTTTATTCAGAAGATCTTGCATTGTGACATCCCACACCTCAAATCCAGCCATATGCAAAGATGCTGCCATTTCTCTGTCACCATTTGTGCCTTCCTCTCTTATGACTGCTACTCGAGGAGCTACAGGACCAGTGCATACCAAATTATATTGCAGGCTTCTTTTGTTGTCATATTATGCTTTATTTCTGGATGCTATTACATCATATATTTAAAATTCTAGCTGTTTATACTGTGTTTTCTCAAAGTTGTATGTGGGTTCTACTGTGGTCTCTTAAACATATAAGGATGATGAGCAGTGACTTCCCACTTTTACTATTATGTATTCTGATTGGCAGAATATTGACCAATGGCATGTTTCTTAAGAAGCTGGTTTTCACATGCAGCTAAAAAGAAATAGCTGACCTCTGTTCATGCTATTGTTTTGCACTTATATCTCTATGGCTCCTCTAATGTACTATTTAACTTGTACCAACAAAACATATAAAATTCTATGCTGCTTACTATAGAAGGGATGCCCTGCCAGCATTGGTTTTATCCAGTTTACTTTGGCTTTTTTAACAAAAATTTTTATATTTTGTAGTATTCCCAAAACAGCCAGGAAATTTTGGTAGTTTAAATATCATGTAACAACATCCAGAAACTGAGCAGAATACAATATATCTAAATATGTTATTTTGTATAGTAAGATATAATATGTTGCTTACTAAAATATAGTAAAATACTATGACTACCACAATAAGACATAACTTGCAAAGATTTTTAAAATATTTAACCATTTCACCTTTGATTTCACAAATAAGGGAGGAATATTAAAAATTCTTTGGAAATTTGATCAAAATTAGCTTATGGCTGTTTTATGGTGTCTCAATGAATGGTGTCAGTCTTTTAATTCTAAATTTTTATTATTCGGTTGTGCTAAACAACAAGACCCTTGATCCATATCCCATTAACTAACATGGCAACAACTACTACTTTACCTAAACATAATTTTAAAATAGCTGCTTTTAAGTTTATTTTCAAAATAGATCTTTGTGATTATCACTGAAAGGAAAATGAACAAGCAATATTTAATTTTTTTAATATTTTTGTTATATTTAATTCAATTTCTGATTATAAATCAAAATCAGTGTGTGTGTGTGTGAGTATGTGTATATGTGTGTGTATATATCTTAAGAACAGATATATATATATATATATATATATATAAATCTGTTCTTTAAGAATCATTACAATGTTTCTATATAATACTGTTTTGAATGAAAAACAGATGGACAGTTAACTAACCTGAGAAAAGCAAAGATGTTCTTGGTACTGGTGATTTTTGAGGATCAAATGTCAACCTATATGTTGGTGCCTTTATATCTGAAAGATTATCAAATTCCCTCTTCACACAATCAGGATTGGCCTGCAAACGCTCCAATCTGTAACTAGTTTCTTCCCAAGTGCGGAACAGTGATAGAAGATCTTCATTTAGAACATTAGTGCCATTAATTTTTACTATCACTGAAGAATTTATACCATAGCCAACTGATTTTCCAATTATATAACATGGCACATCATGTGACTTGAAGGTTGTATTAATGAATTCAAGATCTTTGGATTCTATCTCTAGAATCCAGCCTGCTTCTTCAGTGAACAATATGTCAAGAGGCCTGCCTAATTTATGTGTTATATCTATTTCAATTCCACTTACACCACCAAAAGCCATTTCCAAGAGGCATGAAATGAGACCACCATCACTGATGTCATGGCCAGCCATTATTTTGCTTGCTGTAAAATTAAATATTTTTATATAAGAAGTTCAAATTATAAAATAAAAAATTCATGCAGATACTCTGGCTTTAATTAATAAATAAATAAATATAATGAAGGTGTTCACAGATAAAATACAGGACGTGGTTTCTATACGTATATACATACATATCTAAAATCTACATCCTTTAACAATAATAATTAAATTACTCCTATACATATGCATAATTACCCCTTATCAGTTTCTGAGTAGCAATGAAGGCCTGTTTCAGCTGAACAGGTTTATCAAGATCTGGTGTATCATCTCCAAGCTGTCCAAAACACTGTGCTAGAGAAGTGCCACCCAGACGACTTTTTCCTTGAGAAAGATCTACCAATAGCAATATTCCGCATTGGTGTTTTGATGGACATTTTAAGTCAGGTGTGACCACTTGTTTTACATTGGGACATGGCGCATAAGTAGAAACTACCAATGTGCCTAAGATGCAATGGAGATAATGAAACAAATTACATTTTGAAATTCCTCATAAAAATTAAATCTTTTATTAACTTTACCTTACATATAACAAATTATTTCCTTCATCTTTAGCAATGGAACCATGCTAACAATGAAGGAAATTTGCCTTAGAAGCATGTCCAAGTAAGTAGAACAAAACTAGTGAAAATTGAGTGACTTCCTCATAAATATTTTGTTATATGATACTATATTTCAGTGTGAAAATCCCAAGCTATTCAAATTTACCTCACATCTTCAAAATAATTTGTTTTGGTGTGATGCAATACTATGATTTACAAAATTAAAGAGGAACTTGTGAAAATATTAGGTTATATATGTTGATTTGGTTTATTTATAGATGCTCTTTAAAATCTCAGGTGATCAGTGCGCCACTCAATTCAGGACATGAAATGGTTAATAAATTTTGCTCATAGACCTCATCTTTCAGGCTTGAGGTTCTTTTCATGCTGTAAATCTATGACATAGGAACCAAGCTTTACTTTCCTTCTAAAGGAAGCCTCACTTAGGATTTTTATGCCAGAAAAATCCATTGATCCTGGCTGGAATTGAACTCACAATCTTACGTCCACGATGCAAATATGGTTACCACTAGACACCAGGACCAACTAGGCTAGGCTGTATACGCTGTAAATCTTTAGACACAAATAGTATAATTCTAAAAATGCCAGTAAACATATGTATCTTTTGTTTCTTCAGGCAGAGTTTTATAGATTTTGCACTTAACTCATGATGCACTGTTACTGATAAATTCACAGTTTGCCACAGCAAACCCTTTATTTGAATGCAAAAATGTAAGAGAATTCAAAAAAGATAAGATATGTTGTCCCACTACAGTTGGTCCCAGAACTAAACTTGTTATGAATTAATCTGGCTCTAGAAGTTAAGAAATATAAGTTATCAGTAAAAGATGAATATTAGTTTCATACACACTGAAACATTCATATTTCAAAAATGGAAGAACGATAAATTATGTGGAATGCCATTAAATGAAAATGATAAATAAGAGATGAAAACAAAATCATCAAAAATCTAGATAAGAAGTGTAAACAACAGTTTTTTATCATTTGAAAACGGCAAAAATTTGTTAGCCAAACATCTACTTAAGTAAATAATTCATTAATCAAAGCGTACTTTTTCTAGATGTGGATCAAGAATGGTTAAACCACTTTTTCTTAAATGTATAAAACTGAAATGAAATATGCAAAAATTATCATAGGTTTTCACTTCTAAGCTAAAAATAAAATGAGCAAATATTACAAAGAAATCCATCATTAACCTTGAACTACATTAAAGTTTAAGCTATTTAAATTTATTTCAAGTGCTTATTGTTTCCATCTTCATCTAATCAATAAAGATGGGCATAATTCCTGAAACACTCACTCAGTTAAAAGATAAATTAATTTATTGAGTTCCTATAATTAATTTATTTATTAAAGTTTATCTTTTCATCCACTGTTTTAAGTGATTTTATATTACTATACAGGGTAAATCCAAACTCCTCCGACAAACTTTTACAAGTTGTTCAGGGATGTGTTCTGAGTGCATTGATACAAGGAACTCATGGTCTCTGGTGGCTCATTACAGGGCAATTTCATTGTTTTTGTTTTGTTTAACTCAACTACCTTTGTACTTTTTACTCGGATTATGATTGTTTCCAAACAAAACTCAACCTTTCACTGCTGTAGTAGTGTGTGCTTTCAGTGTGGTTCACCACCAGGATTCAACTCCTGCTTAGCACTGTCTCAGCTTTTGTTTCCTGCAGTACATTACTTTTTAGTATGTTGTTAGTAATATGGTATGGATAACTTTACTTATCCAGAATTAGCTGATATGCATCTTGTCTATGGTTTCACTCAATGCAATGGGAGAGCAGCACAATGGCGCTATGCACAGCTGATCATGCAGTGGTGGCAACCTCATTACACCAGATTTGCAACTGTACACACCAACAGCAAGAAACTGGATCCTTCACTGTTAATATGCGAGATATTGGCCATGAGAGAAATGTCAGAAGAGGATATTATAAATGCAGTGTGTGACAACCCTGCAAGGTATTGCATGAGAGATGAATGTGAGCAAGCAACTGTTCTGAGGCACTTCTAAGCAGCAATTGCACCCATATCATCCACAGAGGGTCCAGGCATTGCAACCAGCAGACTTCTCACATTGAATGCAATTTGCCCATTGGTTCTTAGAGCAATGTGCAGACAACCAACATTTTCCTGCTGTGATTTTGTACAAAAAAGAGGCAATGTTTACTAGAGAAGGCATGCTCAACAGTCAGAATAGCCATATCTGCGAGTATGAAAATCTACATGCTGTGGTGAATTGAGCATTCTCTGTGAATGTATAGGCTGGTGTTGTCAAAGAATCTGGATTGGGTCTTAAGTACTACCTGACACTGAATGGAGTGGTCTACAAAATATCCTCACACATTTTCTGGAAGATGTGTCGCTGATAATTTGCAGGCATATGTGGTTTCAACATGATGGGGTGCCAGCACATTTTGCAGTGAATACTAGGGAATACCTGGATGAACAGTTCCAGCACAGATGGATTGGTCATGGTGGTCCTGTTTCATGGCCAGCTTGATCACCACATGACACCCTAGTGTGATTCCTGTCAAAACTAATATGAACCTGGTTTGCTAGGACTGTAGCAGCCATCACTGTGAAATTTGCCGTGATCATTGTGGTTAACGTTTTCAACATTTACTTTTAAACAGTGCAACAGTGTAATTTGGGTTTTTTTCATGTAAATTTTTGTAATGTTTGATAATCTATCCTTAAAAATAAATAAATGCAATTGTCAGGAGTTGATACGTTGATTAATTGATGGCGGATCATAATGTAAACATCATCTACAGTAGTCAAATGTTTGTTCTGTTTGGAAACAACCATATTCCGAGTAAGCAGATACAAAGGTACTTGAGTTATTACATAATGAAAACAATGAAATTACTTGGTAATGAGCTAATGGAAACCATGGGTTACTTATATCAAAACACTCAGATAAGATCCCTGAACAACTTGTGAAAGTTTATATATGGATTCCTGTTCCATTATCTAATGGAACCACCAGATGCCACTGTGCCACCTGCTAGAGTTCGTCAGTCCCCAGCTGAAGATGGGAGCGAATGCTCTTGAAACATGTTCTGAAGAATTAATCAGTTAGTGAAGTTTTAGTGTCACCTAATACTGACTCATTTGTATATGTAACAACTTCACTGTTCCTAACTTCTTTTAAGATTACAATTTGTGAAAGTTTGTTGATAGAGTTTGGATTCATTTATATAAGTTCATACATACCAGGTGCCTTGACTGTCTCCCCTTCAACTCTTGCAGCCATACTAAGGGAGTCTTTGCCGCCATCCACAGCTATACCTAACTCAGACATAACTTTGCACATAGCAACACAAGCCTCATACAGTGCTGCTCCTTCGCCTGGTAATTTGGCTGCCCACATCCAATTTCCACTGCATTTTACATCCTATAGAACAATAAAGTGAACAAATTGCATTGAAATTATATTGTCTCATTTGTGACATTAATATAATACAGGATGGAAGGGAACTCAGTTCCATAAATACAAGAGACATGCTGAATCTTTCAAAACAGGAAGTTCTGATCCAGTGCATTAGATAGCCCAGTGTCTAGGTAAAAGCCTTCTGTACCAGAAAGTTTTTATATTCACGAGCTTGTGTTACAGAAATAAATGTGTATTAGCAGGCAACAGTCTGTAATGCAAGATGGAGCTGTCAAGACTTAACTTTTTTACAATTTCAAAAAAGGTTTAAGACAGAAGCAGTACCAAGAAAGTTTGGTAACAACTTTTGGGGAATCTGTCTCTTCACTAACCTCAGTTTAACATCAATTAAATGTACTTGCGAAGCTCAGTTTAACATGTTTGGAGACTGTAAAAATTAAAGAACATCCTTACAAGATGAATCTTGCCTTGGTTGGCTGCAAACTGAAGTTAACTGAAAAAAACATTGAGACATAAGGAAAATAGTGAAAGAAGATCCTTGAATCACATTTCTTGAGAGAGATTTAACATATGGTTGACAGCTGCCCAAGTTATTGCGCAGGAACACCTTTATCTCAGGAGCAGTACCATTAAAGTTTAGTAGCAACTATAGAAGAATTTGTCCCTTCACTATCACAGTTTAACCTGTTTGATAACTTTAAAAATGAAAGAACATCCTTACAATGGCATTATGCCTATTGAGTGCTACATTTCCTTACTGACCATCAGAAAGCAGTTTAAACTGATTGGTGGAATTTATGTGTAAAAATTTAATGGAGGTGAAAGTAGAAAGTCTACAATATCATCGCAAGAGACGAAACTTGGATATGTCACTATTACCCTGAAACTAAACAGCAGTTGCAAGTCGGTGCTTTGAAGATGAAGGACCATCAACAAAAGCAAGGAGTCGAAGTATTAGGAAAAATTGATGGCATATTATTTCTCAAAAAAGGATGACATTGCAACAATACCTTTTGACAACACACCTTCTTGGTAGGACAGTATATCAAGAACTGCTTTCCTGAGGTTTTCAAACAATGAAAATAACAGCACCCAAGGTCAAAGAAAGGACATCTGCTCCACTACAACAATGTCTCTACCCATTTCACTGCAAGAACAATTTGAACAGGATGTTGAGTACTACCACATGCACTCTATTCTACAGACTTGGCTCCCTGTGACTTCTCTGTGCTCCTAAAAGTGTAAGAAAAGCTCAGGGGACAACAGATTTCATCACCTACATTAATGTGTTCAGTTGTTCACACTAACTCCACTTACCTTTTTAAAACTTTGGACTAGGTCGGGAGAGGTTCCTCCCATCATCGGCTGCTATTGTTCGAAATGGGGGATGGACGCCCGTTCGCTCCTGTGGTGGTATCTTGTGGTTTTAGTAGAAAATTGCTGAGTTCATCCAGTGGCGGAAAGTCAAAATTCATTAAGTTGTTCTTATTTTTTAAAATGAAAATTCTCTCCCATGTGGATAGTTCTATTGGGTTGTGAAGTTGTTTCAGTAATTTAATTTCTGATTTTATTTCATGATTTTTGTTCCAAAAATGAGCTGCTATTGCTGATTTGTCTATCTGTTTCAATCTAATGTTCCTAAAATGTTCTTTTCTTCGAATTTCTAAATTTCTTTTTGTTTTTCCAATGTAGCTCTGCTCACAATCTGCACATTTAATCTCATATATTCCTGATTTTTGCTCTGTAGGGATGGTATCTTTCATTGTGCAATGTACTAAATTTTTTATATTATATTTGTTCTTTGGGGCTAACATAATCCCATGTTCTTTGAATATCTTCTTAAATTTGTTGTGGTAAGTTGGGTGGTATGTGAAACCTTTGAATTTATATCTGTCTCCTGTGTTCTTAAGTGTGGAAACTTCCTTAATCGATTTTTGTCTGTTAGCTTTATTGATGACTTTTGTTACTGAGTCTGTGTTGAAACCGTTGGTTATAGCCGTCTTCATTATATGTTGGTGTTCCATTTTGTACTTGGTTTCAGTCAATGGGATGTTGATTAGTCTGTATGCTAAACTGTGAAACACTGCATATTTATGTGGGATGGGATTATAGCTATCATTTTTTATGTAATTTTCTGTGTGTGTTTGTTTCCTGTGAATTCCAAAGCTAAGACTGTTTGCATTTCTTATTATTTTTAAATCAAGGAATGGGAGACATCCATTTCTCTCTTCTTCTATGGTAAACTGTATAGATTTGTGTTGTAAATTAAAGAGTTTCAATGCATCTGTAGAATGTTTTTTTGGTATTATTGCAAATATGTCGTCCACATATCTATGCCATGTCTTGAAGATCAACGGGAATGCTTTGGTGATTTGTACTTCGAAGGAACTCATGAAAAGATCTGCCAGAAATGGAGAAAAAGGGTTTCCCATAGCTAGGCCAGAAACTTGTTGGTAATATTTTTTATTGAAACTGAAGAAGTTTTGTTGGATGCAAATATTGGTTAGTTTCAGCAAATCTTTTAATTCTTCTGATTTTAAGTTTATAGATGTTAACCATTTTTTTTAAACTTTGCATTAAGTTTTCTATTCGAATGCTCGGAAATAAGGTTTTCATATTCGAATGACACCATTATTACACCAGTTTTTATTTTGCTATGTTTAAGTTTTTCAACTAGCTCAAATGAATTTTTAATGTTTAAGCTCTGGAATTTTTTAAACGAATTGAAAATGTTGATCAGTTTTTTTGCTAGTTGGTATGTGGGTGAGTTTATGTTATTAATTATTGGTCTCATGCTGTTATCAATTTTGTGTATTTTTGGGAGTGCATAAAGTTTGGGTATTACCGGGTTACTCTGTGTGATTTTCATTTTTTCTGTAGTGGACAGTATATTCACTTCGTTTAATGTTTTACTCAAGTTTTTTGTGCATCGGTTGAGTGCATTCTTTTCTATTGGTTTATAGGCTTCTCCCATTAACATATTCTTAACTCTATTTTTGTATTCTTCCTGTTTCACAGTTTAGCACACAGACTAATCAACATCCCATTGACTGAAACCAAGTACAAAATGGAACACCAACATATAATGAAGATGGCTATAACCAACGGTTTCAACACAGACTCAGTAACAAAAGTCATCAATAAAGCTAACAGACAAAAATCGATTAAGGAAGTTTCCACACTTAAGAACACCGGAGACAGATATAAATTCAAAAGTTTCACATACCACCCAACTTACCACAACAAATTTAAGAAGATATTCAAAGAACATGGGATTATGTTAGCCCCAAAGAACAAATATAATATAAAAAATTTAGTACATTGCACAATGAAAGATACCATCCCTACAGAGCAAAAATCAGGAATATATGAGATTAAATGTGCAGATTGTGAGCAGAGCTACATTGGAAAAACAAAAAGAAATTTAGAAATTCGAAGAAAAGAACATTTTAGGAACATTAGATTGAAACAGATAGACAAATCAGCAATAGCAGCTCATTTTTGGAACAAAAATCATGAAATAAAATCAGAAATTAAATTACTGAAACAACTTCACAACCCAATAGAACTATCCACATGGGAGAGAATTTTCATTTTAAAAAATAAGAACAACTTAATGAATTTTGACTTTCCGCCGCTGGATGAACTCAGCAATTTTCTACTAGAACCACAAGATACCACCACAGGAGCGAACGGGCGTCCATCCCCCGTTTCAAACAATAGCAGCCGATGATGGGAGGAACCTCTCCCGACCTAGTCCAAAGTTTTAAAAAAGTAAGTGGAGTTAGTGTGAACAACTGAACACATTAATGTAGGATATATTACCACTCCATTGTCTTCAGCTTCATAAGTACAACTTTTACTTAATTAGATTTCATCACATTGTGACGTAGTTGACATATATCTGGATGGTGTGAGTAGTACTGAAGAAAATGTATGGCAGGACACATTTTCCAAGTGATTTGAAAGAATGCATCATAAGTGTATGTGAATGTAAGAGGAGAATACTTTGAAAAATTGTGAGAGTGTTTTTAACATTAGTTAAGTTTTTCGTGAGAATCTAAAAGCTTTCAGCAGTCCATCATAAAGCTGGTAATAGAGCTTAATTAGGGGAACAAAAAAGTCTAAATACCTTTTTCTCTATCTCTTAAGAACTTTCACCATTATTTTTATCTCAGAACATATGGTTATACTGCTTAATGTTGTGTATGATCAGTTAACTAAGTATATTAGAATGTGCTAATTGCAGATACTCAGTACATGTTTCTTTACATAACCTTACTGTGAAAACAAGTTCATAACCAGCATTGTTCACATTTTTTTAATCTTTGATAACAAGCTCAATGATGCCAAATCTAATTTTGTGAACCATAAAATTTTCATTTTAATCAAAATACTTAATGAGTTATGAAAAAATAGCAAATATTATTTATTTTATTTCTGTTTGTCTATCCATTATTACGATTGGAATGTAAGAATTCTGATGCATTAACATTCCCAGTCTTGCACAGAGATGCTGTTGATATCAATACAATTTTTTTAGAAATGTTTTACATATGTTTTGTAATAACATTAGTCAATTGTCAGCTTAATCTACCAAATAGCTTTGTACTGCTGTTGAAAATAGATGTATTCTATATGTTTCATTCAAATGGAGAAAATGAAATGCCATGTCATCGTAAAATTCTTTGTTCTGGATGGTTTATTGCCAACAGAAATTCATCCAAAGTTGGTGAAGGTTTATAAGAAGTCTGCTACTTCATTTTCAACTGTTACAAAATGGGCAGCAGGATTTAAATGCTGCAGTACTTCTCTTGAAGATAGTTCATGTGAAGGATGTACTAAAACTGCAACCACAGAGGAAAGCATTGAGAAAGTGCATATTATAGTATTGCACAATCGGTGATTAAAGGTGCATACAATACCTGATGCTACAGGCATATCAGAAGAATGTGCATGATACATTTTACACCAAGAACTAAAGCTTTGCGCTAAATGGGTGCCATATTTGTTGAATGCTGACCAAAAGCAAATGCAAAAATGAATTTCACAGCAATGTTTGGACCATTTTAAAAAGGATTCAAATAATTTTTTGTGATTTTTTAATGTAGATGAGATTTGGGTCCATCACTAATCTCCAGAAATGAAAGAACAATCAAAGCAGTAGGTGGAAACTGGTGGCCTGCACCAAAATAGGTGAAATTCAATGTTATCTGTCTGAAAGGTTATGGCAAGTATTTTTTGGGATGCAAAAGTGATTCTTCTTATTGATTATTATCTTGCAACTCGTAAAACAATAACTGGTGAATACTATGCAAGTCTTTTGGACCAATTGGATGAAAATTTATGAGAGACAAAGCCTAGATTGCAAAAGGAAAAAAAAAATAATCTTTCACCACAACAATGTACCTGCCCACAGAGTTGGCTTGGCATGGGAAAACTGAGGAGTTTGAAGAATTGTTGGAACATCTACCATTTTCACCAGATTTGGCACTCTCTGACTTCCACCTGTTCCCACATCTAAAGAAAATTTTGGCTAGAAAATGTTTTGCATCGAATGAAGAGGTTATTATAGCTGTAGATGGGTATTTTGCAGACCTTCCAGCATTGCACTTCAAGGATGAACCCTACTCACTGGAAAAATGGACAAAGTGCATTGCCCTGAAAGGGGACTGCATTGAAAAAATAAGAGCATTTTTGACCTAGAAAACACAGTCTTTCACTGCCAGGCTGAGAACTTTTCACCTTGCCCTCTTATTACAGCACATGAAAGATAACAAGAAATTAGTTTGTCAACAGGCTGAAGATGGGAGGGATCGCTCCCGAAACATATGTCCAAATTTTATGTAAGTGAATGGAGTTAGTGTGAAAAAAACTGTATTACATTGTTTATAAGAATTTATTTATTTATTTATTTTTTTTGGCCAACAACATACTAATGACCAAAATGAATTAGAAAATTTTGTTCCATTTAGAGCATAGACTCACCTCATAAAATTATGACGAGTTCCCTTCCACCTGTATACTAAAGCAAGTACATGGTAAATACCTGTATATCTGATATTCTGGCAAAAACAAGATTTGTCAATGATTCTGCTACAGTCATTCTTGCTCCTGCTGCTGGATCAACAAGTCCTTTTATTGGCTGCTCACCAATTGCTGTAGCTACTCCCTCCTAAAAATGAAAAGAAGGAAAAGCATGAGGATATGCATAAGTCTTTCAGTGTAAAAACATAAATCCTAAGTTTTTATAAGTAATGAATTTGAAATATGTAAATGCATTTGATTTGTTGCATATTCAATTTTATTTTTATCTCACATAAAATAATGCGAAGGAAAAGGTTTATTACATTTTAGATTTAGTTACAGATTTGTAATTTAAAAAAAATATGCAAATGAAATACAATAGTCAGAACAATTAATTAATTATAAATCTGTAGTGAAAAGCTGAAAATTGACATGGTAAAACTTATCATTTGAACATGAAATTTAAAGTATAGGCATTTCTGACCCTTTATCCTTTTAGTATGTGTGTTTTTACTTTACAAAATGTTTTAAGAAGAGAGTGTGTCACTTATCTTTAAATTTTATATTATTTTTTTATAAATAATCATAAATATAATTTAGATCATAGTAATATGAGGTATATTAGATGCTACAAATATTTTTACTACTTATTTGTATTAAACTTAATTTAATAAAACAATTTGTGAAAGAATTTGACAAAGATGAAGACTATTTTGGTAATTATCTCACCAACAAATTTCCTGATCTCTTGGATACAAAAATAAAATAAGGAATACACAAATCAGACCACTACTTAAAGAAATGCAATTTAAAAATACTGTCTTCTGCAGAAAAAGGAGCTTGAATGCATTTAAAGAAGTCATTATAAAGTTTCTAGGAAACACTAAACATCCTGAAAATGCTAAAATTTCGAACAACATGCTACAGAGATTCTCAATTTTGGGATGGAACATGAGTCTCATATTACAATGTCTCTTCTCACATTTGGATGTATTTCCTGAAAACCTTATAGCAATCATTGAAGAGCAAAGTGAAAAGTTCCATCAAGATATTCAAGAAATGGAAAGGAGATACCAAAGCCAATGGAATGCATCAGTGATTATGGATTACTTTTAGAGGCTCTGTAGGAATTCTATTGAAATGAACAAATGCACACAAGCGTGCGTGCGCGCGCGCGCGCGCGCGCACACACACACACACACACACACACACACACACAGAACATTCCGGACCAAATGAACAGATTTTATTGAAGTGTTGAATGTATCAGTATGTGATGTGAAATTGCTAATAAAACATCTATATTCTATTAAATTAATTCTTATGCAATTCCTAAGCTCTGTATATTTCTCAAAGAAGAAAAAATATTAAATTTTCATTCGTGATTTGTAAAGAATTCTGATGTGCTGGAGAAAAACGAAGTAATTTTTTAAATCAGTGGTATTAAAATATTTATATCTACATTTAAAAAGAAAAACAGCTTCCCAAAATTTTTTTTATTGTCTTTTATTTTTTTAGTTAGAAGATATTCATTATTAGACTTTTATTATTATCAGATGAGTATTTGATTTTTTTTTCTTTGTTTTCCTTTATGTAATGTTTGATTTGTTCATGTAGACCTGTAGTACTTCAAAACTCTTTTGAGATATTGTCAATCGATGATATGGTAAATTAATAAGTTGACATGATCCAGTATTTTAAGAATGTAAATCCTATCTTTTTTGTAATTCAGTTAAATTACATTTTATATACAGTAATGAAATATATATGTATGTATATATTAATTTATTTATTAAAGTCATTAGTCTCAATTTAATAAACAGTAATTCACAATGATGTAGCTTTAATAAGTCTAAAATTATTTGAATAATCTTTATTTGCAATACTGCAGCAATACCTTTTGAACTATTTTCACAGATTAAATTCCACATGGTATTATGCTTTGGAAAAAAGCAAAATAAGCTGATCTAATATAAGCTTCAGGTATATGAAATTTCAATTTCTAATCAAATGTACTATTTTGGAAAGTTTAGAAGTTATATAATTAATATGTGGAGCCCAAATTAATTTATTGTCTGTTAAAATTGGCTAAAAATTTGTATTATCTGAACTATTATTTATAGAAAATCCCTTAAATTAAGTAATTAAATCTTAAAATTTAATCTGATGCACATCCTAATTTTAGAGATGAAAGCTAGTCAGTAAATGTGTGCATTACATTCAAGTAAAACAATATTTCTTTCATCATTCATACTAAACTTGTATAATTAAAATTGTAATAAATTACTTTACCCTTAAATATTTTAATTAATGCATGACTTCAAGATAGCATTTTGCTCTCAGGACGATTAGAGTTCTGAATTGTTAACAGATAATTTTCTACCTACCACACTGAACATTGACACTGCTGTAACAGCCACATCTGCCAGTGGAGTATGCAGAGGTCCAACACACTGTTGCTGAGCTATTAGACCTGTTACACACCTGTCCACTTTATTGGTGAGATACCGCTTACTAGCAACAGAAGGTAATCTTAGAACTCTGTCCAAAGCAAGTTTCACTGTTAAATCAGCCGGAAAACTCAATGACTTTATGATGACTGGTTTTTTGTCTAACTTAAAAGTCTGAAATGAAAAATAACACACTGGTAATTCTTTCTTTGCTCTATATATATATATACTGTACAAACACACACACACACAAAGTCATATATCTTTAAAGGTATGCATGCATCATAAAAGATGAAATGTACCTTTCTGTCCTATATCGCATATCAACCCAAAATCAAACCATTGCCTGCCATAGCAACCTCTGCTTTATCTACCTCCTCCTTACTTCATTAATAAAGGGCAATATTGCAGGAGGGCATGTGAACAGCATGCCAGCACCCTGCCAGTCACCTATCATGCAGCTTTTGAGATCGAAGGATGCCACCTCTCCATTAGGCAACTCCCCAATTCCCTTACAAGACAGGTGGACACATTTCAGACCCCTAACATAGAAAACTTCTTAAACAGGTATTGGGAATCAAACTCAGACCTCCTAGCCAGCAGTCAGCAATGCTAATAGACCAAGGACAAGGAAGTGATTGAAATGAGCCTTAGGGATCCAAAACATTTGTAGTGTCCTTATACAGTCTCTGCAAACCTGTAAGTGCCAACAAGTTCTGTTTATGTTAATCAATATTCATGGTGTTATTTTCTGGAAAACTTCATCTACCACATTTTGAGCACACTGATGTTTGTATAACAGTATTTCTGCTCCTCTTTGAAAATGCATTAACCAATATTGTCAAATCAGCACTTCTTGGAGTCGTCCATGGAAGAGAAGCACGACAATTGACAGATTCACATCTGATCTAATGATTCCATGGATTGAAACAGCAATGCAATGTTGGTCAATGCCACCTTGTTGAATCAAGCATCATTCACTGCTCAGGATTTCTGGGTCTCACAGTTGTGGAATGATTCAGTCATTAATCATTTGGAGATAACTGACATGATGAACAGAACCAATGGCAGGATATTCACTTCATCTTCATTAAATATAGGGGTATTAGACTTTATGTGCACATTGCAATGTATGAGCCGATTTAGTGTTTATTGCTGAAATTCACACAGTGACCTGTTCAAATTTGTACTTTCTAAAATCTCCACTGAAATTTAATGATCTCAAATGTAGAGCCTTTTTACTTCTAGAATTCATTACAATGGTCAATTACATTTACAATATCATTGTTCACAAATAAGAAATTTTAAACTAGAGGTGTCTTTGGGCTTATATGTAGTCTAAATAATTAAAATCTTAAGGACTTAAAATGTGCTGAGAATAAAAGACAAAATGCATGTATTTATAGAAAGTAAGCATTAAGGAGTAGAAGAATAATACATTCCTTATTAAACAACCAGCAAGAGAAATTGTCCAGTGACAAAGATGGGGGTAAAGTTTACCCCCTCCTTTCTGACTGTTTAACAGATGGCATGCTGACCTGCTCCTACAGCTGATGGACAATTATATGCATTGCCAGAAGAAGTTGGGTATGCCTTTTGTTTTTGTACATGTAAATATAATTGAATAAAATTAAATTTGGATTGGGGTATTGATTGGTTATTAGTTAAGGATGCAATCAATTAAGTGCTCCTGAATGGAATGTGGAGAATGAAAAATATTGCTAGGATTAAGATATTAGACAAAGTAAGGTAAGTTCAGCCATAAATGTGACATCACTGTAATGCTGAATTCGGGAAATAAAAAGTGATGATAGGTTATGCACAAGCATATGGTGAGAAAATAGATGATAATGCTATGAAATGGAAGAAAGGTAAGAGGTAAAAGCACCAAGCAACACTATCCAGTGACAGAAAGTTGATACAACGCTTCCTTCTTATATAATTTCATATTTTAAAAATTTTTAACACTTGATATTATTAGAAGGTATTGCTTGGCACTTTAAACTTTTTAGCTAACCTTTCCTAGACTATTATCTATTTTCCTGTCATGCATTTGCACACAACCACAATTGAGCTCAACATGCCTGTTTTACAACCAACTGCAATGCAGAATTATAGTTACATCACACTTACACATCAACTCCCTCACATTGTCTGTCTTTGTCCCAGCAACCCTCCTCCATATCCCATCCAAAAACACAAAACCAAACAATTACTAATTAATACTTCAAAGTGCAATCAGTTCATATTTTAAGATCAATGTATGATCGAGTCAAACTATACACTCTTATTGGCTCTACTTGCTTGTTTAAATGTAATAGTAGATGTTTTGCAGATCATTATGTGCATCAACACATAACCGTTGACTGCTGGATAATTCTCTATGCTTTGGGTATGTATACTCTGCTCTGATGGCAGTGTGATGAACTTAAAGTTTATGTTTCCATTTCAGAAAGTGTCAAAGCTCATTAATGTGTCTCTGTATTTATAAATGTAGATTTTCTCCAATGTTGCTATCTGGAGGTTCTGGTACTGATTTTAATAATTTTGCTTTATTCGCTATGTTGTGCTTTTCTGTCCAGAAATGAGAAGCTACTGCTGATTTCTCAATTTGTTTGTATTTTATGTTCCTGAAGTGCTTTTTTTAACCATGTGCCTAATTTCTCTTTGCTTTTTGAATACAGACTTTTTCATATTTGCACATCTTCTTTGGTAAATACCTTTTTTCTCCAGTAGAATTCTGTATCCTTGTATATAATTTATAATATTATAAGGATGCAAGATTTGCCAAATAAGAAAGAATTTGTACTTGTCCATTCAAACCCATTAAAGGGATGTATTAATTCAGTCAATCAGGCTCTGAAAACATGCACAGTTATCCCAAAAGAAATACAATACAAAATAAAACAGAACAACCCAACAATAGCCAAAATATACAGTTTACCTAAAATTCACAAGACTGGTAATAGTATGCAAACCATCATGAACAATATCATGATATTTAGTAAAATGGCCAGCTAATAGATTTAGGATACTGCCAAAATTTCAAAGTCAAAACATAAACAATTCATTTTAGTTAATAGAAAAAAATTATGGATACACAATTACAACCTCCTACATATTAATATCTTTTGATGCAGAATCCCTATTTCCAAGCAAACCTAAAGATAAACTTCTAATATACCTAGATAATTGACTAAGAAAAAGTGGAATTAATGATGTACACATAAAGGAATACATAAAACTTTGAAATTTGCATAAACCAATCCTATTTTTCATTCAAGGACAAATTCTACAAACATGAATCTTCTGAATATATAAGATAAAAGCATATCATTCACAAACAAAATAGAAACAGATACATTCCTGGACATTAAAGTAATAAAACATCAAGGAAACCTGGAATTTGGAATCTACAGAGAACATGCAAGCAGACAATCACATCAAAGCTGACAAATTTAACCCCAAACACATATATATGCAGTGAACAACAGCTTAACATACTGACTTGTTAACCTACACATTAATAAGGAAAAACACTCTAAAGAATACAAGCAAGTAAAAAAAGACTGTGAAAAAAAAAATGGATTTAGAAAAGAACTAGTTCACAAAAAGTACAGAAATTCAAGAGGCAGAAACTTATTAAAGAAACCATAACATTTTCAGCAAGATAATTTTTAAAAAATTCACATATGAGCTTAAAAAAATTTCAAAATATTCTAAAAAATTATAATATCAGATTGGCACCTATAACATATGTAATGTTAAAAAGTCATCTGAATGGTAATATTAATGACAGTATTCCACCTGTGAAAAAAACAGGTATTTACCAAATAAAAGTTTATATTGGAAAAACAAAGAGAAATATAGGCACACGGTTAAAAGAACATTTCAGAAACATAAAATATAAGCATATGGAGAAATCAGCAGCAGCATCAAAATTCTGGACAGAAAAGCATGACAAAGGGAAAAAAACAAAATTATTAAAATCAGTACAAGGACCTACAGTATTAGCAACATGGGAGAAAATCTACATTTATATATATACAGATACAGACTAATGAACTTTGACTCTTCCGGGAATGAAAACAAACTTTAAGTTAATCGTACCTCCACTAGAGCAAAATATACATACCCACAAGCATAATGAATTATCCCACAGTCAACAGTTAGTTGATGATGCAGACAATGGTCTGTGAAACATGTACTACAATTTAAACAAGTAAGAGGAGTCAATAAGAGTGTATAGTTTGACCCAATCAGCATTTCAAATTCATATTTTATTTACCAAATAATTATATTTGCAGTACAAGAAAATTCACCCCTGACTGCTAAGTTTGGTAGTATGTTAAAATAAAGGCTTTTATCCAATAGCCTTAAGGGTTGGTCAACATGCTATGCTTTCCTGTCAATCCAGACATATACATTATGTCTGCAATAGAAGAGAAGGTAGAGGAGGGAAGGCGAGGGAATTTATCTTCACTATAGTCACTAGATACTTTCTCTCACCTGATATTTGACAAGGGGTTTATGCTACTTTAGGAGTTTTCCATTAATCAGTATGTACCTTTCTTGGCATTTTTCCAAGAACCATCTCTAGCTCTAAGTCTACAGGATGTCTTATGTTCTCCTTCTCACAGCTCCCATCCAAATATTTGGATTCATTCATCTCTTCCTCTTCTGACAAGATAACCTATTGACATGATATTCAGTAAATCATAAAATGTGGAGATACTCAAAAACGTATAATCATAAAATTAAAAAAAAAGTAAATTTACAACATTAGGTTTTTTTATAATGACTGAGACTTAGTTGACAACTGACTAATTCATTTGAGGTTTTGGATACTTTTAAGAGCAAATACATACACTGCACAAAGAGGATCTTTCAAATTACTTTTGCTTTTGAGGAATACAATTATATCATATATCTTATAACAAAATCAAGTGTACAACCTAAGAAAATGAATAAAATAACATTATATTTTAAGTATTTAGTATTACAATGGTTATGTAAATCATACCTTGCCGTTATCCAATACTGTGCCTACAATGCTGATAGGGCATCTTTCTCGCTGTCCAATTTGTTTCAATAATGAAACATGTTCAGATTTACATAATATGGCATCATTTTCTTGATACTCAGCACCCCAAAGTTCCAGAGTGCTGATTGTGGGATCACCCAGCTGGAACCTGTGAGTGAAGATTACTGCTCCTGATGGCTCAACCAATTCCTTCAGTACATTTCCTACATTCAAGAATTTGTCAACTTCTTATAAACATCTACAATTAATTTAAGTACTTAAAAAGTGATACATCTCTTTTAAATAAATAATAAATGAACAAAAATTCAATTCTTGGAGGCTTCCCCCTCCCCCCACACACCATGGCTGAAATTCAATTCTGCACAAAATTATGAATTCTAGAATAAATAATAGGACATGATAATTTTGCATATTTTCTACTTTTTTTTAATAATGTTTAACATTCGCTTTTACTATTACGATATTGCAGGCAGTGGGCCCTGAAATTGCATGAAATGAAATAAAAATTGGAAAAGAAATTTTGAGAAAAACACATTCCAGGCTTGAAATTAAGGTATCGCTTGGCATTTGCCAATGATGAAGACTGAGGAAAACCTGAAAAAACTTCGGTCAAGGAGGAAGGTATTCGTAGGATTTAAGTTCATGTCTTAATAGGATGCACGCTCTGGGTCTTGGTCTTAATTCCTTAAAATTGATTGTGGGACACCAGCAATAGCTAAGTACAATAGACATAGGCAATATTCCTCCCACTAATATCAATCAAACAGCCATTCCCTTCAGTGATTCTGCGAAAAACAATAATCTCTGTTGGGAAAATCATATTGCTGAAATTTGAAGGTAAGTTCCCTAGTCCAAACTTTTGAAAGATTAAACGTGCTTACCCAGAACCTTGAAAAAGATCTTGATGCACCCCTGGTGATGCCTCACTTCCACTATTATAATTTTCTGACTTAAACTCTAACCTAAAGCAAAAACTACAGTGTGTTTATAATAAAGTGCATATGTTAACATCTGCGATGTGCATTTGTTTGATCATATAACATTCTCTCCCTCAATATGCTATCTTGGTTCCACATTAAAGACTGAAGAAATATTCATTGTCTCATACTACTTTTCAAAATTATCCATACTTCTTCTACATCTTATCTATCTTCTCGATTTCAAAGTCTGTCTTCCTCTCATAACCTTAACACACATTTTGAATCCTGGCACATACTAGTATTACCATTACAATAATACTCATCATCATTCACTCTAACCACAACCTCTCTCTGGAATGCATTGCCATGGGATGCCAGAGACTGCCAAACTTTAGGAGCATTTCATTAGAAATTGTTTAATATTATTATAAATAATTGATTACCCTAGATTCAGATTCCTTTTATTACAATACATGTATTTGTTTTATCTTGCTGTAGAGTTATTCATTCTATTATTTTTATTACTATAAGAAATGTTCCTATCTCCTTCATAGTGTTGTTAGGGTGTTTTATTTTATGCTTTGCACATATATTTATTTTCACTGATTTATGTAGGTTGATATATGTACAAATTGTCATTGCTGGTGCTTGTTGTATTATTTTATTTTCCTATTTTTTCTTCTTCGTTAATATTTTTCATTATCCGTATTTATGTATTAGCATACATTTATTTATATACATCATGTTTTATATTGGTGTATAGGTTAGTATTGTCAATGTTGTAATTGTAATATTTTTGCTATAACTTCATGTAATTATTATTAGATTGGTAGAGTTTTTGAAACATATGCAATAAACTCATAACACTCTACACTGAATACAAGTAAAAATAGGAGGCTGTCAAATAATTCAAGAATCAGTGGTATCCTACTGATGTTGATGAAATTTGCAATATAATTAAATCAAAAAAATTAAAAAAAGTTTAGATTTAGATGGCATACCATGTCACTGATTAAGAAGTGCTGTAGTAAATTAGCCAAATCACTTGTAAATATATAAACTCCTGTCTTGAATTAAGTATATTAACTAAAAATTGTTAAAGTCATACCGATTTACAAAAAATGATACTGTATGACTGATTAATCAAATTTGATCTAATTCCAAAGCATCAAAATTGCTTTGTCAAAAACACATCCATTGTACTTGCCCTATCAAATTTCATTAAAACAATAATTGCTAATATTAACTCTGCAGGTATTGCATTAGACCTCACGAAAGCTTTTGACTGCATAGATTCAGAGAAACTAACGGATAAATTATATTGTTTGGCATAAGTGGCTCAGGACACAAACTAATAAAATCCTTTATGATGGATAGAAAGCAATTTGATATCATAAAATCAAAAGATGAGGAATGCAGCTCCAAGGCATAAAATCTAATATATGATGTATCCCTGAGTTCCATATTGGGATCATTACTATTCATTTTGTACATTTGTGATATAACTGAAACAATACCTGGAAATGCTAGCATTATCCAATTTTCTTACAACACTACAATTGCAGTTAATAACAGTGACTTATCCATATTGAGTTCAGGTATCAATATCACAGTAAATTCAGCAGTAGAATACTTTGGAGATCTGAATCTATTTATAAACCCAATCAAGTATTATATAATAAAATATGAATTCAAAAACACCGACTCTTTAGTGCAGGTCACCTATAAATGACATTGAAGTAAGAAACGTGAATTCTGCTAAACTCTTAGGACTCATCATAGACAAAGTCTTTACCTATGAGTCATTTGAAAAAAATTGGGCTGATAACCAGTAAAACTTATTTATATTTAGATATTAGAAAATTTGTACCTTACAATATGACTAGAAAGTATATTTTTCCCTTATTTAGGCACAGATAATAATTTATGCCATAAAACTATGCAGCAGTACTTCCAAAACCAACTATAATAAAATCTTTACCTTACAAAAAGGTATCTAAATCATCTTACCTATAATGATTCCTATGGGAATACTTTCAGACAGTTAGATTCTAACTCTGTCATGTTTATCCATCCATAAAACCATTCTTTACATAATAAGATATGACTCATGTATGCAAACAAAATCTGATGTACATGATTAAAATGCAAGGAACAAAAATGACTTCTTCATTCCAAACTTTCCTTTATGTAAGATGTCCAGCTTTATAGTGATAAAATTCTACAATGCACTGCCTAAAGGAATCAAATCCTGTAACAACTGTGTTATTTTTTTTTTTTTTTTAATAGTGTTTAACGCCTGTTTTTACTACTGAGGCACAACATTGAATGATGATACATGAAATGAAATGATATATTGGGAAGGATTTTTTAAGGAAGGAAACATTCCAGGCCTAAGTTTAGGGTACCTCCCAGGCATTTGCCTTTTATGACTAAGGAAAACCTGGAAAAACCCTCAGTCAGGGAGGATAGTCCTGGTGGGATTCGAACCCCAGACCTCCCACTCACAAGTCTGCACCTTAATGACCTTGGCCACCCATGGCGGTACAACAACTGTTAGAATCAAGAAAGTTTTGAAAGATCATTTAATAGATAAAGCATTGATAAATATCACTGATTAACGTTGATTCTGCAGTATAAAGGAAAATATGTGACTTTAATAGAAATCAGAGCTCTGATTTAAAAAATGAAGTCCATTTTTGGTTATCACATCTAGTTTTTGACATGTGCAAATATCTCTATGATGTTAAATTCATTCAGCTTATACAGCTTACTGCTACATTTTATTACGTTATTCTAAATCTGTTATTGATTTTCTTCCTAATCTGCTCACTTTCATCCTCCCTTATTACCCAGATGTTTATGTTCACATTCTCAGCACTTATCAGTTTTGTTCTACCGGTAAGGTCTATCTTCTTGTGAGTTATTTATGTTTACATTTACAGCTATCATAGATCTCAACTTCAGTTGAGCTGAAAACTTGTGTGTGTTTGCACATTCGTCTTCTATGTGTGTAGTGCTAAAATAAAAGTTCACGTATGAGTTCTACATCAGCATTACATAGGAGACAGTGTCTACAAAGTCCTCAGAAGTTTTGTAACATTTGTGGGTGCTATGTGTTTGATGGGAAGGTAAAATAAACTCACTAACAAAGAAACTATATTACTCAATTTCAAAGAGAAAGTTTATCAGGATAAACCATTCAATTTACTGTGTGAGACAATTTTTACATATTGTGCACTAAAAACAATATCTGCTCTATGTTAAACAGTCAGTGTGGCAGAAACTTAGCATAATAGTCACCATGTAAATGGGTGGTAAACACAGTTAAAATTTTCCAACTATAGTACATTATACATGCTGTGATTATATAATCCTAATTATTTTTTTTAATTAGAGAACCTTGAAATGTTTAAATTAGAAATAAAAACTATCTTTAACATTTCATTATTATGGCATGAGTGTGTGCTATCACGCCCTCATTGTTTGTCTCCCTCTCTCTCCTTTTCTCTCCAATATTTCTCCATTTTTAAATATATATATCTCCTGCACATTTCAGTTGATTTTATTCATTGGTATTGAGGATACAAAAAGACATACATAAAATGCTTCTTTTTGAGGAAAATGGCTAGAGAGATAATCATGGCTTGCTATTAGTTTGAAAATTGTCATTGTATATTTTTGAGGAGTTTCAAGACTTAAAGCATTTGCTGATAATTTTATTTTCAAGAGTTTTCTTTATTTTGCTCTTTCTGCTTTCTCTTGAGTTTTCCTTTGGTAACAATTTTATTGGGTTGCTGTCATGGTCTAGTGGTGAGCATTTTTGACTACAGTTTGAGGGGTTCAGGGTTTTATTCCTGGTACTTAATTAGCAATTTTCTGAGGAGATGTGCAAGGTAGTTCACCCAGTCTTGAGAGGGTAATTGGGGAGCAGCCTGAAGGAGAGTTAATGACCTTTCAATGTGTAAACTTGCTTTATGGTGACCTTCAGAATGTGGTATGCTGATAATATTCCCCTCTACAATACTGTCCTCTACCAATAAAGTTGTAGTCCTTTGTGGCTGTCGTGTCCAAAAGGAATTTCTTTCATATTATCACAGCATTTTTTTAAAATGCAAATTCATTTTAATTCAGTATAAGGAAATTCACTGAAAAATAAGCTCTTATTTACAGTATTATTTGCTGCTTCATTTTTGTGCTCTTTTCATAATTTTTGAAATTAGAGGTTCCACAGGTTGCATGCAGCAAGTAGATCTGATTAATTACAGCTTGCTAAAATAAAATAAATAAATGTATTTGAAAAATGTAGATACACTACGATTCTATGTATATAGCACCCAAATAACCAAACCAGCAATACCAAAAGAACAAGAAGAAGAAGAAGAAGAAGAAGAAGAAGAAGAAGAAGAAGAAGAAGAAGAAGAAGGAGGAGGAGGAGGAGGAGGAGGAGGAGGAGGAGGAGGAGGAGGAGGAGGAGAAGAAGAAGAAGAAGAAGAAGAAGAAGAAGAAGAAGAAGAAGAAGAAGAAGAAGAAGAAGAAGAAAGAAGTTTTTCAAGAGGAAATATAAGAAAGAAAAAAAATTCACAGTTTTAGACTTGTAGATATTTAGGTAAAATTTTCCTTGTCTTATAAGAGCATTATAGATGCAACATATGAACATGGGGCATGGTTTCACAGTTGAGGATGTGATAATGCCAGCATAGCATGGCTTCAAACTTCATAATATCATAGTAGCAAGCTTGATAACATGGCAGTTGCACACTGCTGCATTTGTCTGTAATAGTTTAAAGTGAATTAACTCAGTGATGCACAATGGACTGCATGAAGCACAACCAAAATGTTCTTACACTTAAACAAAAATTGGAACTGTTGAATAAAATGAAAAAAGGTATTAGTAGATTACAATCATTGAGCACCACATTTTCATCTTCATAGTTATCAGTTGTATGCTGACTACCCTGATCTTGATGCCATATAGCCACCAATTAACATTGTCATTAGATATGGCAATTTTAGTTTTATTATGAGCTAACAAATGAATATACAGTAGTAAATAAATAAAGTTTGTATTTTAAAATTTCATTTTTAAATATCCATGTGAAAAATGCTCAAAATCTGCATACAATATGTTCTTGCAATATGTTTTTACATAACCTATAAAAGTATCCAGCAAAATCAGTTATTAGACACTGGCCCATAGTTGCCAGATGTGAGAGATTTTACTGTACACGTAATCATTGTTTGAAACTGTCCTCCTTCTGCATGAATTAGTGGGCAAAAATATTTACATCTGCATTACTAATGATGAGTTTTTTTATTCCTTTACTTTTTTTTCTCCATTCTTTCATGCCATGTCTCATATCCTATGGACTATGTTCTTTAGATTCTTACAACCACTAAGCAAAGCCTTAGGATGATCAAAAAATGCAAAGAAATTAGAACCAAATGCAATTAAAGATCAAACCTTAAGCAAAAGACTTGATGAAAATACAAACTTGTATTTGATGGAATTTTAACTCCATTTGTTATTTTTGTGCTATCTCTGTTTTGGCTTTTGTTCGCCTCTTCATCTAGGAAAAGTGTGATGAACAAAGTTTTTGTCAATCACTACCCTAGGACAAAGTGCAGAAGTTGAATAGAAATCTGGGAAAATCCAATATCATAGTTATTTGATATATCTCCACAAATGCTTTTGCTTTGTTATTTGACTTTTGTCTTTTGACTTAGCATTTGTAGAAGTTCTCTTTCTGTTTAAAACAATTTTATACATCCATATTATTTTTACTTCCTAAGCACTAAATACATTAAGCTCATTTTCTTCCACATTATGAAAGAATTAAAGTTAATGAGATGTGTATGAATCAATTACAGCCCTAGCTGTAAAATAATTCCTACAGATAATGTAAATGAAATTTAAAAAAAAGGAATTTAAAAGCTCACCATTCCCACCAGCACCTTGATCATGTATGCTGCAGATTGGATTATTGCTCCCTTGTTCTAAGCAAGCCCTTATTACTCTATTGAGTTTCTGTTCCATTTCAGCATCTCCTCTCTGAACTGCCCCAAAGTCTAGTTCTGACTTATTGTCTCCTTGAACCTGGAAATTTATAATTAGGTTAGATATAATGCTGCCATTGTAACAGATTCTTATAAGTTTTTTTTTCCCCTCCCAAAGGATGCAAGCAGCAATAAAGTGAAACAAAAAAATCGTTAATGTACCATGTTCACCATTGCAATTTCTAACTTATTATCCTACTTCATTCTGTTTAAAATCAATTTCCTCCATTGTTTTCAGACATGCTGATCATAAAATTCCTTTCCCTTATCCTGAAGTGATCTCTAATAACACTGCTCAACTATGCTTCTTGTTTTGAGAATGAAACCATCTCTAAATAACAGCTGACTTGATAGGTCATTTTTTTCAGTCCAAAATTTCTTATTAAAATTATTGCTAGTGTAGATGAGTGTAAATGCTAGCAACCTACTATTCTCAAATATACAGTTGCAAGTAAAACTTGCAAGGAAAATATGAACACATATGATGCATACCTATGTATGCTATTTGCTAATTGCAATAAATGCTTTTATATGAGTTATAAGTTTTGGACATGGCCATTTAAGCTTATAATGGGTGATTTTTCCTTCACAGGATCTTTCCACACATAATGCTTAGTCCGTTCAAGCTGGTACCATGGTAAACAGGAGTCAGAAAGTTTGCAGCTATGATTGTTGCATAATTATTACTAACACTTAAACACTTAAAAGGTACATTTACTCACCATTATTAAGCAAGAAGATGCTGGAACTGCTTCCCTTCATTTTCTATACATTTCTGGTATTAGCTTATGAAATTAACGATTATCTTCTGCAGTTCCCTGTGAGAAATTGAAGAAATTTCTACACGAATGTTATTATTCAGTGATCTAACATGTGTGGATTTGTCTTGTATACTTTTTTCCTTTAATGCCCTCATCCCGGGATTAACAGGGGAACCGATAGAGCCATATGGCTTTAGTGACAACTATACCATCTAATATTTCATGTATTGCATGCAAAGAGACATGGCCTGTATGTGCCATTGGAAGTCACAAACCTATGTTCCCTCACAATTAATTCATAGAAAAAGGGTGCAAAATATTCTGCAAATACTTACCACTAGCAATTGTTTCTTAAAAAAATTGGGCCTACTATTTTCTCACTATTAATGCAGTGTCCCTCTCCTATCTTTTGACCATGCACGAGTTCCTTGTGAAGCAGTTTAAGCTTCTAAACTCCAGTATCAGTTGTTTTTGAATTAAATTATCCACTTAGGTGGAACCAAGATTTGTAAGTAAAGGAAATTAGATAGGCTCAATTTCTCCATCATGTACACTATTCAAAACCCATTAACAAAATCTACTACTGAATGCAGGGTCACCAGTTTAAGTTCTTGCACACCGCCACTGGTGGGCTAGGTCATTAAGAGGCAGACTCATAAGTGAGAGGTTTGGGGTTCGAATCCCGCCGGGACCATACTTCCTGACAGAGACTTTTTTCAGGTTTTCCTCCGTCCTCATAAATGGCAATTGCTGGGATGGTACCCTAAACTTAGATCTGGAGGTTTCCTTAAAAAAAATCCTTTCCTAATATATCATTTCATCTCATGTATCATTTTATAGGATTTTATAACTTAAGTAGCTTTATAATGGTCCAAACCAAGTAATAGGAAATCACTGTTTGCTGAGAAAGATGTCAAAGTGATTTTTATAGGAAAGTTCCAGAGCACATCCAATACTATCTAAAGTTTCTTCTTCTTCTTTTGGTTTATTTATGTATCCTATTTAACATCTCAGGTCATCAGCGTTCCATTCAATTCAATTCACGGCCAACAAATTTTGCTCAGGAGCTTCTTTTTTCAGGCTTGAAGTTCTTTTATGTGTCGCAAATCTATGATACAGAACCCACGGCTTTACTTCCCTTCCGAAGGAAGCCATGCTTAGGATTTTAAGCCCGAAAAATTCATTGGTCCTGTCTGGGATTGAACCCATGATTTTGGGTTTAGGAGGCAAGTATGGTTACCACTATACCAGGACCTACTATTTCCTCTTTGAATATTGTACATGTCTGTGCATGCTTTTTATTAAAAAAACTCCCCTTTCATAACATTTATTTACCATCTGTGAATGGAACTTTGACTTGGAAGTTTGAATATCACAGAATCTCTCTTGTCACAATCTCTGTATCGTGACTGGATTCTGTACACATGTACAAATGGCAAATAAATATTCTTTGGGGAATAGAATACCTGAATTGAGTCATATTAACATAAGTAATACATTATATTATATCGCCTAATGTGCTGTCACACAACACACAAGAACATAGGAAAGTAAGTGAAGCTTTAAGAGTATGTAGTTCAACTGAATCATAAAATGATATCAATTAATATGATTGGCTTCACTGTGCAAGTTCTAATTTACATTTAAGTACACAAGAACATATCTGTACATTCCTAAAGTTAAGTTCATATTGACCTCCTCTGGCTTCCAGGCATGGAAATGAGATGAACTGCATAGCTCAGTCAACCAATTGGGGCGATCCCACAAAGGAGAAAATCATCCTATTTTAAACATTATATCGTATAAAAACAAATATTTTATAAAATATTTATGTAAGTGTATATATTTTCAAATAGTTGCAGAAAAATTCATAAAACTCAATTGTCAAAAATATAATCTTTGAAATTAAACTTTCAGCCTCTTATATGCTCATTTACATTACCATTCTGTAAATAAAAATGCATAAGAAGTGATGTAATACATGTTATGTCTTACAGCCTCTCCATGATGACATAACATTCCTTTCATTAGCAAATCTGCTACTTTCACTCTGACCAAAGTTTCATTTTTGTAAACAGTCCGCTAACTTCTCAGAAATGTTTATGATCTACATTTGTAACCTGACCTCTTAGCCTCTTTCTTGCAAGTATGAAAACAATACGACAATCTTAGTACATATAAATACCTTCTTTTCAGTCACACCTCATGCACATTATTTTTTGGTGTGGCACTTCTACAATTTATTAGAATATCAATCATATCAATCAATATATCTCATACATTAATAAATCAATTATCTGATATATATATTCATGCAAGATTATTATAAATTATAAAAATAATATTACAATAAATATATAGACCTGCTAGAGGCTATATAACTATATTTAACTTAATACTACAACAAAGGCACAAAAGCAATAATAAATAATTAGTCAATTATTTATAGTAAAAAACTCATTGGGTAATATTACAAGAATATTACCTGTATCGGGTGGTAATCTACCTATTATTAATTTTTCTTCATATCACCTTGAAGGAAAGGATATTCTTAGTAGTTCATTAACACTGTTTATTTTACATTCACAATTTCCTTACAAATATACACTTGTATATATTTAAGAGTTTACAAATTATAATAATGTGATTCACCTAATACTACTCACAAAGAAACTAACAAGGTTTGCCACAAACAAACTGCTAGCATCATAAAAATACTGTTATAGAGGGTGGAGAGGTTAGTTTTCTACTACAGAGCTATCAGCTATTGCTGTAGAGGGAGAAGCTTGTAGTTTTCTTTCTCTGTCTGCACAACATATATCAATGTTATTTTTATTCCCTCTTACTCTGCCCACCGCTTGCTATTAAACTAAACTTCAGAAGAGCCATCAAAGTCAAGAGAGAACATCCTATATTATAGGCAGAATACATTTGAATTGTGTATGAATTCAGAATTGTAACAAAATGCTTCAAAATGCATTTGATTTTGGAAATGAAAACAAAATGAATAAACATAAAATTTTATTTTCATGTTCTTCAATATTCAAATTAAAAAAATTACTATATATTAAACAGTAAGTGCGGCACTGTCCCAAGTAGCTTCATGTGTGAACTGACACTGCTTTTTACCAATCTTAATGTAACTTATTATTATTCATTGTAAACTTAACAGAAGTTAGAAACAGTGAAGTTGATAGATTATACACTAAAGAGGTCAGTATTAGATGCCACTATACTTTACGAACTGATTAATTTATCAGAACATGTTTCAACAGTTTTCATTGTCACCTTCAGCTGGGGACGGACTAATACTGGCAGGTGACAATGTGACCTCTGGTGATTCCAATGTATGGAAAACAGTAAGTCCAGTGGTGGGAAATCAAAATTCATTACACAATGCTTATTTTTTAAAATGAAAATCGTTTCCCATATTGCTAATTTCCCAGGATTGTTGGTAAGCTTTCAACAGTTTGGCTTCTTTTGAAATGTCATGATACACTTTCGTCTCAGATATATATATAGAGAGAGAGAGAGAGAGAGAGAGAAATAAGAAACTTGGAGACAAGAAACAAGAACACGTTAGATCATTTTTGACTTAATCATGACATTGCAAAAGAAACCACACTGTTGAAAGCTACCAACACATCAGGAATTAGCAATATGGGAAAAGATTTTCTTTAAAAGAATAAGCATAGTGTTATGAATTTTGACTTCCCACCAATGGACTTCCTGTTTTGCTGTATATTGGAACATCACAGATCATATTGTCAACTGTCAACTAAATTAATCAGTTAGTGAAGTATAATGTCACCTAATACAAACATCTTTATGTTTATAATCATTCTTTTCTTTGAATCATGATGGCCAGAATTTTGACTTCATTCTCAGTTGAAGTTGCAATTCAGTTTGGTGTAAGATGGAGTTCATGATTAAAATGCCAAAGTGCATTGTAAAAATGCCTTAAGTGAAAGTCACAATAAGTTATAATTTGCTGCTTAAATTCAGAATTCAAAAATGTTTTTAGTACAGGTGGAAAAGTGCTCCACTGTCAACTATGTGGGAAAGTCATTAAGGCAGATCAGCACTATCAAGTTACACAACATTTAGGTGGCAATAATCACTGCAACATTCAGTTTTATGAAGAGGCTGTTGCTAATTATTCACAATTAATTTCCAATTCTTTTCCAGGGTCTTCCATACTTCCAGTTTATTGTGCAAGCTTACAACGTCATTTGTATCAGTCAACATGCCCTTTATTAAGTGAACCACCTGTTATAAAGCTTCCTCATGAAGAGTTCCATGAAGAGTCAACTTTCAGAAAACATTATCTGACTAAATTATTATGTTGTGATATTGTTGCTATAACTTCATGTAATTATTATTAGATTGGTAGAGCAGAAGAGAAGGCCTAATAGACTTAGCTCTACCAGTATAAATAAATAAATGTTATGAAGAAATTCTGGAACAGATATACTCACTTTATTCAAAGAATATATCTGAGTGATTATAGGCATAACTTCATACGCCACTGGCAAGAAGATCAGGAAGCACCACTGTCAGTTTATGAAAAAAATGATATGATAATTGAGATTCTTTCATGAGCTGTTAAGTCACTTACATGGGACCAATGGCATTACTTTCCTTCCAAGGAAGCCATACTTAGGATTTTTAGGGCAGAAGCATGACAAGACACTGGGTGGGCTAAAGGGATTCATGAGAGCAGAGTGGAATAGCAGAGATGGATAGTATGAGCTCACATCTGATGGCATATCAGTCTGCCAATCGAACAAATCCCAAAATTATCAGTCTACTGCAGATGGTTGAATGAAATTAGTATAAGTGAGTAATTTATAATGAACAATTTGATGACAAATCTCATTATATATTGTAACTCTTAAGCAGTTCATGAGATATAGCTCAAATGATATCTAGTGAATTAAGGACATTTTTAAATGCATATAAAATAATTAGAATATTATCAAATATTTAAAAAAAATTTATCACATATTTTGAAAGTTATAGTATATAAAATATAAATATTTTTCTAATTTTTGAAAAAAAATCTCGGCTCTAATGATAACTAATATTAATAAGCAATAAAAGTTTAGAAAAAATTTCTCAAGGCATTGTGTCTACTAATAAGATACTTAAAGATGCCACATCAAAACTTACTACTAACTCTAAAAGACAGCATTGAGAGTAGATATTTTCCATTAGTGTAGGAGTCTTACACCTTATGGTGAGAGTAATTATACATATACTGTAATAATTTCTTCACACGTTTTGCACTTTTGTACTACATATTTTTATACTAGTTATCAAAATTATAAAAATAATAAGTTTAAAATTTTGGATCCTAACAAAAAAGCTCTAGTTTAAGAAAAGAAATCATAATAAAGCCCATTTAAATGCATTTCTTTCCATTTGTTTTGTTTTTCTTCCTCCTCTAAAGCAAAGTATTTCATATGTTGGAATGCATAATAATTAAACTCAAAAATATTTCTTATGCTATCAATATGAGTCAAAATTAAATTACTTGAATCAATATACTTTTGCTTCTCATGCCAAGAAGTTTTTGCTCTACCTTAATTATAATTATATGCTTAACATGCTTCCTCAGTACAGTACTATGAACATAATATCTATAGATATTCAGAATGAAATACTAACAGGAAGGAAGAAAGAAAAATATAAAGAGTAAAATTTGTTGTTATTAAAATAATAAAAAACAATAACAACAAATGTTCTTACCTCAACAGAGCTTGCTGATCCTCCACCAACACCTATGCGATATACTGGGCCGCCTAATTTCACTACTTGCATACCTGATGAAATTTTAAAGTAGTTAGGAGATAAAAATATCTAGCAATAATTTTTGAAAGGAAAAATTGATGAGCATAGGAATTTAATTATAAGCAAGTTTCATATAAGGGAAAATAAAAATAATCATTAGACCTCTATATCTCATATTTCCAGTACATATATCAGTATATAAACCTAATTAACAAAAATTTCAATATTGAAATGTTACCTTTCTCAGGTCTCTTCTTTGCTACCATATCTGCATCCAGAGATCCAACACCACCACTGAACATTATAGGTTTAATCCATTCACGCCGCTCGCCGGATGGTTCTAGAATACCAAATGTTCGGGCAAAACCAGATATCAAAGGTTCTCCAAATTTATTTCCATAGTCTGAGGCTCCATTGCTGGCCTCAATTAATATCTCTAGTGGTCGTGCAAAATTATTTGGATAGCAAAAGGACGGATCTTCCCACAGAAATGTGTAATCTAGAACATAATATAAGCAAATGTATCTATTCTTTATGTTAATTGTAAACAATAATAGTTGTAATCTGAAATTTAACTGCTATACTTGAGTCATATACTATTTCTGCAAATTTATATATAAATAAATGAAATAAATAAAGTAATATTTTGACATTGCAACTAAAACAACAAGAACTAAAGAAGCAGAAATAGATAAAACACACAAACACATTTTTTTTATGCCACCACTGTCCATTTGGACTTATGGGATGCTCCCCCAATCTGGCAAGAGTGTAACCAACTTTTGAGGTTTGGGTGCCTGATAGGTATTACTTTACCGCAAGGATAGGTGCCAAGGGATGAAGGATGATTATTTAGTCTAATGGGCTCATTTTGTGGCCAAAGTTTCCTAGGCATTCATCTTGAGACCTAAGGGAAGACCCCTAATAAAACCTTAATTGGAAAACTAACTCAGGAATCGAACTTGGTCCTGCCGCTTAGGAAGCACAAATGCTACCACTAGATTAAGGATGTGGTCCTGAAAATATCAATTTTTATAAATTAATATCTCTCAATAATTTTTAAACAGAGCAATCATCAATCAGACAAATTCTGCAAACTTTCACTTTATTGAAATATGCTCTCGACTATTTTAAATGTCAGAATGTAAATTTATGAATCAATAATTAGGTATATCTTTATTAAAATGCATTAAAATATTATCTTATAGTTTCTTAAAAGACACTGTGTGATGTAAAAATACTACTTTACAGTTTCTTAAAAGATACTTTGCAATGATGTATCCTTTGTAAGCAATTGTAAAAGCATTAGTCTTATGTCTATAGGATTGAGCTGCCTTTTTATGTACTGTTGTTTACCAAGTCTCCATAAGAAATGCATTTTTTTTATTTTCTCTTTATTAAACATCTGCTGTTCTTGCAAAATGATAAGACTAATTTTATTATTGCTGAATGTTTCCTTCATTTTCCCACTTTTGATGAAATTTTGCCTAAGTAAATATGATAAGTAAATATGATGGATCATTCTTGGAAGTGAACATTAGATAAGTGTTGTACAGTTTCTGTAGATGCTTCCATTGAGTAACAAAAATTATAGTAAGAAAATGCTTCCATTTACCTGTTATATTAACTTATTCAGAACTTTTTACTAAATGACTGTTCTGTTCCTTAGTCACAAAATGTAGGCTGCTTTAGAGTTCAGAATACATTTTAGGTTGTTTGTAAAAAGCTTTCTGCACTTTTAGTGTTCATAATTGCCTGTTTTACTCTAAATGGCTATTTTGAGGTCACTATCTTTTCAAGGGTGCCAAATAAAAGATTTACAACTTTTCAAGTAAATTGAAAATTTCTGCATTTATTTTTAGTAGCATTTGCTTGTGAAAAGATTTAATAATGAACTAAGCAGCTTAAAATGTGAGTGATTTGAAATACTTCTAAATAATTGCACCTGATATCATACATTTTTGATTATGTCTTACTGTACACTGATCTGATTAGATTTTTGCTGCAAACAATGATAGCCTTGTTTCAATTATCTGTCCAATAACAACAGCCATTTATCTTTATGTTTTATATACATTCTAGGAATCTGCAATGCAGCTTCAGAACTTCTGTGGTATGGAGAGATGTTGTGGATTGTCATGATGTGTAGAGAGTGATAGTATAGATACATTAACAGCTGAGGATGTGGACTAGTGTCCATGAAACATGTCCTGAGTAAATCTCCAATAAATGAAACCATAGAGAGTGTCATACAAAGTGTTCTAAATATTTTGACTGAGAATAGATTATTACAGATATATCTATTTAATTCTTAAAACAAAATACATTTGGAACAGTGAAGTGAATAACATAATTGTTAATATGTAGTGATGGATCAAAATAAATATTCTCACAGCTTCACTAACTTAATAGAACATGTTTTGCAGACCTTTATCTGCATCATCAGCTTCTTGTCAACTTGAAGGGAAATTTTATAAAAATTTTACTTAGCATCCTTGGGCTACACAAAATTTCCAGAAAAATCTTTAAGTATGCTAACATTAGGTTGGGACTAGTCCAAAGATCTTATTTATTGTACATCAATATTTTCTAAGCTCACATCATAAAATTAATTCAAAATCATTATGTCATTTCTATATTTCAGTGATTTTTTTTTTATTTGGTTTATTTACGGACGCTCTTTAACAGCTCAGGTCATCAGCATCCCATTCGAATTGAGGCGTGAAATGGCCGAAAAATTTTGATCCGAGGCCTCTTTTTTCAGGCTTGAAGTTCTTTATCATGCCATAAATGTATGACACGGGATCCATGGCTTTACTTCCCTTCCAAAGGAAGCCATACATAGGATTTTAATGCCCAAAAAAATCCATCGGTTCTGGCTGGTATCAAACCCGCAATCTTGCGTTTAGGAGGCCAGTATGGTAACCACTACACCACCAGGACTGACATATTTCAGTGATATAATTATTATAACAGCAGTACAGCTATATTATATAAAATCAAATCTCTACTTGAAAGAATTGTTTTCCTGTATATGTGCCAAAAGACAACACTGTTTTATAGGAAGAAATGTTAGCCTGGAAGGGCCAGCTGTAATTTTGTGTAAATAATTCAGCTAAAATAACAAAATAAGGAATTTTGTTACAGAAGGTTTGTGAGTCCACCTTTGGCTATAAATGTAGACTAATGATATATGATGCTAATATCATGACCATACATAATACCATTATAATTACTTGATCCTTACCTTTGCCAAGATTATACAGTATATATTATTATAATAGTTCTGCACTTGCAAAGGAACTATAGTTTTGAAACACAGATGTTTGTTCCACCATTAGGTCGAAGAGAGGTGTGCCGAAAGATCTGTGAGATCAGGAAATGTTGAAAAGAAGTGAAATGACTTTCAGGTAGGAAGAAAATGTATTACTTGTTTCATGGATGGATAAAATAGAGATCACAGTGGCTTTTACTCTTCATTCTGCAGAAATGGTAGAAAGTCCACCAAATAAACTTGGAAGAAGAAAAATTAAACCAGAATGCATAATTGATTACAATGCACATATACATGGAGTAATATAGTGCAGATTAATATTTGGCTCATTCCTTTTATATGCTATAAAATGACAAAAAAAAAGTTTTCTTCCATTTGCAGCAATGCACTTTTTTTTAATGTTTTTCTATTTTTTGAAAAAATAATCCCATATGGAAAACAAACTCTTTAGATTTTATGAATGCAGTATCCAGAGATTTTCTCCAGGATGAAAAGGAGTAATATACAAAAATTGAAAAATTGCCAACTTCTTCCAACAGTTCAAGAACATCACACTCGTTGGCAACTGTTGTGCTACACATGACATTCAACCACCATAAAGAGCCCCTGCAAAGGATACACCCTTTTGTTTGGATGGCAAGAGAAGTGCAATATATACTGGTTAAAGTTACACCATTAAAAAGTGACAAATGTCCAATAGGAAGGTGCCGGGTATGCTCCAAATGTAAAACAATAGGTGAAACTTGATATTTCTGTCCAAAATGTGGTGTCCCCCTCCATCCACGAAAGAGTGACACCAAATACAACTCCTTCAGCATATACTAGATCACTTCCTGATGGTATGTTCTAAATGTTATTTTCTAATATTAATTCAATTTGAACTCAAACACACAGAAACAAGCATTAATAATCTCTTCTAAGTTAAAATATTTAGAACACTCTTTATGGTTTCACTTATATGAAACCATATAAGTGATATTTTCTAATCTTGCATAAAATATGAGTAATCCACAAATAACATCCTGCAGTTTATTAGAGGATTTACATAACCTTGCTTTCAAATCAAATCATGAACTCCATTGCTAGGATTGACAGTGCTAAGTTAGTATTCACCTTTTTAGGACAAGAGAAAACTATAGCAAATCCTTATCCAAACAAATTGTTCTGAATGGGGATCAAACCCAATCTAGTCAATTCACTAGCAAATATGCTAACATCTCAGTCACAGTGGAGGATTTGCCCTATGATATATCTGAATTTGAATTTACTTCTAATTTCCAATTTACATCCAGATATGCATACAAATATTATTCATTTACAAATTCTCCTACATTCTTCGAAACAATATCAAAACCTAATATTATTATATCAGATTTCTCCTACTATTACATCTGTAAAATGTATGTAATTTCAAAAATATATATTGTAAAATATATTTAATTTCAACATCAGCAGTTTCCCACTGGAATAACCAGAAGACTTGGACTCAACAAAACAAAAAACTTATATTTATAAACAATTTCTTACACATTCTGATCTCTGCAAATTTTATATTCCTCAACTTGGTTCAACCATATTTTAACCACCTGGTTACATGTATGGTATATGAACCCCCCCTCCTAAGTAGTTGGTCCTGGTGGTGTAGTAGTAACCATCCTAAACCCAAGATTGCGGGTTCAAATCCAGCCAGGATCGATGGATTTTTTTGGGCATAAAAATCCTAAGTATGGCTTCCTTAGGAAGGGAAGTAAAGCTGTGGGTCCCATGCCATACATTTATGGCACCATAAAGAACCTCAAGCCCTGAAAGAAGAGACCTCTGAGCAAAATTTGTTGGCTGTTCCATGCCCTGAATTGAATGGGATGCTGATGACCTGAGATGTTAAAGAGCTCCATAAATAAATCAATCAAACCCTCCTGTGTGTCTTTGAACTCCTTCCCTATACAGCTCCTCCATTTCTCCCTTATCTTCCCTAAAATTCCCCAATCTCATTAATTTTCTGTATCCTTTCCTCTATCAGTATTTTAATTACTATTATATCATAACCTAATTTATCTCATTTATCATTCCAAATATTATACCTCCATTTTTTCACCATTTCAAATTCTAATAAACAATGAAACATAGTATCTTTTTTCCTACACATTATGCATCCTACCTTATAACTTTTTCTTACTTCTTTAAGGAATAATACCCCTGTACACATCCATGCCAGGCTTATTCTTCTGAACTGGTCACAATTATCTATATACTTCTCTATTTCATAATTTTTCTTTATCTTCCTATACAACTCCAAATAGCTTTTATCCTCCAAACTAACCCAAATCTCCAGCTTCTCAATATTTTCCACCCTCTGTCTTACTTCTTTCCAAAACCCCTATTACTTCTACCCAGTCTCCAAACATTCCAATTTCTCCTAATATTTTCCCTACTTCTCCAAGCGAACTCTTCCTTCCCAAAACATCTCTTTGATACCACTACCACTACCACTATCACTATACCACTACCACTACTACTACTATTATCTATCCCTATGATATAAATGGATTTTGTTTTAACTATCAAGAAACACTCCTGCAGCTTAATGCTTGAGATTCATAATTGCAACTGATAGAAAATTAAATAAATGTAGTTTGTTCCTGGAACAATTTTGTATAAATATTTCTCTCTTTTAAAACAATGCATATTTTCATTATACTTATTCATTTTAGGCAGGAATTAAACCGATATGTATAAGCAAAAAAACTCTCATATTTTGATTGAACTAAATAAATACAAATTATTCTGAGCTGCTATTAAGATCTAATCCTATTAATCTGTTCATATGAAGGGTATTCATAATCTGTGAATAACTGTACATAATCAATGAATCAAATCAGTATCAGTGTTAAGAGTATTCAGCACTTACAAAAAAAAAACACAAACACTTGTTGCAGAGTACAGAGAAAGTAGGTGGAAAACAAATGTATGTACTTACCAGGCATTAGCAAATTTCCAACAGAATACCCTGCTGTTCCTGCTATGCAATGCCCTCCTCTGCCAACAGCATGAACATCTCGGATTCTCCCACCAGTACCAGTGGTTGCACCACTACAGAAAAAGAAAGGAGAGAAAGGGGAAAAAGTCAAACCATTCTAATGCAAGTAAACATTAAACACTATTTACATATTGACCATTTTCCAAGATTTTTTTTCCCTCATGATACAAGGGATGTTCCTTTAATAATGACAACTATTAATTACAACTGATACACAATGATAGCTGTATAAAACATTCACAGTCCATCATTGTAGTCCCCAGCAATTGTAATACCTGTGGCCAGTGGATGGAGCAGTCTATTGCCTGGGAAATCTTGGGAACAGTTCAGAAGCAAATGCCTTGCAGCCATTCCTTCATCTTTGGGATCAAATCAAAATAACAGCGGCTTAAGTGTGGATAGTATTGAGAATGGTAGAACACTTCCCAACCCCACCGAGTATACAAATTTAAGCAATAATATTGAATATCCACAGTCTCTCCTTGAGGTATGGTATGAGTTAAGATAATGCCATCAAGTTGTACACTAGAATCACCATTACTTTCACCTTGTTGGGTTCGATGCACTTTTGACTCAGACCCATAATGATGCCATGTTGGATTGGCATTCAATTTGGTTCATATGATCAGGCTTATTTCTCATCTACTATTATGATAAGGCATAAGAACACCTTCCCCTTTGAGCTGATAGCATTCATGTTGGTTTGTCCAGCATTGTATTGTTGCCATTTCTGCAACTCTGACAAATGGTGCAATACCACTGCAATGCAATTTTTGCATGCTGAGGGGTGGTTTTTCACAATATGAAACACAATCTTAGGCACTATGCCAGTCTCTTGGGCTAACTCACAAAACTGTCTGGGCTGTATCCATTGCCAGTCACACCAACAAACTGAACCGCATCTTCATTGGCACTAAGACAACCTGGTTGACGCATGTCATGTATCCTTGAAGGCTTTGACCCACCATATTATAGTTCTGTACAGTAATGCTGAGTCCCCACATCTCTCACAAATATCTTTATGACACTGTCTTGCTATATGTTACATTAAAATTTTAACTAGCTGCTCTGTTCCTGTTTTGAGAAAATCTCCAGTATTAATAGAGACCAGTCTCTCACTGAGGGCGCTATTTATTCTTCAGAGTACAGGGTATTTACGGAGCATTGGATCAACAAGTCTATTTATTATGAGGTAGGTTGGGTACCCCTAATGTGTGCATGAGCAAGAAACACTGGTTCCATTTCCTAGTGTAATTATTACACTCTTGCCACTATTAAAGAAACAACCCTTGTATATAGCGAAAGCTGTTGAAGGCAACTAACTTGGTCCCAATTTTTTTCTGTTCTGGACAGATTTCCATATTATTCAAGCAATAAGTCAAAGTGAACCATGTTATCTTTTTTTTTAATTGATTTATTTATGGAAGCTCTTTAACATCTCATGTCATCTGCATCCCAATCAATTCAAGGAATGAAACGGTCGACAAATTTGCTCAGAGGACTCATCTTTCAGGCTTGAGGTTCTTTTTCGTAAATGTACAACATAGGACCCAGGACCCTTTACTTCCTTCCGAAGGAAGCCATACCTAGGATTTTTATGCCCAAAAAAATCCATTGGTCCTGGCCGGGTTTGAGCCCGCGGTCTTGAGTTTAGGAGGTAAATATGGTTACTACTACACCACCAGGACAAACATATTATCATCTGCAATACCTTATTTATTTATTTCCTTTTGAATCCATTACAAATTATAGAGTTATCTACAAATTTACATTGCCCAATTTCAGCACTTTCATGCCATTTAAAAGGCATTTATTATGAGTGCATTTTAGTATAGAATGCTCTTACCTCTAGGCTAAAAGCCTTAATAAACAATGCTAATTCCTTTAAATCTGCTCTGAGAAAATACCTATGTAAAAAGGCCCATTATTCTGTAAAGGAATATATGAGTGACAATATTATACTGCACAACATATCAATGTATATGTAAACATGTATATAATAAAATTTGTTTGATTAAGTGACTTGTCTGTTTTTGTTGTTTGGTTCAGTTGTTCTAAGTGTTCTTTTTTATTTTTATTGTAATTATTTATGTAGATGCAGACAAATTTTTGTAAATACAGATTGAAAGCTACTGTGGTAATTGTATATGACAAGTTCAATGTTCATAGGTATCTGTGGCTGCTCCACGAACTCACTGAATGCTCCGAGAACTAACTAACTAACTAACTAACTAACTAATATCAGACTCCTCATTAAATATAACAAATTATAGAAAATTAATACAAATCATATATATATTCAAATACACATAAAGTCAGTCCTGGTGGTGTAGTGGTAACCATACTTGCCTTCTAAACCCAAGGTCACAGGTTCAAATCCGACCAGGATCGATGGATTTTTTCCGGCGTAAAAATCCTAAGTATGGCTTCCTTCAGAAGAGAAGTAAAGCCGTGGGTCCCATGTCGTACATTTATGGCACAATAAAGAACCTCGGGCCTGAAAGAAGAGGCCTCTGAGTAAAATTTGTTGGCCGTTTCATGTTCTGAATAGAATGGGACGCTGATGACCTGAGATGTTAAAGAGCATCCTTAAATAAACATAAAGTTCAATTAAAAAACAGAAGCATTAAACATAGTTAAATACAACAACATAACAGAATGATTAATTTATATAATGTCAATATAATTTAAATGCTATAAAAATGTTATTTAAAATGTTATAAGCACAAAGAAACAGTGTAGTGCTCTTTCAGCATTTGGTCAGTTATACATTTTTCTCTGTGCAAAGAGAATAATTTACAGGAAGTCCCCTACAAATTAACCTTACATCCCCATTACATGCATTGGTCCTGGTGGTGTGTGGTAACCATACTTGCCTCCTAAACCCAAGATCGCGGGTTCAAACCTGGCCAGGATCGATGGATTTTTTCGGGGCGTAAAAATCCTAAGTATGTCTTCCTTCGGAAGGAAGTAAAGCCGTGGGTTCTGTGTCATACATTTACAGCACGAAAAAGAACCTCAAGCCTGAAAAAAGAGACCTCTGAGCAAAATTTGTCAGCCGTTTCACGCCCTGAATTGAATGGGACGCTGATGACCTGAGATGTTAAAGAGCGTCCATAAAAAACCAAATAAATAATAATTAAAAAAAAACATTACACACCATGCAAAGCTGAAATCCCTGTAATATAAGTTTCTGAAGCTTTCTAGCTTCAATTGTTAGAAGCTTTGAATTTCAGCTTACTTAGTTTTTTTGCCAGTCTGAGAGTTTAAGCCTGCAAAATAGGTCCTTAAAGGGCACATTCTTCCAATGAGCAAGAACAAACCTTTCCCATAGGAATTTTGTTTATTTCTTCATAGCCTGTTATTTTCTTTCTTTTCATGTCACGGTTATTGCCTGCAAGACACTATAATATGATCTTTATTTTTCAAAGTATCACCTGAATTTTTCTACAATTAAACTTGAACATTATTTCTCTTAGATTCTGTTTCTCATTTTTATTTAGTTCTATAAATTTCCCCTAATCACTTAATGACAGAGTTACCTTTTTACATGAAATCGTTGCTCATGAAAATCACAATTCTTTGTTCTGCATAGCCACTCACAAAAATATGTACTTTAAAGAAATTCACTGTAAGGGCTCTTGTGACTAGTCAATAGGGTGATACAGTTATTGATCAACATAATTCTTTCAGATTGTTGCAAGGAAAACTGGTTTTTATGAAGTTCCATATTTATTGTGGTTTCTTTGAAATTATATGCAATTTCAAAATACAGTTTACTTCAAAGAGTGTTTCAGAATATTGTTTACATTATAAGCAGTGACAGACTATTTCTGTTTCTGCATTTGACAATTTCCATTTTATTCTGGAAAAAATAGCATAAAACAAGTGGTTTTCACCAGTACCAACAAAATTTTCCAAAATGGATAGGATTCCAGGATATGCAAGTTTCCCTGTCCCCTATGGAAATTTCAACCTGCATGCAGTTTAAAGAGAAAATAATTTCCATATTTGAAAATCTTAAATAATAAAAGGTGAATTGTTTTTAACTGTATTTATTATAACATTTTCTGTTTGTGAGGGAGCTTAGGTTTATCTATTTTAGTTAATAGTGTAAGTAAAAAGAGAATTTTTGTTGAATTGTTCGGCATTAGAAAAGAGAGAAGGATCTCTAAGGATTATTGTTCAAATTTTTGAAATATGATTATCTTATCCTACCTAAACAAAATTAATAACTTTTACAATTCAAACCAGAATACCATTTATTAAATCAATACAAGTAAATCTTTTATTGCTGTATAAAGAAAAAATACTGTACTGTGATGCAGTAAATATGCTTGCTTTGCAGTAAGGCTCTTTTCAACTTTTGAATACTTTGAGTATAGTGTGTTTTTTGTTTTTAATTGAACTTTATGTGTATTTGACTATATGTAAGATTAGTATTAATTTTCTACAATTTTAATTGATACCACTGTATCATTCAGTTGAACTACACACTCTTAAAGCTTCACTTACTCTTCATAAATGTATGCAACCTGTTTCGAGAATATTTAGTTTCATATATTTATCAAAAGTAAGTGAGGCTTTAAGAGTGTGTAGTTCAATTGAATCATACAATGATATCAATTAATATGATTAGCTTCAGTGTGCAAGTTCCAATTTACATTTTAATTTTAATTTCTATAATTTGTTATATTCCATGATGAGTCTGATATTGTTACTGTCTATAATGATATAATGTTGCTAATTTCGATATTTATACCTTTAATTATAAAAAAAAATTGACTTTAGACACTCAACATTATGAACAATTTTTGCAGCTGTTCAAAAGAAGAACGAATTTGCAATACAACAACAGTACATAAACAATATAGTATTTACTAAAAATGTTAATTGGAACATTGCACAGTTAAGCTAATCATATGCTGAGATCATTGTATGGGTGAGACGAACTAACACTCTTTTAAATATTGTACTTACGAAGCTGTTGATAATGGAGCAGTAATATATCCTAAACTTAGGTATTCATTTTTTTTTACACCAAACTCCACTTACTTATATAAAAGTAAGACACATTTCGGGAGAATCTCTCCCTTCTTCAGTTGCTCAGTAGGATTCACACCCCCTTAAATGGATCTGAATGGATCTGAACATATTCCGTTTTGTTCCCTTTGTTGGCTTTTGTATAAACTATCTTTTTCATTTATGCTTTTATTGTGTTCCTATATGTCTTATTTACTCAAGTTTTCTTTTTTATTTAATCCTTCAATGGCCACTTCTAAATCTACCAAATAATCTTCTATTTTTATTGGAATATTGGACACAAGTTTTAGGACCTTTATTAAAAATGATAATTTTTTCTTGAAATTTTCTTTTGAAAGGTTTTCCACATAATTCTGTTTAGGTTTTGGATTTTTAGACTTCTTAGGTATTTGATTTAGATTTCTAAGCTTCCTTTTTTGATTTCTGGCTTTTTTGTTTATCCGATATTGTATATGTTCTAAAGCTGTTCTGATTAAGTTATCCCATATTATATTTCCTAACCTCTTTGAAATCTGTATTTTTATATAGTTTAAGGTCTATATTTGCCAATCTTGTGTAATGCTTTGCGTTTTCTATTTGCATTACTTTTTTCTCAGTGGCTAATTGCTCACAACTGTGATGGTTATACTTCACAGTTTTTTGTACAAAATTTGGCATATTTTATGTTTTTAACCCCACATCTCACAAACATGCAGTTATCAGCAGCTTAATACATTTGTTAGTTAATCTAAAAATTAGCAAAGAAGAATATTTTAAAGCATACAAACAAATAGAAAGAACAATAGTTAAAAATGGTTTTAAAAAAGAATTAGTACACAAAAAAAAAAAATACAGAAATTCAACAAGAGGCAAAACTTATTAAAGAAACCACAACACTTTCAGCAAAAAAAAAAAAAAAAGCTGATTTTTAAAAAATTCACATATCATCCATGAGCTACAAAAAAATTTCAGAATATTCTTAAAGATTTTAATATCAGGTTGGCACAGATTAACAGATTTAATGTTAAAAAACCTACTGATAGACAATGTTAATGACAGTATTCCATAAGAGAAAAAAGCAGGTATTTACAAAATAAATTGTGCAGAATGTGAAAAAATCTACATTGGAAAAACAAAGAGAAATATAGACACAAGGTTAAAGGAACATTTCAGGAACATAAAGTACAAATAAATAGAGAAATCAGCAGTAGCATACCATTTTTGGACAGAAAACCATGACATAGTGAATAAAATAAAATTATTAAAATCAGTATAAGGACCTACAGAACTAGCATCTTGGGAGAAAATCTACATCTACAAATACAAAGACAGACTAATGAACTTCAACACAGCCAGGAATGAAAACATAAACTACAAGTTTATCACACTGCCACCAGAGCAGAATGCACATTCCCGCAGCTTAACGAATTATCCGACTGTTGAATTTTAGCCTGGCTGATGATGAGGACGAAATGTTCTCGAAACTAGTTCTATATATTTTAAACAAGTAAGAGGAGCAAAAGTGTGTTAGTTCAACTTAATCATACACTGATCTCAATATAGTATTTACTTATGTATTTATTCATTCTTCTAGATAACTTTTAGGTGTGTAAGAAAATGTTTACTGCACCGTTATACCATTCAGAATATCAAGGTATGTTCTTGCATATTTTCTCTCATTGACTTTTCTTACCACAATTTCTTACTAATTGAGAATTTACTAATTAAGATTTAAGTTAAATGAAGAAGTTAATTCTCAATTAAATCTTTTGCATCTTACCAAACTAAATACATAGTCAATTAACTAATTAGGATTTAAGTTATCATGATCTTCTGAATTATAGAAAATTCATGATTTAAAAGGCCATGGATACAGCGAAGAATGCTTTATACACATTTGTAAAATACCTGAGATTGCTACTCATTTGTTTTTCATGACAATTACACATCAGAAATGAAGGGAAAGAGGAGAATTTAAAGTGCAAGGGAGGAAGACGAGCTATAGCAGCACTCACTTGAAATACAATACATTGGGCCGTTGTTCTACTAAATCCACTGAAATAACCTGCTGCTATACATGTGCTTCCTATAGCGTTAACTCATAGCATATATTCATTGCAGAAATGGCTTGATTCCTTAAATAAACAGAACATGCTACTTTTAATTATATTTCATTTTATACAGAGTATTTGACAGTTCAGATAACCGACTTTCGAAATATGGGAACCTACTTAGTGTAGCTTAACGTAACCTACAACATAAAAATTCCTGTTTTATGTAATATTTAGGGCAAAATAATAAGAAGCATTTAGCATTATTTAAATATTATAAAAATTCACATGTCTGTTGAGAATTCTAGGTCATATTCTATAGAACTAAAAATATCTAATACCGAAATTTTACTCAGCTGAAATCGCATTTGGAAATCTGTTTTCTCCATATTATTAAATAAATTTTGTCTTTCAGAAATTATCCTCAGCTGTCTTGGAATAATGTGGTCTTCAAATAGCATATTCAACATTCGCCTTGCATGATGAAAAGTTAATTGAGAATTAACTCGTTAAATGGTCAAATATATGCCAATTACCTTAATTGGAGTTTAATGACAAATTAGCATACAATAGTTGATGGTCATATGCAACATCCCAATTAAAGGAGTATTAAATAGGAATTAAAAATTAATTGAACTTGGTACAATCTGCCCTACAAGAAGTGGGTATGGGATCAATGAGGGAGAAAGATTGGGAAAAGGATTTTGGAAAGAGATAATAATGAGATTTGAGGATATTGAATAACAGAAAATATGGGCAAATCTTGATGTCAAAATATCTCTGAAATTATATGGCACACTAAAAAGTGTATGGAGAAGAGAAAGATGTATTGAAATCTGTGATATGGTAGGAAGGGAGGATTGGCATGGTTTAGAACAGGAGTAATATACTTAAGTGGAATAATAAATGGATATATTAAGGGGATATGTCCTACGTGTGAAGAACCAGACAGTACTTGGCATTGTATATTAGAATTTAAGCAAACCAAGTTTCAGAAGAAACAATTCCTATTACGAAAGTAGGAAAATTTACCAAATTAAATAAAAGGCAGAAGAATGTTAAATTTAAAATTAGATGAAAAATTTTAAGGAATTGGTAAAGTATATATGCAAGGTCAGAGAAAAATGGTTTTGGAAGGTGGGTAAGAAAAATGGAAATAACAATGCTGATATTTGCACTATTTAGGAGTGAATATAGATCCCCCTTATATATTCAACCTTGGGTTAATTGTAATGGGGTATGGAAGGAATGCAACTCCATAAAGTCAGGGTAAGCAAGTGGGAAATTTAAAAGTTTATAATAGTAGTAAGTTTACATGAGCTGAGAACATGGAAAGGAAAATTTTTTACTTTGATTTTCATATGTATACTCGTTTATTTGTTTGCATATAAGGTCCAAAGGAATAAGCAACTCTCAAGGATAGAAATTGAGCTGAATGGGTTTAATTGGAAAAGAGGAAGGTTCATTATTGCATGATTGTAATGAATATTGTAATGTATTTAATATTGTAATGAATGTATAAATTATTTATAGTATTGTGTTCTTTGGTTGGATTGGAGCCTGGTCCTCTGGATATTCCAGTAGGTAGAAGCTGATGAACCAGGGACTGTGGGGCTGAGCCTATCAAATAGGAATAAATTGGAGTTAATACCTTCTGGAATTGTCAAAGGCACTGATCGTATTAGTTTTAATTAAAATTAACGTATTTTACCCACTTATTTGTGTTCATTTTGTTAAAAAGTTTTGTATGTTGATGTATAAGAAATAAAATTCATATTCATTCATTCATACACTTATATTTATAATAAAAATTCTTAAAATTTGTATGGTTTAAGGACTAAGCTTATTTAAAACTAATATTCTAATATTACATTGCTAATTTGATTAGCAAGGGAAAATACAAGAAGAAAGTGATCCTAGAGGTAGATGCAATTATAAGTTCATATATCTTGCTAATTCAGTAGCTGCTGGTAAATCAAGGAAATTAACAATCAGAAATGCATCAAAGCAGAATGGTATATCCTACCCACTTTTTATGACAAAATTAATAATAAATATAAATTAAAACTGGGAGATCAGACTGTATTAAATACAGAAGAGGAGAAAACTTTGATATGACAGCAATAAAGACTGAGAATGATTTTTTACTTACAAAGTACACTAGGCAGGGTCAAGGTTATTGTGGTCTTCTTCGAAGTAGTCTTCATTGAGTTGTATGCACTTGGACCAACATGTCTAGTCCTGGAAGATGTGCTGGAAACCATTTTTAACATCATCTTCAGAACAACTCCAGCTTCGTGATAGCTGTTGATGAATCAAAATACTGGCTTCACAGCTCTTTTTTCAGATAAGGGAACAGAGCTAGGTCCAAGCTGTATGGAGGATAGGGCACACATTTAATGATCTTTCTTGTCAAATGTTGAGCAACAACCTTGCAAATTGAGGAAGTGCTTTGTCATGGTGAAGGTGTCAACCAGATGAATGCAGCTCAGAACAATTTTGTTGGATGTGTTAGGCTAAGAAGTTCAAAACAGCCTTGAAATATTCCCCGTTACTCATTGTTTGCAAGTTGGTAGGGAGGGGGAATTTCAAGTTTATAACCATTGCACAATAGATGAAGAACAAAATCACCATAATCTTTCTTACTGATAGAACAACCTTGGATTTCTTTGGTGTCAGAGTACTAGGTGATTACCAGACTGAACTTGGCTGTTTCTCTAGGAATCATATTGGTGAAGCCAGGTCTCATTATCCTTAATGATGCAATTCACACTTGTCATATTGCTCTGCTACCAGAAGCTGAAGCTCCTGACACATGTCCATTAGCACCATAACACCACCTTCTTTTCAAGTGTTGGTAATCTTGGCAGCTATCTGATATAGATATGTTTCATGTATAAGAAGTCATGCAGAATGGTGAATGCACTACCATGAGAAATTTTAACATATCTATCAGTCTATCCACTCTTATTCACTGATTTTCCCAAACAATGACACCAGCTGTATTAATCATGGTCTCATTTTCTGCAGTTGTTCGCAACCTGGAATGCCCTGTTTTGGGCCCTCCTTAAATTCTTTGAACTACTTAAGTGTGGTTGATTGTGACAGAATATCATTGTCACATGCTTCATGTAACATCGTATATGATTTCTGCAGATGAAGGCAAAATTTCAAAATAGTGTATTACATATTAATAATAATTCAATTTGGAATCGAACACAGTAAAACATCCATTAGTAATCTCTTCTGGGTCGGATGTTCTGACTCAGAAAAGGTTATTAGTGTATTGCATGTTATGAAGCGACTCCATTTTATGCAGCGAACTTGCAAACACTTGCTGTTTGCTGGCACCTGGCACATACAGTTTTCCAATTTTTTCCACCAATTTTGCAAAATCTGTCCTTCCTCTGAAAAATTGTTTTACTACCATATACCCACCGTATGATGATTAAACATCCTGTCTTTATTGACTAGCCCTCATATAAGGGCTATTGTGTGCTAAAGGGGAGTCTATCTTTGAAAGAGGTTCTGGACAGAAGCATTTGTTGATCAACTAAACAAAGCTCATATAGGGGAGATAAGCAATACTCAAACACCAAGGGCCAACTCCCAAGACTCATTTAAATTTTGCACCAGACAAGAGAGTGGTTGTGGAGTATCTCAAACAAAGAAATTACATTAGGCAGCAGTATGCACTGAAGATGAAGATTAGCCTGAGAGATATAATAATCTAAATTTAACATTTATCAGGAGACTTTGTGAAAGTAAGATTTCCTAAGATGTAAAGGAACAGATATCCAATTGAAAGAATACAGAAATAAGTTGTCAAGAGCTTGTCAAAGTAATTTTATAAGGAAAAGGAGTTTGAACACAGAATTTGCTTTCCCATAAGCAGAAGATATTACTGAGGTGGAGGAAAGTGAAATATTTTGTAAGGTGGAATATGAAAAAGAAAGAGGGAAATATTTAATTAAGAATATAGATAGTATTGCCATTAGGACTGAATAGGATAACAAATATTATTTATCAACTTGCTGGAAAGACTTTTATTTTAAATTTTGTTTGTAATTATTCATTTTCATTTCTTTATCATTTATTTTGTAACTGGTTTATCAATTTTTTTTAAACTTCATATTATGATAGAATTCATATATACATGATGTTAAAAACAAGTGAGTGATCCTGTCCATTGTAGGTGACATTGATTTGACTGTTGTAGGTTACAACCAGCTTCATTGAAATCAGATAAATGATGTTTATACAACTTTATCATGAAACGTTAAGGAGTTAATGATGTTAAATGCTAATGATATATTCCATATATTACAATGAACAAAATACTCATGTTAAAATATTGAAATATATGTGAATTTTTATTGTAATCACCCACTTTTACAGAATCAAATTGAAACTGGTGAAAATCAGATAAGTAATATTTTTCCTGTCCAATATGAAATCCACTTTATGGATTTAACAATGTTATGTTTCTCTGTATTGTTTGTCTCACACTTTCACAGAGCTGAATTTTTGCATATCATGCAATGCTATGCTCTGTATGTATTACCTTTAAAGCTATTTTGATTTTTATTACCTGAACGGTGCAACACCTGTAGGGAAGTTGTGTGTTTCAGCAGTAAAAATAAGATGAGATTTAATTTCATCCAGTTTGAATTTGCTGCCTTCATTGGAACAAACAGGACGGAGGAAATTCACCTTAAATCCCTCTATGGCACTGCAATAAAACAATTTAAAATTTTACTTAAATACAGTCAATTTTGAACTTACAAATCACACAGACTTTATAGATTACATAAATACAATTCTGTAAATATTTCAGAAAGAGTTATAACATAAAGATATATTAAATAATGAACACAATGATTACAATGATCCTTACAAGTAAGTAAGTGCAGAGATAATGAGTTTTCCTTCCTGACAAATAATACATTATGCAAAATAAGTCAGCTAAAAAGTAGAAATGGGATAGCAGAGAATGAACTATACAACAGACACAACCACCAACAAAAGGAAACATATTCCTCAACAAGGAGGATAAAGGATGAAACAGTAGCATTACCATAAAATAATTAAAAACCTTAGAGATGCTCAAGCAGAAATCACAGAACTAAAAAAGGAAAACTCTTTGCCTGAAATCAAATGGGCAACAAAGCTGAAAGTACTTAAGATGGTGACATGCTGATGCCAAAAGAACATTTTTCATCGCAGAGAGCAATATATCAATGAATCAAATTTATTAATATGGTAAGAACAAATGCAAAAAATACAAATACAAACTACCAGGGGGCCTCTACCTATCTGGCCCAGGCTATTTTGGGTATGCCCCTCACAATTACAAAAAATATAAAAACAAAAATTGGTTTTATACTATCACCTTTATCTAAGTTCTAATATAATTAAACAATTACAATATTTCAACTTGATTGCATCAGTCCCCAGTCCGCGGTTCATCAGCAGCAGCCTACTGAAATTCCAAGGGACCAGACTCCAATCCTAAATAAAAAAAACTTTCCATTACTTTACCAATACCCTTCTAGCTACATCCTGTAGAAACTACTAATGCCTGTATCTCTAAAATGAATACTAAATGCTACATTTATTCACTTTCCAGTCCCAAGCGCAATAATTTAATCAAATTTAATAAAAATTTAATCCACTTCCAATCATAATCAACTTTACCTAAATCCTAACACAATTAAATAAATGCAATCCTACAAGTTATTTGATTTACTTCCCTTCTTAGTACCCAATTCCATTTACTTTTAACTTCGCTCAGGATCTCCCCTACATTCCTGCTGTCCTTACTGAAGTATTCATTAAGTCTATTTTTCTATCTAATTTAAACCATTTCTTGTTTATAAACTCTTTCCTCTACAGTCCTGTCCCTTTGTACTCAAACACTATATGTTCCATATCCCCACATATTGGACACTGATTCTGATGAAACCCTTTCCTTATTCCTTTTAATCTCCACATGCCTGCTCTTAACCATGGGATGTCCTCACTTTGTTCTTTATTTGATTTATCAATATACTTCTCTCTTTCTCACTTATTTTTATTGGTATATTAAATACTAAAGATATTTTACCTACTATGTTGTTAAATAGTTTTTGAATTTCTATACCTTCCAATCTCTTTTTTGCAACTTTCCAAAAAACCTTTATATTGTTCTCTCTCCTCCTCCAAATGTCCCCATATTCCATTGTTCTCCAAAATTATCCTGAGACTATTACTCGACCCATTACTCTTAAGACTCTTTTCTTGAAATTCTAAGCATTTTATCAACAAATTTTATTTCATCTAAGTTAAGGATTCTGGACCAACATTTGAGAGCTCTTTCCATAACCAGGCCTTTCCTTGCCACTCTTCTCATTTCAATTTGTGCGACTTCCTTTGCTGTTGTACTTAGTACATACGTACAAAACACCCTATGCACAATATCCACAATTTCCCATCCTCATTCCAGTGTCCATATTTCAATACCATATAACATTTTTGCCTCAATCATCATCCTATATATTATTTCTAGTCACTTAAAATTTGTATCTGGTATTTTATATTTACAACCTCCAACTGCTGTCATTGCTCCTTTCCCTTTTGCCAAAGCTAATTTTTTCTGCATTTCCCATTTGCCAACCCCCATCTATTTTAACTCCTAGATAAATGCAATCACCAACTAACTTATATTCTTTATCTCCTTTCCTCCTCCATCTCACACATTTACTCAATTTTGCTCCTTTCTTGAATACTAATAAACAATATATATATGTGAGCAAATCAAACATGAGCAAAACATGTGCAGAGGTGCCCCAGCCTTCCCTAATGTCCACAAAAACTAAAAAGAGGGAGAAGGGAGGCAACTTTAAGTTACAATAATGTAACTAACAGTTTCAAGAATTCTATTATTCTTATATTGTATTTAATATATACAAATTACATAGCATTGCAAATTGAACATGGTACACCAACATTAATGATGAATGTAAGAACCCACACGGTGAAACGATCATAAAATCTTAGTTAGATTAAAAGTAAAACTACTTAAAATCATATTAACACATTAAGAACATGAAACATGTCCCAGTTTTAAGAGTGGAACATCAAGAGTGTTTTAATGTGTAAACAACATTTTAAGTAGTTTTACTTTTAATGTACCTAAGATGGTACACCAATCCTATTTGCAAATCATCATTTTAAGAAAAGATCAAACATAGTAAACTTTAACTTGCATGAAGCTACAAGAAAGCTACATAGTTGACTAGTTTCAAAGTAATAAATTAAAAACAAATACTGATGACAGTTTTGTTTCATTAGTTCATTGTCTATCCATGTATCAAGGTTTTAAAATATGTTCATAAAGTGAAGTTTTTTTAATCTAAATGTAACTCATTTAAATTGCTACTGACACATAAATATTTTAACTGAAGCATTAATAATGTTTGCTTTGCAATGCAAATGGTAAGAGAGTCTAAGTTTATGCTCACAAAGGAATCATTATTTTGCATACTTCCATTCCCATTTACTATACGATATTATGTTTGGGGAAAATTTGCCAGGCAGTATTATAGAATTCAGTAGTATAGTATCATAACAGAGTGACTCAGATAATGACAAAAATAAATTACAGTTACAATTGCTAAATATTCTTCCTTGGCCTTGTTTACATAGAAGGTAAACAAAATTTTGGCTTATGTTAAAAAAATCATCTTATAACCAACAATGAAGTATAGTTTCATGAAACAAGACACAAAAATAATCTAAGAAGAAAAAAATAATATATAGAACAAAATGATGATTTCATGAGAGTTCTTCTATGCAAGATCATCTCTTTATAATCAGTGCCAAAGTGCCATAATATAATTAACAGTATAAAAATTATAAACAAATTCAAACTTCTATAATATCCATAAGAAAAAAACCCAATTTCTAGATTAGAGATATTCCTATATTAAGCACTTTTAAAAGGAGGCTGTATATTCTTACTCCCAAATTGCTTCTACAGTATTAATGAATTTCAGAGTGCTAAATACAATCAATTTCTGATTTATTATTTTCTTATACAGATAAGATGGAAGCCAGATAGGCTACATAACATATCTGCATTCATACCTGCTGTTGTCATTGAATTTGATCACATTATTTGGATTTGAAGAATTCTGTGTTTTGATGATCATGTCCATCAGAGATTCTGGTTGTTCTATTCCATTAATTACCATTTTTCCCTATTAAAATACAATATGCACAAAATACAAAAGTATTCTTAGAAACAGATATATTGAATAAGTTAATTAATTTTACAATTAAATAGAACCAACATTTTTAACATTAATACCTAATAAAATAATAATGATTAATGATGTCAGATGCCATCTCATCTATCTAACCTATAGAATTTAAAATGTTGGTAACAGTGCAGTGCATGCATAGTCAGTTCTCTCTGTTACATGTAACATTGGGCTGAATTGTGACAATGAGCATGAGGATGATGATGCAGCAGTTTATGGAATCATAGGAGGAGAATCCTGAGTACTCAAGAGAATTCTGTTGCATAAACTGCCTTGGTCACACAAATTTGTCATCCAACCACTGGGATCTAATCAGAATATCATGATGGAAGGTGAGTAGTCTGATTACATTTTATTGCATTGCCAACTTTGATGAGATCAACAGCAGTCATAAAGGCCTGTGCAAAGGAAATTAGTACCCCCTTTAGTCATTTGTGTGATGAATCTTTAACATTGGATGTATTTCCTGAGAGGCTAAAATATTCAATAGTCAGGCCTCTGTACAAAAAGGAAGAAAAGATAAATGTCTCTAATTATAGACCTATAGCTATTTCACCTACATTTTCTAAGGTGTTTGAGAAAGTAATGTACAATAGGCTTTACCATTACCTTGAAAGTAATAATATTCTAGTTAGTGATCAGTTTGGCTTTAGAAAAGGAATTTCAATAGAAAATGCAATCTATAAACTCACTAATGAAATTTTAACTGCATTTAATGAAAGAGCACATGTAGGAGGAATATTTTGTGACTTAGCTAAGGCTTTTGATTGTGTCAATCATGAAATTCTGATAGATAAATTAGCTTTCTATGGAATAAAAAACCAATATTTAAAATGGTTTATATCCTACCTTGACAAAAGGAAACAAAAAGTAGTGATAAATTGTCCTTTCAATAATAAAAACAATGCATCAGAGTGGGGAGTGCCTCAAGGATCTGTTCTGGGTCCTCTTCTTTTTCTGATATATATAAATTACCTCTCCTTATCTATCCAAGATGTAGGAAATACTGTTCTATTTGCAGATGACACAAGCACATTGATAAATGCAAAGAGCCTTAATGATTGTGCCATTAAATTAAATCTGGTTCTCAGTTCATTGTGTGTATGGTTCAAAGCAAACAATTTGTCTCTAAATCTAGATAAAACAAATGTTATGAAATTCATTACTCACAGATCTCCAGATCCACAATTACAGATAGGATATTATAACAGTGTACTTTCACAAACCAAATATATTAAATTCCTTGGTTTAATAATTGATAACCATCTGAATTGGAAGGATCACATTGCTCTTATTACATCTAAACTAAGCAGTGCATGCTACGCAATATGTGCATTAGTAATGTTGGAGTCAATTAAGACTTTAACTAGTTTATTATGCTTATTTCAACTCAATAATGAAGCACGGTCTAATATTTTGGGGAAATTCAGTTAAAAGTGAACATGTCTTCCTGTTACAGAAAAAAGTCATACGAGAAATTTTAACTCTTTCTTGCAAATATATTTTATCCCTCATGAACTTTTTTTTAAGAAATAAACAAAAATTTGTTTAAAATCAAAATATACATGACAAGAATACTAGACAAAAAGAAATCTACATCGCCCAATTTCAGCACTTTCATGCCATCAAAAAGGCGTTTATTATGAGTGCATTTTAGTATACCATGCTCTTCCCTCTAGGCTAAAAGCCTTAATAAACAATGCCAATTCCTTTAAATCTGCTCTTAGAAAATACCTATGTAAAAAGGCCCATTATTCTGTAAAGGAATATACGAGTGACAATATTATACTGCACAACATATCAATGTATATGTAAACATGTATATAATAAAATTTATATGATTAAGTGACTTGTCTGTTTTTGTTGTTTGGTTCAGTTGTTTTAAGTGTTCTTTTTTATTTTTATTGTAATTATTTATGTAGATGCAGACAAATTTTTGTAAATACAGATTAAAAGCTACTGTGGTAATTGTATATGACAAGTTCTATGTTCTTAGGTCTCTGTGGCTGTTCTATAAACTCCAAGAACTAACTAACGTATAGCAGATCTCATGATTAATGTAGTTGTTGATGCTCATCTGAAGGTTATGTCTCAAAACTTTAAACTTCAAATCAACATATTGATGCTTATATTTCAAGCATTTGGCTGAAATACCATCAAATGCTTCTACATATTTTACTATTTCAAATGTATTATACATTTTAGACTATTGCTAACAAAATAACTAAATGCATAAGCTTAAAATGTAATTATAAAATTTAGTGTAAAAAGACAATTTTTTTTCTTTATGGTTCAATGTTTAGCAGTTAAACAACAATTTCCTATTAAACTTTTGAAAATGAGCAACCATGTGAAAATAAAGTAATTTCCATTATTTATGTTTATCATCATCATCATCATCATCTATTCATTCATTCCTACCAGAAACAACTAGAAAATGTTATAGTATTCACAATAAAGACTCATAAGATATACATTGTTCATACCACTTAATTTTATGTGAGACACACCAAGCAATATCACATTACCTTGAAAAACCAATGTCTACTATGTTCACTGTTAGACTGAGCTAAATCAAAGCATTCCACACTTGTTGGATTTCGCTTCAGTCTATTTTTGAACAGATCTGTATAAAAATCCAGATCCCATTCATCAAATGCTAATCCTGCAATCAAATATAAAAAATTCCTTACAATAAGTTTTGGAGATAAAATCCAAAGTGTCAATTTAAATACCAATAATTGAAAATAAGTATGAACTATGCATATCATCTGCATAATTCATGTATGTACTATGCAGATAATATGCAAAATGTGGCAAAGTTTTTAAACTGGTCCATATAAAGAGGAATTATATACTGAATGATTCTCAAGATATTTACTTCCAAATTTACTTTAGTGCTCTATAATGCTTACGATGCATCATACATGACAGGTGCAAGAGTGGGTTTTTTAGTTTTATACTGTCACAGCTAGACATCTAAACAAAATGCTGCAAACAAATTTATACGTATAATATTTGAAGCTGTTTACAGTGAAGCTATTATATGTAAAATGATACACTATGAGTAACTTTTTACATGCAAACAAATATTTAAAAAATATTAAAAATACTTCCAAGACAGTAGGACTGATATTATTAAAACATATTCTATAGGAAAATGATATTATTTGCTAAATGAAAATTTTGTAGAATTTACTTTAATAAATTTAATAATCTCTCACTGTCTTTGAAGTAAATTATTGTCCATTGACTAAAATGTTTCCATAAAAGTTGTAAATTATTCTGTAAATAGTAAACTCAATATAAAGAGAAACATTTTTACCATGCACTTTAACATACACCATATTCTATGAAAAATATATAGCATAAAGAGTGAATGAAAGACAGAGAAACATTTATGATAGTCAATTTTTCCATTTTTCCAATATTAAATACTGAATTTTACAAATATGCAATTAGCAGACTGTTAGATAAGTTTTATCATATACTTAGTGAGCCAGGACATCTGCAATAAATTCAAAGGATAGATGCATCTCACAACAAGAAATTTTTTTGTTAAATAAATTTTGATCTTTGACACATCATTCAGATCATCACCTCTATTTGTTATGTTAAAGTGTACTGGTTCCAACATTAAACCATTTGATGCTGCCTTGTTCTTATCATGTATCCCTGATTGTAGCAGATGCCTATGCACGTGAATGCAAGCGTCCATTGAGAATGGATGTCTATGCTTTCCCTGAGTTGACAGACATGATAATATATTACAAGGGGCTTGAGGAAACTGCCACCTGATTAAATGCTCCTAGAATTTTTTCTTCCAGGGTAGGTGCACAATGTATATAATCCCATTTGACAAAGACAACAAACTGATTTTGCAAATATTTTATGCTTTGACCAAATGTAACACAGGCCACAGTTTGACAGGCAAAAACAGAATATAATATTTAAAACTTAAATGTAAATTGGAACTTACACAGTGAAGCCAATCATATTAATGGATATCATTGTATGATTCAGTTGAACTACACACTCTTAAAGCTTCACTTACTTTTCATAAATGTATGGAACCGATTTCGAGAACATTTTGTTCCCATCTTCAGCCATGCTAAAGTTCAACTGTCGGATCATTCGTTGAGCTGTGGGAATGTATATTCTGCTCTGGTGGCAGTGTGATAAACTTGTAGTTTATGTTTTCATCCCCAACAATGTCGAAGTTCATTATGCTGTCTTTGTATTTGTGGATGTAGATTTTCTCCCAGGTTGCTAATTCCGTAGGTCCTTGTACTGATTTTAATAATTTTGTTTTATTTATTATGTCGTGATTTTGTGTCCAAAAATGATATGCTGCTGCTGATTTCTCTATTTGCTTGTACTTTATGTTCCTGAAATGTTCCTTTAACCGTGTGCCAATGTTTCTCTTTGTTTTCCCTATGTAGATTTTTTCACATTCTGCACAGTTTATTTTGTAAATACCTGATTTTTCTTCTTGTGGAATACTGTCATTAACATTATCTATCAGCAAATTTTGAACATTAAATCTATTAATCGGTGCCAACCTGATATTAAAATCTTTAAGAATATTCTGAAATTTTTTGTAGCCCATGGATGATATGTGAATTTTTTAAAAATAAGTTTATCTTTTTTTGCTGAAAGTGTTGTGGTTTCTTTGATATGTTTTTGTCTCTTGAATTTCTGCACCTTTTTATGTACTAGTTCTTTTTTAAAACCATTTTTAACTGCTGTTTCTTCTATTTGTTTGTATTCTTTAAAATATTCTTCTTTGCTAATTTGTAGGTTAACTAGCCGGTGTGTTAAACTGTTAATTACTGCATGTTTGTGTGCTGTAGGGTTTAAACTGTCAGCTTTGATGTGATTATCTGCATGTGTATTCTTTCTGTATATTCCAAATTTAAGTTTTTCTTGGCATTTCATTATTTTAATATCCAGGAATGGCAGCATGTTATCTGTTTCTATTTCGTATGTAAATGAAAGGTTTTTATCTTGAATATTTAGAAGTTTTAAGGCATCGTGTAGTTCAACTGAATCATACAATGATATCCATTAATAAGAATATAATATGTTATGAATTTATCAAATTCAGGGCAGACATATTAACCCCTTCTGTAATCTGTCCCACAACTTACAAAATAAATTAATAATATCATGTCATAATTGTTAAAAGACCACAACAATTATGTTTTCTTCAATTATGCATGCTTTCTAAACCATACATTACAGAATATAGGTAATTAACAAAATTTTTTCATTATTGTGAGATCTATTTCGCCTCCAAATTTGTTGCAAAGGTTCTGACTCATTCTGTATATAAAACTTTAGTTGTCTTTTATGGTATTGTACTTTATAATAATTCTACAAAACATTTTTGAGTGGTTTGTGCTTTGCTAATTACAAACCTACGCAGATTACTTTTTGTTTAATACGAAACAAAAGGAGGCAAGCTACAGATGTTTCCAAAATTGAGCTATAAGGATCAAGGGAAATAAGCAGAATCCCATCAGCAGTTTTGGGTGATTAACAATTGAAATTTGATTTATCATTCTGCCTACAGCAGATTTCAACTCATAACTTTGTGATCTTTATAAAATTGAAATACATTCATTAAATCTGTTTACAGTACATCTTAGAAATTCTGATCACAAAGAGAGTATATTGCATGGTTATGGCTGTTAATCACTTATTTTGTTCAAAAGTAAAATGAGTGCATTAATTCTGGTATTCTGAAACCATTCCTCTTACAGTCCTTATTTTTCACACTTGATATAAAAACAACAATCTGTAGCATCTAGCCAAAATAACCATAACAATTATTTAAAATGAGGCCTCAGAAGAGTATTAAAAGTATAAATTAAGTGAAACAAAAATTTTATTCTGATTCTATGTGTACAACAATCTGGAGCATCTAGTACAGAATTTACATTTTTTTTATTCATTTTATTTAAGGACACTCTTTAACATCTCAAGTCATCAGCATTCCATTCAATTCCAGGCGTGAAACGGCTGACAAATTTTGCTCAGAGGCCTCTTCTTTCAGGCTTGAGGTTTGGACCAACGGTTTACTTCCCTTCCGAAGGGAGTCATACTTGATTTTTACGTCCGAAAAAATCCATCGATCCTGGCCAGGTTTGAACCCGCGACCTTGGGTTTAGAAGGCAAGTATGCTTACCACTACACCACCAGGACCGACACAGAATGTACAGAAAATATGAGAGACCTAACAATGATTTATGATAAGATATCAGAAGAGTATGAAAATTCTAAAATAAACAAAGTAATATTAACCATGAAACAATGGTTTAAATTCTGCACCATGCAGTCAGCTGTATAAAATTATTTAGAGTTAATTGAGAAAATTTGTAGAGAAACCTAGAAGCACTCATATAACAAAATTACTACTAATTGTCTTATTCATTATGTTTATGGTTCTAAGATTTTATTGATGTATATATAATACATAAATGAAGAATAAATAAAAATAAGCCTACCCAAGTGAGTGTTTACTTCTTCCAGAGCCATCTGTCCTTGTGACAGAATGTCCACCTCATACCATTTTTCTGGTACAATCCCTAATTCAAAATTTGCAATTGGCTCAATGTATCTGCATTGTGTCATGCGATCATGTAATAATGCTGTTAACTGAAAAAAGTATGAATATAATTTTGAAAATTTTACTTACAATAAAAGCACATTTAAAAAAAATTACATTCCTTTTTTTATATGCAGGGAAAATGCTAATACAAAGTATTTTACAAACTAGTTAAGTAACTTTTAAGTGCAATTTGCAAAAGCAATTTCTGTTACATTCAGAACTTCTTTATTTATATATCTTCTCCTATTCAGAAATAAATCAGTAAAACTCTTCTTAAGTCATTTTAGAATTTAAGTATATGTATTACAATAACTATAGGCACTTGTTAATTTTCATAATCCACTGAAATTAAACCTGCCAAATAATACAAAATAAAATCTTCATATAAGAAAATCTGCAGCTTATCACCAATATATTTTAATATTTATTCAAAAAGCACAACTCATCCATAAGAAATCTGAAAGAATCAGTCTGTAGATAGAGATAAGTGCCTGCATTAGCAATTTTATGCAAATGATCATAATAAAAATTGATCAAGATAAATCCTATTATTATAGCAATTGATCATTACTGAATGTTAAAATAAATTAATAAATAAATAAAATTAACTTAAATCAATGAGCATGACAAAATAATCTGGTAACGATGATTTAATGAATTTTGAGCTGGCTGTTATAAAGCCTAAAGAATGTAATAAATCCTTTTGCACTTTACTCTATGGAAATTAATACAGAATTGCTACAAAGCACTAAAATTAATATAAGCTGCTGGATCTCAGTCAAATAAGAAAAATTTATGTTGAAAATTTATGTACTACCAAATTGATAAATTGATTTTGTACAACACTAAAAGTTAGAATTTCGCTAAGTGAGAGAGAGAGCTAGTCCATCTCTAGAACAAATATAAGGAACCTTTATGCTCTTGATTTCATATATAAATCTTTAACTGTTTTCTCTGCTACATTTTTATCCTTGTTTTAAAATTTGTTACTTCTGCACCTTCAGGATACCCACTTAGAATTGATTCCTCTCTGCTTTTACACTATTGAAAAATTTTTTCTGATTGTAGTCCCTTTATATGTGCTAGAATAATACAAGAAAGCCTTTACTTTCTACTAATGACACCTACCTATTTACCTTTATTTAATTAGGTAAATAAACAAACAAATATAACTCATGTTATTGAACTGCAGTACAATTGTTCATAGTCATGTGATTTGAAATGCAACATTAACAAAAGGTTTTGGTATTCTATAAAATGTAGGGAATCGAATATCCCATTGCATTCTTGTAATATAACTTATAACTTAAAAAATTTACTAAAATTATAAAATGTTTAAATTAAAACATTTAGTAAAGCAATACAGATTTCCCACAGGAAGCAATGTTAATGTGAAAATTCATACTTCGAATTTAACAAGAAAGAAACAAAGTATTAAAATGGCTTTCAATAAATATTTCCAATAACAACATGCTAGCAAACAATTCAAACATATTCTCATCAGAATCCTCTCAAGTGCATTTTAATCCAAACCATTTCATCTAGAGATGTGCAAGTTCTCTTTTACCAAATCTTATATTCATTTATGATGTTAGAATGCAATTCAGATATAATTATAACTATGATAATAAAACGAAAATGTCTTTAAATGTGAAATATTAAATGAAATAATATTATCAGTGTTAATAGCTTTACTACTATTCTCCGTAAAATATCTAAAGAGCAGCCTGATATCTATTTCCATAAGAGAATTATAAAAGGTTTTCCCTTGCCAGCAAAGAATGTGCTCTTTTATAAAGAATGTAATATTACTGAACATATGCCATTTAAAAAATGTATTAGTTTCAATGGTACTGTCTTTCACTCTATTTGCTCTTAATCTGCTCTTTCTCTTTAGAAATTTATTGGGAAACTTCTTAATTAAATTTAGCATAATTTTGCTCACTTAAAATGAAGTGATTATTTAATAATGGAATATGATCTCAAGCCCAGTTATTCACTAAAAAGACTTTTGTGATTTTTAATGTCCCAAGTGAAGGAGTTTTCAGTGGCAGGAGGAATTGTGATGGGAGTTTGATTATATGCAGCTACAGCTCACCACTACATAACTCACCGCCTGTGGTGCCTCAGTAGTAAAAACGGGCGTTAAACACTACTCAAAAAAAAAAAAAAAAACTACATAACTCTTCTTGTTGATCTACAGGGATGTTGCTGGTTTTTGGGACATGATAGTGCTGGGTTGAGTGAAGGGAATTAAAGGTGAAGTGTTGATGAGAAAGAACACCTTGTTATCTGCGAGTTGGCATCATTTATTCAACCAACAAGTGCGTACTAAGGCACTTCTTGTCGAACCACAGGAATGAGACTGCTGGCAGATGCACGGACCTTGTAATGTTGAAGTTGCAATCATTGAAGAAGTGGTAGTAGTATTCGAAGAAGTAGCAGCCACAGTAAAAGTAATAGTCCTAGTGTCCTTTTCACATGGGTAGCCAGTCTTTATATTCCTTATAAGGCCCGCTTCACCATGTGATAAGGGGAAGCTCTATTTTCCCGCCACTATGGATTTAGACATCCTTATAGGCTATTGGTGACATCATGCAACTCTCATATTATTGGCTTGTCAGTTTATCTGAATGTAACAACTTGGCAATTTGTCCACTGTTCAATTTCAATTTCTACCATATGTTCAGCGTCCTTTAATGGTAGAACAGGTGTTAACAGCGTTCATCTTTGCCAACATACCTGCCAGGGAAAAGCAGACCCCTTCCAATGAACAAAAGAAAGAATTTACTCTATTTTCTGCCAGAACGGTCCCTTTGCTGTCCGAATGAGAATTCATGTTTTTTGTGACATTTTTACACACTTACAGAACCCTTCACTTACAGTTAGCTGAAATAAAATGTTACATATATTCTAATTATTTTCTATCAACCTATGGGGTACCAAGGACGGAATCACAAGCCAAATGCATAATCTTTAAAACATTAACTTTGGCACAAATGAACCTGGAGCGTACTGATTATTTATATTTTACTTTTCAGGTCAAGGAAAAACTTCAGAAAATAAAATATCTCAACCAGCTCCACCTCAACAAATGTGTTATATGCATTGGAATGTTTAAAAAATATTCAACATAATTTCATGTTTGCAAGCTCTATAGTTGCCTGAGTTGGCGAGGACATTGGTTAAAACTAAAGTAACAGTAGAGAAAACTGGTTCAAGTCAAATGTGTTATTATCCTGCCAAGATTGACCACTGCAGAGACTTAAAAAAAAAATACCTTATATCATATAATGTGTCGCTGATGACTATAATTTCTCAACACTGGCACTTCCACAGTGTTCACACCTGCAGATACCTTAATTGAAGTTATCCTAGCTTATAGATGGCAGAGGTGAACCAATTTTCTGGCTTCCATGTTCACCTGATTTTTTCTATTAATGGGGTCATTTAAAATCATTGATATATTGGTCTCCAGGAGATAATGTGCAAATATTCCACAAATGAATTATGGGTAAGTTATCAGACAATATGTAACACACCAAAATTTGGAACTGTTTTTGTGGACAAATTAAGATCTTTCCTTGGAATGATAGAATTCTGAATATTTACTTTAAAGTAATGTGATGAACTGGTGTTACAGATGCAATTTAAAAGCATTTCATATTTATATAAACTTTTTTTGTTTATATATGAGAAATTTATTCCTGAATTTGTGTCATATATTTTTTAAACACTTTGCATAACATGTTTACTAGACAGTAGCCAAATTTGGTGCACACTTATTTAATGTGTAAATAATTAAAATTTCTTGCTAATTTGCATTTGCTATTTTGGGTAAAAATAAAAAAACATTGGGACAAGCTGCATTCTATTTTTGTGCATAATTAGTTCAGTACTACAGACTAAGGATACTTACCTCCTCTTCTGTTTCAGGACTAATGGCAAGACCATTTTGCTCCCAGTGAATTAGATATCGTGTTGATATCTCTAGTCTTATTACCTTTGTTAGACCAACAGCATTGCATATAGATACAGCATTGCTGGAAAATGCTGTAGAAAAGTTTAACCTAGAAACAAAGTTATACTTAAATTTTTGAATGAAATATATAATAATAAATACATAACTAAATGTAAATATAAAATTAACATTTGAGGGCACTAGCTGCTGGATTTCCATGAGTTTAAAATTCAGTTGTTTTAACTTCAATTGTATACCACTGCCAATGAACAATTGGTAAACAACCATTCTCAGTACTAAGTATACTTGGTTGAGAAAAGTTTTACTTTTTTACTAACAAAAGTTTATGCCAACATTCTATGAACCTTTTGGACTGGTATTAAATTAATTACATATTTCTCAGCACAGTATTTAATATGGGATATTCTATGTATTTGTCACCTGGTTTACCATTCACAAACCAGTTTATCACACCACTGGTGAAAGTAGCACATTTGGAATTTAACATTAAAATAGGGCAGTTGTTTTATAAATACTGAAAAATTGCAGTGACGAAACCTTTTTATTAATAAGGGTATTATTTTCATATGTGGGTTTGCTACTTGACAGTTCTTCATTTTTAGAACATTGAACATGAACAAGAAGAGGTGAGATTTAGGGAGTAAGTGAATGCAGTTCTAAGTCTATAATATAATTAAAATTTAGATAATGCTGTTGTTGAGTGACTGAGCTCTTAGCAATTGATGTTAAGGAACTGCTGTGGGTACTTATACTGAAGATACACCAAAATTGTATTAGTCTTACCACTATTAAACAAAATAAGTAATTAAACTAGAAAAGTGAAAAACCTATGGAGTAATTAAACTAGAAAATTGAAAAACCTATGGAAACACAAAACTAGGAATAGAGGTTGAAAACTCAAGTGTAAACACTGGAAGGCCATAAAATTTAACATCCTAACTTTTGCAACCAGTGTAAAACACTGATATTTAAGTAATACATTTTTTATGCATTTGAAATCTGATATAAATAGACTAAATGTTCAGGGGATTTAGCATCAAGCATGCAGTTACAGTTAGCATGTTTTGTAACATCTTTCCCTATACTATACCTTGGCCCAATTTCAATAAGCAGGCTCCCATGTAATATTCCATGAAGACTTGGTTCCGACTGGAGATTATCTGCTTCAAGTGGTGAGCCTAGGATCCACTGAATTTTTTCATGTTCTGAATCTTTTAGAGCAGAAGTAGCTTCAACATTGAAACATAGCTCTGTTTCTAAATCACGTACTAGGGGTGAAGCCTGCCTTAGTTGTCTCAGTTTTGTAATGGTGGATGCAGCAGTCAGGCCTGGCTTGCGATAGTACCTCACTATAACCATTGTGTATTACCTGATTAATAAATAAAAGGATACAAATCTCAAATTAACAGACAGTGTGAAGATTTGGAAGAACCAGTGAGAAAATAATGGGGCTGATATTACTAGCCTCAGTCTTACAGCAGGACAGGCAAAGAAGGGAGAGTTATCTAAATAATTTCATCATATCACGTCACACTCAAATTTAAACCTTGAACTTTGACTTTTTTTTCAGAGACAAACACTATGGAAAAGTATCCAGTGGCATAACTCTTTCATTACTTGATCAATGCCAGATATGAAACTTATGTAAAGATGCACAGAGATTAGAATATTTATAATGTAATTAATTTCCTAACTAATCCTAAATAAGAAATTGCCATGTTGCTAGATGAATGAATGGCATAGTTCCATATTGGTGCTCTAAATTGCTATTAACTTTCATTATAGTAAAGCCTGAAGTTTCTCTAAACAGTAGATGGTGTTTGCAATTGCAGCATACTGTATTAAAAATATTTTTAGTTTTATTTATTGCTCATTTTCCTTCATATTCAATTTTCAAACCAGCAATATATAGCAGTACAGTTGAATTATAAACTGCAGTTCTTTTTCCCACTTAAAGCGACAAATCTTCCAGATCTTCATCTAAATCATTTGCATTCCTACCCACTTAAAATGCAATTTCAAAAATTATTCTTAAAAATGTGTCTTTATAGAACTGTCTACAGCACACTGAAATATGTATACAAATACTTATGTTTGGTCCTAAAACAAAAAATTATTCCTTCTGAAGAGGGCAGTCATTTTCTCTGGAAAACCTATTTATTGGATGAGACCAAATTGGAATAGACCAGCTTACTTTTAAGATACAATCCCATTCTTCTTATAATGATCATAAAAATGATAAAACCTATAGTATAACGAGGATTTCAAATATAAGTTAAATAGAAAACAGGTACATACCTGTCAAGTTTTTGAATTTTTCTTATCTGACTGTGAACTGAAATCCTAGCCAATAAAATATATTGTGTGAAAACCAAATCTAAAATCCAAGAAGAAATTTAGGCTACCTTATATTCATTCATATAATTAAATTTAAATGTTTTGGAGTAGAAAAACTTCATTTGATGTAACTTAAAACTGTCACATGATCCAAGCAATCTTTGTTTTTCAGCATCCTATACTGGCTATCAAGATCTTCATTAAATGACTATGAGGAATGAATAAGCCCAGAAACCAAAATATTCAAGCTCAATGACATTTGTCCTAGGATCCACAGAAAATGCCAGTGGACTACCTCTGCTAGGAGTTTGAGATGAGCATGACTTAAAGTTGTGCCCTTTTGCAGGTGGCTAGGTCACTTGTACAACGGAGATAGTGCAATTTCACTGCTGCATTATCTGCTCTCCTCTTGGTCATGCACTTTAAAAAGCTACTTTCTGGCTCATAAAACTACTCAGGTAAGTAACTGTGCAAAGAGATGTAAAGGAAATATTCATCTATATAAAGGTGGTGGTAGTGCCGTTACAACATTTCCAATTTAATTTATTATACTGTATTATTATATTGTTACACCGCTTGAAGAGAAGCAGCAATAATGCATAGCTTCTGGGTTCAGATGGTAAATGCTTTATTCTTAAACTGCACAATAATGACCATTTATATGGCAACAGTAGTGGTGGCCATTCTTCTTGTTCCTTAGATCCTATGGTGAGCAAAGCTAAGGGACAGTGAACATTTCACACAACTTACAGCCTCACACAACATTATAACAACTTATAATACAAGGATATAACAAATCATCACCATTTATAGTGTTATATAACAATAGCATACCATTTAGTATATAACCCATCATTTATTACTTCATAACACTATATTCACAGGAAATCACACAACATTATAACAACTTATAATACAAGAATATAACAAATCATCACCATTTATAGTGTTATATAACAATAGCATACCATTTAGTATACAACCCATCATTTATTACTTTCCACTATATTCACAGGAAATACTGAACTAGTTTAATACAAATCATTAGTTATGCTATATTTGGATTAAAATATTCATTCATATTATAGTATTTAAAAATGTGTCTTTAATTTTTTCCTGAAAACTGAATTACATGATAACTTCAAGAAAGCTGGAAGACTGCTTAATACTTGTACTGCAGAGCAATAGCTACTATCTTTCTGGAAAATTTTTAGTGAAATTAATGGTCTAGTGAAGCCAATAATATGCCTAGTATTGTAATTATGTACAGATAAGTTCATTTTAAATTTATCAAAGCTGCCAACAAAACGTTCATGAAAGAATATACATACTCTACTGTAAGAGTAAGGAATGTTGAAATTCTTAAAATGGTTTACTTGAATGTTAAAAACCATCACAGAGAATTCTTCGAATTCTTATAGCTTTATTTTTTGCAAGATGAATATTTTTTTACTGACGGAAGACCTCCCTCCCCCCAATAAAAAAAAATTATCCCACATCTCAAAATGAAATACAAATATGCATAATACACTAATCTTAAAGCATTTTGGTTCTCAAGATTATCCAAACTTTAAAGCATAGCAGGCACAGCTGAGTTTAGGAACCGTAGTGCTTATTTGTTTCTTGCAATTTAGTTAATCAATTTTTAGCTTCATGAACTTGGAATAAATAGGGTTGCCATAAAACTGGAAAACTGGGATTTTCCTGTATTCAAGGGCAGAACTGTTCTGACCATTTCAGTAAAAATCCTGTAACTGTTCCAGATTTTTTATATTTATCCATTTAATGAAAATATAATTACAGTATTAAGATAAATTTAAACTTCTACTGACAAGCGGTCATTTTTCTGCCCCCTAGAATAATATTTCTCACATGGCAGAAGTACCAATTCCAAATCCATTTAGAATACCAATTCCAATTCTGTTTCCTCTTTGGTCAATTTATGTATTGTATTATTGTGGTTTAATTGCATTTCTTTTTATTACCAGAATTGTATAACATTTTATAAGAATCTATCAAAGACAAACGATGGCTTTAAAACAAAAGACTATATTTTAAGATGGTAACAAACAGTATCTTCACCAATAGGAAAAAGACAACCAGAGTTTGAAGCAACATACCAATTATAGAATAAGTTTTTATCATAATAAGATAAAATGTGTATGTTATATCACCATAAGTCCTTGATGCATTATGTTTTTTTTTTTTTTTTTTTTTTACAATAAATGAATCTGGAGAAAGGAAAGTAGTGGCAGCAGAAACAACCTTTGCTTTCCATAAATTAAAACTTCATCATTCATATAGCTCCACCACAAGTATGAACAAATGCTCCTTAAAATGTCGGTAAATTCTCAAAACCAAATTTTGAGTGCAAAGACCAAATTTGAGGCAGTAGTAAACTATGCAATTTCATCTTGCATACAGTATGCTCTGAAGGAAAGCATTAAAAATGTGACTAATTGGAGTTAGTACAGATGCTAGCAATCACAAATATTATCAAATATTACCAGTGAATGTGCAATACTTTGACAAAGAAAAGGGTGTTTTCAGTCAAACTTGTAGAATTGACAGAACTGAAAAATGAAAACAATGACATTGTTTTAGAAATTATTCATAGTATTCTAATAGACAATGGAATTGGTGAGAAAATTAGTTCATTGGGGGAGATAATACAAATACAAATTTTGGAGGTTTCATAAGAACAGGAAAGAATAGAATTTTTAGCACATTTAAATAAGTTGGGCAGATCAATTAAAGCAACATATATTTTGCGTAACTTCATGCAGGCTGATGTTGACAATTTTTTAATTTATATTGGATCTATTATAGCAAAGTTACATGATCATTTTTCTACACACTGTCAGGAGTTGCAACACTCATTAAATATAGTGGATTTGTAAATTTAACATACTAGGATCTCCAGAAACATGTAAAAACTAAGTGGTTAAGTAGTTCCTAATAACCAAAGGGTTCTTAAAGATGTTTGAATCAATATTATGCCTTTTGTCACTGCTCAAGTGTCCACTTGAAATCTTTTTTTCACTGATGAAGTTGGGGAGACTTTTCTGGTTCTTAAGTGCACATATAAGTGTGTGTAGCCATAAGTAGACTGAGAAAAAAGCATTTAAGTGAATGAGATTAGAACTATTTTGTTGGGTTTAGTTTGAGAGGTAGAGATAGATCAGTTTCATGGGACGAAGTAGAATGTATTTTTAAGTGGCTACTTGGAAATATCAAATGTGAGCTCAATGAGGGAGTTTATTTCATAGATTGTCAAACTAGAGCCTCTGTTAATGAGAAACAAACAGATGCTAAGTTTGACATTTTGTTGGTGCACAAATGTGGATAGCCTTTTCAAAATTTGCTTCTGAAGATAGCACACCATTTTACTACTCACTTCCAGCAATAATGCCAATGTGGAAAAAAGTGTTTTCGCTGATGAATGCCAATTAATGAATATTTATTGTAATTTGGATTTTACTTTTATTGCATATATCTTGTAAATGAATACTCATTGCAACCAAGAGGTTATCCTTACTATACATATTATACTGTTCTTATCCATTTTTATATGTCTGATTTAATGCATATCTTATTAATTATTGCACGTGTTTACTGATGAATAGACATTAGCATCTATTTTTACTGTATATAATTATCCTTGCTGTAGTTTCATACTGACATGGCTCAGTCGTATATCACACCCATACTGAACTGCAATAAATTCAAATATTAACAGTGGACTGATGAAGGAAATAGATAATAATAATAATAATAATAATAATAATAACAACAATAACAATTTATTTGCTGTTAACAGACTTGTATACACAAGTTTCTGATCTTGTCAAAAAAAACTACAACTTACAAGGTATCCAGTGATACTTTCACAAATTATAAAGCAAATATATATCATATACAAATTTAAGCCATCTTCAACTCAAGATTGTTTTCTATACCAGTTATTTACACATGAAGTCAACGCTCAGATTAATAATAATAATAATAATAATAATAATAATAATAATAACAATAATAATAATAATAAATTGCACATACTGAATACAATGTTACTAAAAAAAAACTAAGACAATGAAATTACCTTGAGGCTTAATCCATGTGGACATTTTAATAATAATAATAATAATAATAATAATAATAATAATAATAATAATAATAATAATAATAATATTGGTTGCCAATAGACCTACATTTACAAGTTACTTCTTAGTCAAAAAGGAAAATAACATATTTATAAGTAACATTATATTTTGTTACCACATTCTGTATACAATCTTCTACATTCTAGACTAAAATTAATAACAGAATCAGATTATCAGGACTAATTCATAATGAAATAACCTTATAGTTTTAGTCATTTAAAGGATATGAATGAATCAAATTAGAGATTAGTGATAACATTGCCCAGCTTATAACTCATCTAATCTGTATAGACATTTATCAATAAGATACTTTTTCAACAAATTCTTAAAAGAATTACCTTTCTTGCTTTTAATGAAAGTGATGATACCTATACTATACGGATCTTTATTGCTCGACCATTTTGTCTTATGCTCCCTATGATAATTATTAATTCCCCTTGTGTTATATTCATAATGGTCTCTATTTAATGATATGAATTCCATTTTATATTTTATTAATAAAAGAATTTTGTAGACATACAACAATATGATTGTTAGTATGTGATGATTTCTAAATGTTTCTTTAACAGATTGGCAACTAGTAAAATTGAATATGCATCTCATACCTCTTTTTTGTAATATAAATACTGCATTTAAATTAGAAAGGCTGATCCCACCCGAGATTTCTATACCATTTGTTATATGAGAGTGTGCCAATCCATAATAACCATTTTAAGTATGTCTCCTTCTAGCTGATAGGATAATCCCACCCCAGATTTCTATACCATATGTTATATGAGAGTGTACCAATCCATAATAAACATTTTAAGTATGTCTCCTTCTAACTGATAGGATAATTTTCTTAATAAATATATGTTGACACACAATTTTTTACAAAGCATAATTACATGATGGTTGTATTTTAAAGTTTTATCAATATAGATTCCAAGGAATTTGGTGTAGTTGGTTTGCTCAATTTTTGAATTATTAATATGTATTGTTAACTCATTTTCCTCCTTGTCACGAAGCTCAAATAGCATTAATTTAAGTAAAAACTGTGCTTACGAAGCTGTAGACAATGGAGTGGTAATATATCCTATATTAATGTGTTCCATTGTTAACACTAACTCCACTTACTTTTTTAAAACTTTGGACTAGTTTCGGGAGAGGTTCCTCCCATCATCTGCTGCTGTTGACTGAATGCCCAACCACGTGTTTGGTGAATTGCTTCTATGACTTGTCCATCTTGTACAGTTAAGTAAAAATTGTACTTACGAAGCTGTAGACAATGGAGTGGTAATATATCCTACATTAATGTGTTCAGTTGTTAACACTAATTCCACTTACTTTTTTAAAACTTTGGACTAGTTTCGGGAGAGGTTCCTCCCATCATCGGCTGCTGTTGACTGAATGCCTGACCACGTGTTGGGTGAATTGCTTCTATGACTTGTTCGTATTGTATAATTAAGTAAAAATTGTACTTAACATTCAGTCAAAAGCAGCCGATGATGGGAGGAACCGCTCCCGAAACTAGTCCAAAGTTTTAAAAAAGTAAGTGGAGTTAGTGTTAACAACTGAACACATTAATGTAGGAAGCATTAATTTAGTTTCATCAACATTGAGTCTCAATTGTAAATTTTGTAAGTACTTTGACAGTGTAACAAAAATTTTGAAGCTTTTTCTTCTACTTGTTTAAAACTTTGTTTAGCACATATTAGTGAAGTATCATCAGCATATGATACAATACTATAGTCCTGTGAATATGGTACATATTCACAGGACTATAGTATAAAGTACAAACATTAGGGGGCCCAAAACTGAGCCCTGAGGAACTCCAGCTCTCACATCATATTTGGACTTGAAAGACCTTATACAGTTACCTTGCTTGCTTAAAATTTCTGTACATTGTAAACAATTTTTAAGGTAAAATGAGATGAGTTCTTCTATTTTACCTCTTACTCCACAATTCTGAAGTTTAGAGAGTAAATGGTTCATGAGACACACAATCAAATGCTTTTGGTAAGTCCAGGAAAAAAAATACCAATTTTTGTCTATTTTTTCAAAGTTAACCATTACTTTATGAATAAATTCAGATATTGCAGTGATGGTTGAAAAGCCTTTGCAGAAACCATGTTGGGACTGTAAAAGTATATTTTTTGATTCGAGAAACCCCGTTATTCTTCTATGTATTATCTTTTCATATAATTTGATGTAAGAGATATTGGTCTATAATTACTTGCCATTTTTTGTCACCACTTTCATATACCGGTCTGACTGTACTAATTTTGAGTAATTCAGGGAATAATGAATTTTCCATTGAATTATTGATCAGTTGCACTAATATAGTACTTACAGCTTTTTAAGATTTTTGGTGTTATTCCATTCCACCCAGGAGCACTATCATTTTTAAATTAACTCATTAATTAATTAGATTAACTCACCCATTCATGATATTCAGTACAAACAACATGAATTATGTAACTTGCAATGAATTTTATAAACATATGTGCAGTAAGAAAAACCAAATATCTTCTGAAAAATATGACTGATATTAAAGAAAGCTTAAATAATTGTAAATACAATAACCAAAATTCCAGTGTGATAAACTGGTGTATTTGGTGCGAAAGAATTTTATCATTACGTTTCTTTTCAAGTAAAGGCCTTTTGTTGACAATCTCCCAATTATATTTCCATATACTGAGCAGGATGACTCGGACAATAACACTTGGAACTAACATTCAGGAGGTCTCAGGTCAAATCCCTCAGGGTTGGCCATCCCGACCTTGGATTTTTCATAGTTTCCTCTGGTTGCTTAGGCAAATGCTGCAATAGTTCTTTACTTTCACAAATTTTCCACTTTTCCATTTCATATAATTTCATTTTGTTGGTTTTGTTACAGTGTCAAAAGCACCACGATGAAAGTGGGCTGGTTTGGTATGCTTGCACTTTGTAAAGGTTTCTGCCCATGTCTGGTATAGTAGCAAACCTTCTGAGGACTTAAAACTGCTTGGGGGGGGGGACTTTGCTGGCATCAGGATGTTCTTATCTAGAAACATGGTATGAGCTTCATCTACATCCTCACTACCACAAATGGATCCTGGCTGCCCGGTGTCGCCCTAAACTTATACCTTCATCCTGGATATGCCTCAGTGCAAGCATTGGCACAAAAGGCCTGCTGTCAGAAAGACTGAAATGCCAAAGTATTTTCCTTCACTCTGGCCAGTCCAGTTCCATGTACTTCTGCCCCAGTTTTAAGGAACAGAATTAAGGCAACCCTAGATATGAGAAACTTTCCTCAGGTGTACCTAATTAATATAAACAATGCTGATACCTGCTTAATTAAATACAATTGTTTTTATATAATTGATATTATTGTATGATTTAGTTGAACTATACACTCTTAATGCTTCACTTACTTATCATAATATATAGAACCCGTTCATAATATATGTAGAACATTTCATTCTCATTATCAGCCAGGCTAAAATTCAACTGTCAGATAATTCATTAAGCTGTGGGAATGCGCATTCGGCTCTGGTGGTGTGATATACTTGTAGTTTATGTTTTCATCCCCGGCAGTGTTGAAGTTCATTAGGTCGTCTTTGTATCTGTAGATGTAGATTTTCTCCCAAGTTGCTAGTTCTGTAGGTCCTTGTACTGATTTTAATAATTTTGTTTTATTCACTATGTCGTGGTTTTCTGTCCAAAAATGATATGCTACAACTGATTTCTCCATTTGCTTGTACTTAATGTTCCTTTAACTGTGTGCCTATGTTTCTCTTTGTTTTTCCAATGTAGATTTTTTTCACATTTTGCACAATTTATTTTATAAATACCTGCTTTTTTCTCTTGTGGAATACTTCATTCATTGTCTATCAGTGGGTTTTTAACATTAAATCTGTTAACCGGTGCCAACTTGATATTAAAGAATATTCTTTAAGAATGTTTTGAAATTTTTTTGTAGCCTATGGATGATATGTGAATTTTTAAAAAATTAGGTTATCTTTTCTTGCGGAAAGTGTTGTGGTTTCTTTGATACGCTTTTGTCTCTTGAATTTCTGTACCTTTTTGTGTACCAGTTCTTTTTTAAAACCATTTTTTACCACTGTTTCTTCAATTTGTTTGTATTCATTAAAATATTTTTCTTTGCTAATTTGTAGGTTAACTAGCCAGTGTGTTAAACTGTTGATAATTGCATGTTTGTGTGCTGTCGGGTTAAAACTGTCAGCTTTGATGTGATTATGTGCATGTGTATACTTTCTAAATATTCCAAATACCAGATTTCCTTGATGTTTCATTATTTAATATCCAAGAATGGCAACATGTTATCTGTTTCTGTTTCATATGTAAACGATATGTTTCTATCTTGTATATTCAAAAGTTTAAGGCATTATCAATGAGTTTTTTGTCAACTATGGCAAATATATTGTCAAAATATCTGTACCATACCTTAAATATGTATGAGAAAGCTGATTTGATGTGTGTTTCAAATCTGCTCATGAAGAGGTTAGCTAAAAATGGAGATAACGGGCTGCCCACAGTAAATCCTGCTTGTAGTTTATAAAATTTCCCTTTGAAAGAAAAATAAGCTTGGTTTATGCAAATTTCTGTGACTTTGATGTATTCTTTTATGTGTGCATCATTAATTCCACTTGTTTTAAGCCAATCATGTAGATAATTTAGGAGTTTTTCTTTTGGTATGCTTGGAAACACTGATTCTACATCGAAAGAATGTCAGAGAGATGTTATTTTATTAATTTTTTTCTATAAATTGACATGAATTGTTTATACTCCTGCTTTGAAATTTAGGTAATGTCTTGTATCTATTAGCCAGCCATTTTGCTAAATAGTATGAAGGAGTGTTGATATTGTTAATGATGAGCAGCATACTATTTCCAGTCTTGCAAATTTTTGATAAACCATATATTTTTGCTATTGTAGGGTTGCTCTGATTTATTTTGTATACTGTTTCCTTTGGGATAACTGTGAATGATTTTAGAACCTCGTTGATTGAATTAATATATCCCTTCAATGGGTCTGAATGGATCTGAACATATTCTTTTTTTAAATTCTGCATTCTAGGTAGTATAATCTTCTTACTATTCTGTTTCCTTTATCGGCTTTAGTATAAACAATGGCTTTATCATTTAAGGATTTTATCGTGTTCCTATATGTCTTGTTTACTGCTGTTTTCCTTTTAACCAAGTCTTTAAAAACTTTTTCTGATTTTATTCTAACCATTTCTTTTTCTTTAAATCCTTCAATGGGCACTTACAAATCTACTAAATAGTCTTCAATTTTAGTAGAGTATTGTACATAAGTTTTTAAGTCTTTATTTATAAATGGTAATTCTTCTTTTTTGAAACTTACATTAGATAGATTTTCCACATAATTCTGTTTAGGTTCTGGATTTTTCTTTGGTTTATGATTAAGGCTTCTAAACTTTCTTTTCTAATTGCTGACTTTTTTGTTTATTCGAAATAGTATATATTCTTGTTGTATTTTTAGCTAGCAGAATTCATGATGAATACAATCCACCCAGTAAGTTGAAACAATGTGCTGAAAGCTAATAATTGCTTTACTTATGCTCATTACATTATAATTTTTATTTAAGTGATGTCTCTAACCTCTATACTGTTCAACACTAAGCATTGTGGCTAGGAATTGGAAAATAGACATATCTTCACTGCTCAATTTGGGATTAGGCTTTTTTCTTAAATAATGACTTCACTTAACAAATTATTCATGAGGAAGTCACTCAAATTTCACTAGTTTTATTCCACTTACTTGGACATGTTTCAAAGGCAAATTTCCTTCATCGTCAGCACAGTTCCACTGTCAGCTTTATATATATATTCTTGAGCGAAAATAAAGAAAATTTAGTTAATTTTGATCTTCCAAACAACATCAACCTCATCAAAAAGTTTATAAAATCCAAAGAGCGACATCTTAATACCATGCTGGAAAGCTGACAATGGAACCATGCTGACGATGAAGAAAATTTGCCTTTGAAACATGTCCAAGTAAGTGGAATAAAACTAGTGAAATTTGAGTGACTTCCTAATGAATAATTTGTTAAATGATACTATATTTCACTGTGAAAATCCCAAACTATTCAAATTTAAAACATTTTCCTCATCTTGTTCTATATTTTTATATGATAATACTGAATAAATGGTTGAAATTTGGAAAATTTTAAATTTACCAGATTTTTAATGTGCAACTACACTGAAATTCTTATTGGCACAGGCCATTTTTGTTAACATTCAAGTCAATTTTGGAGAAATTGATGACATTTTCCTCATAGCAATGGCCCTTCCTGTGTGAAGGTCTTCAGTAAATGATTTACTATTCATTCTGGTTGAAGAAGAAATAAAAAATAAAAATATGTGCCTAATTTAAGGTGCCTAAATTAATGATTTAATGATCAGATCAACATACCTGGAAAAACTGCATGTTAATCTATATAAACTGACTTCAATACTTTCCTGCCATGAAAAAGGAGTTTATTTTGAATGCATTTTAATATAAAATGCTTTTCCATCTAGCCTAGAAGCCTTAATAAACATGGATAAATCCTTTAAATCTACTCTTAGAAAATACCTATGCAAAAAGGACTATTAATCTGTAAAGGAATATATGAGTTACAATATATTATGCTGAGTTAAAAATACTGCAATAATTTTATATCAAGGCATATGTAAATGTGTATATACTAAAATTTGTGTGATTGAGGGACTTGTCTGTTTCTGCTTTTCTGGTTTTGTGTCCGATGAGTTGCTTTTTCATTTTTATTGCAACTATTTATGGAGTTGTACATAATATTTTTTATAAATGTAGATTGTGTGCTATTGTATTAATTGTAAATGACAAGTTCTATGTTCATATGTCTCTGTTACTGCTTCCCAAACTAACTGAACGCTCCAGGGACTAGACATCATGGGAAACCAATACCAAAAGGGTATTTCCATATAAATGGACACAGAAAATTCTTTTTGAAAAATTAGTGCGATAAGGACCTGTAATAATGCAAAAATATGTTCATATGGCATTTAACTGTAGTCATGTTTAATACTTTACATAGGCATAATAACATATTTATGAGATATAATTTTAGTTAACTGGTAAGTCAATTTAAACTCTTATGCTCCACTTACCATTAAATTATACAGAATATGCTTTGCAGACCATTGCTCGCATCATCAGTGTGAGTCATTAATACGAGCAATGATCTGTGAAGCGTGTTCTGTACAATTTAATGGCAAGTGAATCATAAGAGATTAAATCGACTCACCAGTTAATTAAAAATATATTAGTTGCTTCAATGTATTAGTTTTGACACAAAGTTAGACTTAAATTTACTATTTATTAAACATACACATCAATTATATTATATCGATTTATTAAAATAATGGTAGATATTATAATTGAAACTTTTTTATTCACTTAAGAAGTCATTATTTTAGAAGCTATTCTTTGAAAAATAAATTTAATAAACATTAAAAAAACTTAACATAATTACTTGTTATCCAATACATTCTTATAATGAAGAAATGCCAATATTCTGTGAATGCTTAATATGTTTAGATTTAAACAGAGGGAATTTTCTAGTATAATATAACAAATTATTTATGAGGAATTCAAATTTCAAATAAATAATTTATTATCTTAATAAGCAGTTTGTATCTATTATGTTACATTCATTACAGCTAAGAGGTAACAATGGTCTGATAACTTAGCTTTAACACTGTGGAAAGATGACCAACAACCACAACAGCAAAGGAAAAAAACCCAGCAAGAATATGTGCACATGGCATTTAACTATCAGTCATGCTTGATACTCTATAAAATTTTGGTGACAAAATTTGTCACATTTTTTATAGACAATGAAGCAAACCAAAATTTTTATCTGGCACATAATCTCAAAAATGTTTAATTGAATTTCTGTGTACATTGACTCAATACTAGGAACAGGAATGATTAGTATAGGCCTGCTAGCTAATTACAGATTTTCCAGAAGAATGCCTACTCTTCTGCAATTCAGATGTACAGAGCCTTCATTAGGATGCATGGCAGCTTAATGGGGGTTTGCCTGCCCTGTTTCTAACCAGTTCTGTTTTCCTCTCCATGTGCTGAATGTAAAGGTTTTGTACAGGATTGAACATTGTGAGAACAAATGTTTCAGTGTTATAGTGTGTTAGTGCTGTTATAATGCCAAAAAGTTTGTATACTTTTAGCACACAAAATGTTCATGTGTGATTCCTATGTGACAACAAATTCATGTACAGAGGTGAGATGGTGATTTACAGACAGATTTGCTGCCATTTGTGCATCTCACAGAGAAATGGTTTGTATTCTTGTGAATAGCTTTAGGGAAATGGGATCTATTCTTAATATAAAACAAAAGTAAACCACCATGTTCTTATAGGAGAAAAACTTAATGACATCAGAGAAAAATTAGAGTGAAGTCCAAAGAAATTTCTGAGAAAGCTTGAACAGGAATCAGAAATTTTGCAAACCACAGCTTGGAATGCCACTAAACTTTTAAAATTAAAACCCTAAGGTTCATGAATTGCAACCATATGATAATGTGAGTAGAGTTAATTTCTGCAATTGTTGGATAATGTTTAATATTTGCTCTACTGACTCACATTTAATTTTTTTTTCAAACGAAACATGGTTTTATTTTTATGGCAATGTAGTAAACAAAACAATACATACTGAAGTGCAGAAAAGCCCAATCTTGAACATGAAATGCCACTGTATGACCAAAAAATTGCTCTTGGAGTGCTGAAGAAATCTATGCACTTGAATTTAAAGGACTTTGAGTATCCGACTCTGCTGGCAAACAGGGTGCTTCCCAGTGCCAAGCAAATCCCCATTAAGCCAGTCACACATCCAAACTAGGCTCTGTATAATGGCTATCCAATAGAATTAAATTATTAGGAAACGAACATAAATTCATATCTTTCAAAAATTCTCTTAAAGAACTCTTAATAGTTCATACTTTCTACATTATGGATGAATATTTTGGATTTAATTCATCTTAATTATGTATGTTTGTATATATATATTTTTTTTGACATGTTTACTATTTTAGAGTTCCTGCTGAACTCAGGATCCACAGAACAAGATATATACATATACATACATACACACACACATATTATATAGCCATATAGAGATTTAATTTGCTTAATTATTGAGATGTTCAAGGAGAGATTGGGTGTCTATTGCACAGGTTAAATGCAGGAGCTTTTAATGTTCCTGTCTACATGCAGAAAGCGGTTAAAAAATATTCTGTAGGCAAAATTTGAAAGATGCGAATATTTGTACAATTCCTAATAATTTTATTCTGTTGGGTAGGCCATTATACAGAGGCCTCATTTGGACACATGGGCAGCTTAATGGGGATTTGCTTGGCACTGGGAAGCACTCTGTTTGCTGGCAGAGTCAGATATTCAAAGCCTCTTAAATTCAAGTGCATAGATTTCTACAGTACACCAAACACCAATTTTTTGATTATACAGTGGCTTTTTAGATGTTACATTTGTTATTATGCACTAACCTAATACAATGCATAAAAAATGATCTTCTGAAATGAAGAAAACTATCAGCCTCTGATGAGATTACTCTGAATAAAAAAGATGGAAATAACATACTACCTCAAATACCTTGGGTTAACCAAGATACACATTTCACAAACAAGAGACTGACAGAGCATTCCAGGGTCTAGTAGCAATCAGCAAAATATAAATGTTCAAGCCCTTGAACTAGAAACAGCAATAAAGTGTTTTAAGACAGAAATAATACAATTCCAACATATAACATAGAAGTTATGTAGATCCATCTCACAGAAAAGAAAATTGCTGAAATAGTAAAAGTCAAAGCAATGTACATCAAGGGAACCATCATAGGCATAGCTAAAACAACAAGAATGTGACTATCATTCCTACTGGTGAAAGACAGCTTACTCATTGAAGATATCAGAAAAGATTCCTTTTATTATCTACAGCAGCAGAAGATATACTATGCATATTACAGGAAAAAAAATATATGAAGTGTTGCTAGAGTTTTTTGTGGGATGAGAACTTTAAACTCTATGACATAAAATGCTATTTTATACATAATGTGCACATTTTCTCATCATCAAAAACCACTTAGGAAGCAGAGTATGCATAAGGAATAAGAACCGAAAAACTGGAGAAATAAAAATGGCAAAATTGAAATGATACATGAAATAATTATAAGAATTAATTCAACACCATAATAATTTATCACTGGAGAGTGAAAATAGCAAAAGAAATTGAAGTATAAGAAATAACTTAACACAAATTATTCTAAAATATTTACAGCTAAAAGCACAGCTAGGAAAAAAAGTATTAAAAATTAAGGTAAGAGAAAATTATATGATAAAATCATAAAGTAATGATTAAAATTATATCAATGATCGGTAGAATTTAGAGCGGTTAATCAATAGTATATACCACTTTTCTTTGAACCAGATTACTGAAAAGCAGATATTCAATATACCTATACATTTAGAATTACATTTTATTTTAGTTTTCCGTTTATGTGGGCAACATTTAATTCAACTTTACCTTTACCAATTTAGAAATGGTTATATTTTGAAAGTATAGATGTATACAATTCTATACTTATGTCTACAATTAAAATTACGATAAGTCTTGAAAAAGTACTACTATAAGCGCTATTATAAATTATATCAAAGTTACCAAGTTAAATATGTCAAAGGTCAAAACACGAAACCGATACACATGCTCATGAATTTTCAGATTCAAAGAATGTATGACAGAAATGTAACGAATACTTGACGTTAAAAAGAGACCAAAAATTCGCTGCTGCAGGAATGTCGCTGCTGCAGGGAATGTTGCTGCTGTATTGAAACTGTGCTCCTCTGCTCAAGGCATGGAGAGAGGGTTTCCTAGGGGGGAATATGTGAGCAAGGTAATGTTACTGCTGTGCTCCTGCTCAAGCCGGAGCATTGAGAGAAAAAGGGAATGGGTTTCCTAGGGGGAGGCCGGTTTATAACAGCAAGTTAGTGCATTATTAATGTCTTATTTATTTAAATGAGACTGAATATGTGAGCAAGGTAACAGAATCTTGAAAGGTTTCCTTATATGAGATAGTTGGTGGATTTATAATGTGTTGCCTTGTGGAATCAGCTGCTGTTAGAAACTGATTCTGCTATTGCTAATAACTAAATTCACACGAATGTGAGGTAATGCCATTTAAATCATGTTGTTACCAATTCGCAACTATATAATAAGTATTTAACAGCTTTCTTTTTAGAAATGAACACGAGAGTGATAAAGAAAGTATTGCTTTAACTTAATGTGACCTTGGCGAAGTAACTGCTCACCTGTAATTTATCGTAATAAATATACAGTGTTCCGGAAAGCATATATTTGAAAAAATATCTCTGTTACCAATCTTTTATTATGTGCAAATTATTATCTTAATGTGCAAAAAATTATCAAGATAAGTTTATGAGGTTAGGAATGGCGATTTTGACTGAATTTGTTCTATTTGTTCTTTTTACATAACGTAACAACTGAGGTATGGATTTTTGGCATTTTACTGCCTGCTCAATGGCAGAACAATTAAAATTATGTTAAAGTAAAAGTTACATTTTTGGTTCCGTTTGTTAAATAAGCTAAGTTCTGGCTATAAACATTTCACGATTTTATATAGATAAATGTTGCTATGAAAATGCTTGATTTACCCATAAAATGGCTAAATTGGCTACAGTGCCTTGCACCATGTTCAACAACAAAAGTAAATTACAAGTGTACACCTTGTTTGAATACACTAAATGGAAGCCTTTCAAGATTCTGTTACCTTGCTCACATATTCAGTCTCATTTAAATAAACAAGACATTAATAATGCACTAACTTGCTGTTATAAACCGGCCTCCCCCTAGGAAACCCATTCCCTTTTTCTCTCAATGCTCCGGCTTGAGCAGGAGCACAGCAGTAACATTACCTTGCTCACATATTCCCCCCTAGGAAACCCTCTCTCCATGCCTTGAGCAGAGGAGCACAGTTTCAATTCTGCCATGTTTGTGTGGCTTCATTTAAACCATTCTAGAACAGGGCTCTGATTTTAAAAGCAGAATATGGTTCATTTGCAAATAGAATGAATAACATGGAGCAAAAGATCAACTGCATTGATCCTAAAACTAAAAAAAGAAAGCTTCAGAATGAATCTCCCTCTTCCTTTGTTATAACATTTACTTTTCAAACATTTAACTTGATTTTGCATACATAAGGTTTAAAAGTGCTAGTAATCTTACTTATTTAGTAAGCACTAGCTGGTTTGAACAGTGACTGGTTGAGAATAAAGCTCCTTCGTTATAAAATATGATCCTATGTACAAGTCGTGTTAAGTTTCCAAGGTTACTATAAAATGCATTTATATTACTGTGAAATGTGTATTATTCAAAGATATTTTCACATAAGTTACAGAATTTTAAGTTTTCTTTAGTAAATACCTGTCAATGTCATACCTGTTTATTTCCGGTCTATATATAATTTGATAGTTGATGAAACAATATGCCAAAATCTGTAGTGATGTTCTTTACAATGCTTATATGCTTGTTAAATCAAATGTTAGACATTTGAATTCATATCTCATCAAATTAACTTTCATTCATTGTACAGATTGTGTAGCGTTTAAACAAACTAAATGGAAGCCTTACAAGATCCTGTTAACTTGTTCAAAATTCAGTCAAAATCGCCATTCCTAACCTCATAAACTTATCTTGATAATTTTTTGCACATTAAGATAATAATTTGCACATAATAAAAGATTGGTAACAGAGATATTTTTTCAAATATATGCTTTCCGGAACACTGTATATTTATTACGATAAATTACAGGTGAGCAGTTACTTCGCCAAGGTCACATTAAGTTAAAGCAATACTTTCTTTATCACTCTCGTGTTCATTTCTAAAAAGAAAGCTGTTAAATACTTATTATATAGTTGCGAATTGGTAACAACATGATTTAAATGGCATTACCTCACATTCGTGTGAATTTAGTTATTAGCAATAGCAGAATCAGTTTCTAACAGCAGCTGATTCCACAAGGCAACACATTATAAATCCACCAACTATCTCATTTAAGGAAACCTTTCAAGATTCTGTTACCTTGCTCACATATTCAGTCTCATTTAAATAAATAAGACATTAATAATGCACTAACTTGCTGTTATAAACCGGCCTCCCCCTAGGAAACCCATTCCCTTTTTCTCTCAATGCTCCGGCTTGAGCAGGAGCACAGCAGTAACATTACCTTGCTCACATATTCCCCCCTAGGAAACCCTCTCTCCATGCCTTGAGCAGAGGAGCACAGTTTCAATACAGCAGCAACATTCCCTGCAGCAGCGACATTCCTGCAGTAGCGAATTTTTGGTCTCTTTTTAACGTCAAGTGTAACGAATCATTTACACTCGTTTCAAACCATAGTGTTTATGGCCTCAGCCAGTGCACCCACCACAGTTGTACAAGCAAAACAGTGCTGACAAATGATTTGTTGCAAGGAATAAATGAATATACGAATAGTCTTCTATGGATTTTAAAGTTTCTTCACAACTATTCAATCAATATGAATTAATATTATTAAATAACATAAACAACCATGTTGTAAACGCTATAGATTGCCAGAAACATAGTTGGTGCTACTTAGCAGTCATTTGTTTATGGTTTGAACTATGTATCCGATTTCTACCAAAATAATATCACCTGTTCAGTGCATGTGACCGAAACGCAAGTGCACGTGGTGGAGTAGAGTTAAATGTATTTTGTTTCGCTTGTATTGTATTAAACATAGGTAAAATGGTTAGGAAGAAGATAGATAATCGTTTAAGAGTTTTAATTGAAAATGGTGTCACTCTTGGCCATCGGACAATGTTTGTTGTTGTCGGAGATAAGGGGCGAGACCAGGTTATTTATAAATCATTGTTTTTTTGAGGTTATGGTTTTTAAGTGTAGCTAATAGTTTTCTGTAGTATTCCATAGTACGGGTCATTTGGAAAACCTACCGGTTACAGTCACATTACATTGCAGTAGTGCTAGGTTATACTTTTAGTTGCTAATGTAAATCAGTGTACCATTACCATTCGGTGCCTTCATCTTCTTGAGTCGTAGAACCTCTTTTCTATAATATATGCGTGTGCCTTTAGGTGTGCTATTTATGTAATTGCAAAAAACTAAATATATTATAATTGTGTGGATAATTCGCCAAACCACCCAATAATATGGGTATATCACCCTTAAACTTGTAACAAGTAAACTAATTAGTAACAATCACAAATATATATTGAAGTTTCAATAGATTATTTTGTACATTATTTAATTACATAGATATAGACTGCAAGGAGCAATGCCCTAGAATACCTTTATTTAACAAATAATATTTTCCACTGAACTATCCCCACTGAAAAAAAAAAAAAGCACAGACTGTAAAATTTTATAGTTTAACATCTCTGTGTTCAGTAGCAACATTGTCAAAAGTTCACTGAGTTCAAGTCATATCTATATAACAGGTCTCATATTACATTATTGCTTTTCTGTGCTTATTTGGTGTGTAATTACTAACAATGATAAAATTTTGTTGATGTAAACTCATTGTGTCACACTTCTATTGCATATTTAGGTACTAATGATCATTAAGAAAACAATTCCCATGAATTTTGTCATTCTGTTACATGATGATTATAACAACAGTATTTGTATTCTTAGACATCTATAGCCTCTCAGTGTTTGTACATCCATTGGAAGTCTAGAATTCCAGAAGCTAAGTTGTTTCAAAATGCTCTGGACATGGGTTTTTCATTTCTGTATAAATAAAATTTTTATTCAAACTTTGAAATGTACTCTAAAATTTTTATTAAGATAACTTCATTTTTCCTGTTTTAGGTTGTTATTCTCCATCATATGCTGTCCAAAGCATCAATCAAAGCCAGACCAAATGTTCTCTGGTGCTACAAGAAAGAACTTGGTTTTAGCAGTCACAGAAAAAAGAGAATGAAATCTTTACAACGAAAAATTAAATCAGGAAAAGTGAATGTCAATGAAGACGATCCTTTTGAATTATTTGTGGCTTCTACAAATATTCGTTACTGTTATTATTCAGAAACTCATAAAATATTGGGTAATACTTATGGCATGTGTGTGCTGCAGGACTTTGAGGCTCTCACCCCAAATCTTTTAGCAAGAACTGTTGAAACAGTTGAAGGTGGTGGACTGATTATTCTTCTATTACGCTCTGTGACCTCCTTGAAGCAATTATATACCATGGCAATGGATGTGCATGAACGCTACCGTACTGAAGCACACAGTGATGTTGTAGGACGTTTCAATGAGAGGTAAGGCATATTTGCAGAACAAAGTTAAAAACTAAATACCCCTATTAACTATAAAAATTGTGCAAGGCGCTGTCTTAGGATACGTGTGATATACCTAAGTTTCGCTTTACTTCTTCAAATGGTAGAATATTAATGGACAATTTGGACAGATGTCACTTGCAGAATTAAAATGGTGGAAGCATTACAAACTTGACTGAAATATAATTTTCCATTTATAGGATAAATATATTTTTTGAAATTTTTCTGTTAATTTAAGAGTATACTTAATCCCATAGGATCTAAATAACAAAACGCATCTACTGCTAGCATTTCTTGTAATATTCTATTTTATTTTGATTACAGCTCATGCATACAAAGTTGAACCTGGTGATCTAAAATAACCATACTTGTCTCATAGACCCAAGATTGTGGGTTCGATCCTGGCCAGGGTCATTGGATTTTTTCGGGTGTAAAAATCCTAAATATGGCATCCTTTGGAATGGAAGTAAAGCTGTGGATCCCATGTCATAGATTTACAGCACATAAAAGAACCTCAAGCCTGAAAGAATAGATCTCTGAGCAAAATTTATTGGCCGTTTCATGCCCTGAATTGAATGGGATGCTGATGACCTTATATTAAAGAATGAATGAATGGTGTTTAACACCCGTTTTTGCTACAGAGGCACCATAGGCATGGACAATGATGATACATGAGATGAATTGATGGTATATTGGGAAAGGATGTATTTTTAAGAAAGGAATCGTTCCAGGCCTAAGTTTAGGGTACTCCCCAGCATTTGTCATTTATGAGGACTGAGGAAAACTGGAAAAAACCTCAGTCAGGGAGTACGGTCCTAGCAGTATTCAGTATTTGAACCCAGACCTCCCGCTCACGAGTCCATGCCTTAACGATCTCGGCCACCTGTGGCAGTACCTGATATTAAAGAGCATCCATAAATAAACCAAATCAACAATCAAATGCTTGAAGAAGCGCTCTTAATTTGGTCTTTATAGAAAGAAGGACCTTTTTCAAGGAGAGAGACATTTTCTTCACTAAATATCTAGGGAAACTGATTTACTCATGAGGTGCAGATATATTCATGTAAACATTGCTAATATAAGTTGTAAAAGGCATTTTTACTACAAGGTTCACATTTCCCAGTGGGGGCTTCCAGCAGAATAAACCACATGTGCACAAATTTATAACTTCTGTTGTTGCTAAATACACATTGCAAGCTTCTAGAATCTGAATAACTTGAATTAAATTCTACATTCATGACTGAACATGCACAAAAGAGAGTAGAGAGAGAGAATTAATAAAAATATTGTTGTAACACACCTATTTAAATAAACTTTTTAATTCTATTGATTTTCATGCAACAAACTAATCAATCACCCTTTGATTAAAGTTTGGAATCTGTAGGATGTAGTTTGTCTATACAGAAAGTATTGTATACTTCTTGTGGTTCAAATTGATTGTTTGGCTCACTTTAATACTCAACCCAGTTTTTCATTTAAATTTTCTCTTACAATAATCCCCAAAAAAAGACTTGGAATGTCAGCTTTGTATAGCATTCATTTTCTGTCAATTTCATTAACACAAAACAAAATAGAACAACTCTTTATGAATTCATGTGAAAATTCACTAGCCTGCAATACAGCAACAGCTTACAACTAATCAAATAGCAGTATAAGGAGATGTTGTTTTGTGATTAAATGACTGATTATCATCTGCTGGGGAGTGTTTGCATGAAAGTATTGTTACTTGATATTGAAATAAGTACAAGTTTACCCACATTAATATATTATTTTACTATAATTATCTAATAGTCTTTCAAAATATTTAATTCAACTTTGTAATGCAACAATAATAATCAGTCATATAAACTGGAGACTTTCCTGGGAATGCCATTACAAGAGATGAATCTTCTGATGGTACATGCACACAACAGCTGTTATAGGCAAGAGGCTCCTCTTATTGCTTCCTCACATTTCCCTTGGTCAAAATACTCCACAAAGTCACTGAGACATTGGTTTGCAGCACATACCTACAGAGACTACAAATATAAACATCAGATAAGAGTGAATTTCCGAACAAACATTACTGTTATAGAAAATTAAACATTGACATTTTTGGGATAGCACAAACCAGCAACATCCTAGAGAAGCTGCCCCTTATATTTCCTATTGAAATTCTGATGTATTAGGTACCGAGGCAAATATTACACTTCAGTAGGATCACTTGAAAATTGGTGATTGCATGGAAAAGTTTCAGGAAAGGATGTGATGTAAAGAGCAAAAGCATTTGGAAATTTATTTTTTTTTCTTCCTTTATACCCACTTATAGTACCATACTTTCATCTACATAAATACTAATTTTGTTTACATAGCTTGTTGTTGGATAAATATAATACATGGGGTTAGTTAGTTAGTTCTCGGAGCATTCAGTGAGTTCGTGGAGCAGCCACAGAGACTTACGAACATTGAACTTGTCATGGGGTGATCAGTACTTAGCTGTTTATGTACTGAACATAAGATGTACTTCTGCCTATTATGTCACATGATTTGTACAGGATTTGTGACGTAAAAAAGTACAATTTCTAATAAGACATAACATTATTAAAGAATGTGCACAATGACAATGACAATGTTTATAACTTCATGACACTAACACTAACTTTTATTTTCTTCCGAAGGCTAATCTAACTACTTATTTGTAATCTCAAAAAGTCCCTTGTAATCAAATCTGATTGGCAGGTTATGTTTTTATGCGGTTTTATGAAAAGAGCATGTAACCAATTACACCTAACAGCAGGCTGTAGCAGATTCACTATATCCTATATGCAGTACATTAGCAGAAAAGTACCAGCTGCTCTTCTGGTTTGAAGTCCACCACACAATGGACAAGGACTTGGAACCTGTTATTGCATGGTGAGAACAGTATAATTAAAGCTGCTTCATGTTACCTAACCTTCCTGTTAACATCATGCACAGAAATAAACAACAATATATATCAAATAAAAATGAAAAAATAACTACTCTTGAAACTAAGATAACAGGAACTAGAGAGGAAGAAGAAATACTTAAATAGTCACACAATTGCTATATTCAAAACAACTCATGATCTTCTTCAAAGACAGAAGACAAGTGAAGGTGGTAATAATAATTATTGAATCTCGAAGATAATGCTATGCATAGAAACAGAGATATTGCAAGATATTTATTTTTACCACCTTCACTTGTCTTCTGCCTTTGCAGAAGAATACAAGTTGTTTGAAATATAGCAAAAATGTAAGTTGATATCATTGTATGATTCAGTTGAACAACACACTCTTAAAGCTTCACTTACTTTTCATAAATGTATGGAACCGGTTTCGAGAACATTTAGTTCCCATCTTCAGCTAGGCTAAAATTCAACTGTCGGATCATTCGTTGAGCTGTGGGAATGTATATTCCACTCTGGTGGCAGTTTGATAAACTTGTAGTTTATGTTTTCATCCCCGACAATGTGGAAGTTCATTATGCTGTCTTTGTATTTGTAGATGTAGATTTTCTCCCAGGTTGCTAATTCCGTAGGTCCTTGTACTGATTTTAATAATTTTGCTTTATTTATTATGTCGTGATTTTATGTCCAAAAATGATATGCTACTGCTGATTTCTCTATTTGCTTTTACTTTATGTTCCTGAAATAGCAAGCAAATAGAGAAATCAATAGTAGCATATCATTTTTGGACACAAAATCACGACATAATAAATAAAGCAAAATTATTAAAATCAGTGCAAGGACCTATGGAATTAGCAACCTGGGAGAAAATCTACATCTACAAATACAAAGACAGCATAATGAACTTCGACATTGTCGGGGATGAAAACATAAACTACAAGTTTATCACACTGCCACCAGAGCAGAATATACATTCCCACAGCTCAACGAATGATCCAACAGTTGAACTTTAGCCTGGCTGAAGATGGGAACTAAATGTTCTCGAAACCAGTTCCATACATTTATGAAAAGTAAGTGAAGCTTTAAGAGTATGTAGTACAACTGAATCATACAATGATATCAATTAATATGATTGGCTTCACTGTGCAAGTTCCAATTTACATTTTAAGTAAAAATGCAAGTGTTTAATTTATTTCTGCTTCTCTAATTGCACACACATTAATAAGAATGTAACATTATAAGGAAATACATTACATTATGAATAACATGTAACAGTGAAATAATAGCAATGCATGTTGTATTACTAATTAATATAGTAATGAAGCATGCAGTAAATAAAGAAGATTAAAAACACACACACACAGATATAGTGATAGAATTTAAAATCATGTGAGGAGTTATAAAACAAAAACTGAGCTTGCATGATGTTATAGACCACCACACGTCACATTCACTTTACATGTTAACATGGAGATAAAAGGCTACTAATACTTCCCAAATAAGTATTTCATCAATCAACTTTATATATAACATGGGGATATAAAACTGCTTACACTTTCCAAATTAATGAATTAGCCTATGTAATTACTTTCAAAATAAGTACATTGTATCATACACCTACGTTAGAGCCAATTAATTAGCATAATTTTGTCTCTCTCCCTGTCTTGCGCTCTTGTTCCTACCATTAGCATTCAGCCTTGCAAACAGCCATTTGGTAACATTTATTGTGTTGTGAAATGCTACTATTGGTTGCTTTCAGCTCACTGCAATTCTTTTTTTTTTTTAATGAATGTATAATTTTCCAATATTTCTAACATATTTTTGTTCCTTGCTCTTCATATTAAATTAATTTTAGAAGTGAATTAAATTTTCTCCAACTCTAATGAAACTAGTCTTTTTCTTGATAAAATAGAAAATGAATTGGGCATTTATAAGACATATTTTGTCTACAGGTTTCTTCTCTCTCTTGCATCATGCTGTCGGTGCCTTGTGGTAGACGATCAGTTGACAGTTTTACCTATTGCATCACACAACCTTTTGCTAGAGCCTGTGACCAAGTCTGATGCATCATCAAGTGAGCAGGAGTTGGCTGAATTGAAAGAAAGTCTCAGAGATACTCAGCCAGTTAGTGCACTTGTGAATTGTTGCAAGACTGTTGACCAAGTGAGTGCTATGTGATATAACATAATTAATTGTATGCCTTAAAATTAATGGATTCTTTTCTGTTGAGTGTCCAATGGAGGATGAATTAACCATATTGCCAATAATTATATAATATTATATGTCAAGGTTCTTCTGCCTTCATATTGGTTCGTACCTTTTAAAAATTATGTTTTTTTATAAATAATGTTTAATGCTAATTTGTATTACTGTCACATCACATGCTAATAAATGAAATACAATTTTAAACAGTGAAATTAAGTTTTAGGAAGAAAGCATTCCAATTCTAATTTTAGGGTACCTCCCTGGTATTTACATGGGAAAACTTAATTCAGAATTCAAACCATAGACCTTCCATTTTCAGATGTGTGCCTTAATGCTCTTGGCCACATGTATAGGTGCTAGAGGTAGAGGTGCTAGACAAACTTTTTGCAATAATGAATAATTGGTTAGTTTAATTTTAGGAAATGGATAGTTTAGTTCTTGGAGCATTCCATGAGTTCACGAAGCAGTTGCAGAGACCTGCAAATATAAAATTTATTTAATTAAGATCATTGTATGATTAAGCCAAACTGTACCCTCTTATTGGGTCCAATTGTTCAAATGTAGTACATATTTCGCAGACCATCATCAGGTAACCTTCAATTGCAGGATAATTTAGGTTAATGCTTTGGGGATGTATATTCTGCTTTGTGGAGGAGTGATGAACTTTAAGTTTATGTTTTTATTCCTGAAAGTGTCAAAGGTCATTAATCTGTTTCTGTATTTATAAATGTAGATTTTCTCCCATGTTAGCATTTATAAATACAGAGACAGATAATCAACTTAAACACTTCTTGGAATGAACACACAAACTTTATTTGGCTTCACTGTGCAAGTTCCAATTTACATTTTAATTAACATAAACTTGCTTGCTTGCATTTCATCACACCTCCACCAGAACAGAATATTTATCCCCAAAGCATAATGAATTATCCACAGTCAATGGCATTTAAACAAGTAAATGCAATCAATAAGAGCATGTAGTTCATCTCAATCATATAATGATGTTAATTAAACAATTAGTTTCACTATACAAGTTCCAATTAGCATTTCAAGTTAATAGAATTTGTCATATACAATTACCACAGTAGCACACATTCTATATTTACAAATAATATTGTGTATATCTGATAAATGGTTACATTAAAAATAAAAAAGCAGGACCTAGAACAACTCAGCCAAAACAGCAAAACCGGAGAAGTAGAAAAAGATAAATCACAGTCACACAAATTTTACTACATACTTATTTACAAATACATTGATATAAAATAATCTGTGTTTTATATCAGTATATTAAAAGAATTGTATAAAGGGAATACCTTTTGCATAAAATATGAATAATATGGGCAATAACAATGGAAGTACAGCAGGAAAAAGAATTAAGGCAAGGTTGCAAGCTAAGTCCAATGTTATTTAATTTGTTTATTGATGATATATTGAAGAATATAAGCGATAATAATCATCTTTGCCGGTAATAAATAAATTGTTAATCCCTGGACTTCTCTTTGCAGATGATTTGGTAGTAGGCTCCATTACTGTAAATGGGTTAAATGGTCATTAAAAGAGGTTGATAAATACTGCATAGAATGAGGATTAAAGGTAAATAGAGAGAAAACCCAAATCCTAGCATTTAATAAAGGCATTAAATTGCATAAACATGAAAAGTGGAAGAAGGTAAATATAAAGGGAATAAAAAGTTGTGCACGATTGTACATACCTGGGTATAAGAATAGATGCAGCGGGAAAATGGCAAAAACAAATGAAATCAGCACTAGCAAAAGGAAAATCGGCAATGATGGCTGTAGGGGGTCTCTATATAAAATGCCTGAGATGGAGATGAAATGGTTGGAAAGGGTGTACAATTCAGTGGTTGAGGCCCGAATGCTCTATGGTATTGAAATTTGGGGACTTGAGAAAGGTTGGGAGGTTGTAGATCACGTTCATAGGATGTTTTGTAAGGAAGTTTCGGGGCTGCCAATAGCAACAGCAAACGAAGTTGCGCAGATTGAAATGGGAAGAGGTACAAGAAAGGAAATAGTTATGGAGAGAGTTTTAAAATACGTATAGGATTCTAAATGTATATGATGATAATTTATTAAAACAATGCTTACAATATCAAGAAACGAGTTTACAAAACACAGGTTGGGTTATTAACTTGAGATATAATCTAGAAAGTAATGGATTAGGGAAAAAAAAAACAAATAAACCACAAAGGTTTCTGGAAGGAAGTTAGGAAAAGATTCGAGGACATACAGATCCAAAAATGATTTAGTCAATTATCTGAGGAAAGGTTACTAATTTTTTATGTCTCAATGCAAAATAGCGGGAAGAGAGAGGTATATAGATAACACTAATAATGAAGAAAGAAAGGGGATAGCCTGGCTAAGAGCAGGAATATGGAGGTTAAAAGGTCAAAGAAATGGATACCTACAAGGCGTGTGTCCATTATGTGGGGATAAAGAAGGTGTAAAACATATATGTAAAGAAACTGAGACTTGGAAAAAAGAAAGTATAAGATTAAACATTGGGAAGAAAACTAATGTTAACAAAATAATAGAAAAAAAACTGTAAGGATGTAGGGAAATTTTTAGAGAAAGTAAGAAATAAATGGAAATGGACTGTTAGGAGAAGGAAGAAATAATAGATTAAGAGAGTGTGTTCTAGAATATGATAGTGAGCCTGGTAATATATGCTATTTACAAGGTATTGATTAAGTAAGTAAGTTAAAATAGTCTGGGGTTGTATCTGTATTTTTCTTGGCAATGAATAAACATTGAATTGGCTTGAATTATTGAGCCAAGGATATTGGAAATTGTGCTATAAGGTGAATAAATGTAACATTATAGGTACTAGTAGAGTAATTAAGGAATAAACAGTTTGTAGAGATTGTGGTAAGTGATAGAATACTGGTGCAGTTATAGCAAGTAAATAATTTATTTTGGTGCTTCGGGTTGAGTCGAATCCTGGTTTCCTGGAATTCCAGTAGGTTACTGCTGACTGAACCGGGGACTGGGAATTGACTAAATTGAGGCGGATATTTTGTATTTTGTTAAATTATTTAGTATTTAGGAGAATGTGATAGAATTAAATGTATTATGGTAACAATAATTGTAATTGGGAGGGGCCACACCTAAAATGACCTGGGTCAGATAGGTGGAAGCCCTGATGTATTTTGTATGTATAATTTTTTTTTAGCACTTAATAAACATATCATATCAGTATATCAATATATTCTCATTCATATATTCCTTTACATATTAATAGGCCTTTTTACTCAGGTATTTTCTAAGAGCAGATTTGAAAGATTTATCATTGTTTATTGAGGCTTTTAGGCTAGAGGGAAGAGCGTTTTATACTAAAATGCATTCGTAATAAACTCCTTTTTGATGGCAGGGAAGTGTTGAAACTGGTCTATGTAGATTTGCTTTTTGTCAAGTATTCTTGCCATCTATATTTTCATTTTGTACAAATTTTTATTTATATCTTATATAAAAGTTCATAAGGGATAATATACATTCACATACAAAAGTTAAATTTTCAAATTGCTTAAAGAGGTTTCTGCATGACTGTCTGTTATGTGTACCAGCAATTATTTGTATGGCTTTTTTATGTAATAGGAAGACATGCTCATTTTTAACTCAGTTTCCCCAAAATATAAGACCATATTTCATTATTAAGTAGAAATAAGCACAATAAACTAATTTTAAAGTCTTAATTGAATCCACTGCTAAATTTAAATGGTAAGATCAATGTTATCTTTCCAATCCAGATGGTTATCAATTATTAAACCAAGGAATTTAATATTTTTGCATTGTAGAAGTAAACAGTATAAATATGCTATCCATAATAGGGGATTTAGAGATCTGTGAGTGATGACTTTCATAATATTTCATTAAGATCATTGTATGATTGAGTCAAACTACACATTCTTATTGGCTCCACTTGTTTAAATGTAGTACATGTTTTGCACACCATTGACTGCATCATCATCTGCATGAGTCGAAGGTCAGCCGATGTACACAATGGTCTGCAAAACATGTGCTACATTTAAACAAGTAAGTGGAGCCAATGAGAGTGTGTAGTTTCACTCAATCATACAATGATCTTAATTATATGATTAGCTTCATTGTACAAGTTCCAATTACCATTCAAGTTCATAACATTTGTTTTATTTAGATTTAGAGATAATTTGTTTGCTTTGAACCATTACAAGGAGCTCAAAACTAGATTTAATTTAATAGCACAATCATTAAGGCTATTTCTATAACCAATGTACATAATGTACGTTAAGTATATTTAATTGAGCAGGCTATTTCTATTTATCAATATGCTTATGTTATTTGCAAATAGAACAGTATTGCCTACATCTTGAATAGATAAGGGGAGATCATTTATATATACCAGAGAAAGAAGAGGACCCAGCAAAAATCCTTGAGGTACTCCATGTTTAAACATTCCCCACTCTAATGCACTGCTTTTATTTTTAAAGGGATAATTTATTAATACTTTTTGTTTCCTTTTGTCAAGGTAGGATATAAACTATTTTATATATTGGTTTTTTTATGCCATAGAAAGCTAATTTGTCTATCAGAATTTCTTGATTGACACAATTGAAAGCCTTTACTTAATAACAAAATATTCCTGCTACATTACTCTTTCATTGAATGCAGTTAAAATTTCATTAGTGAGATTATAATTACTATTAGTGATGGTAATTAAGATTATGAATGTGCTCTTCACCAATATTATTTCTTATTAGAAATTCCACTAGTTAATGCAAGTCATCCTTTGTTGTGATATCACAAGCAATGGTGAATTTGTGAGAGTACATATCCTCTTTGGCATACAACAGAAAGGTTTATATCAACGATTTGAATGAATAGAGGGCACTGCCATATATTGCAGAGGAACAAAACTCAATAACTAAATAAAAATACTTGCTAGATATTTCGTGATATAAACATATTGAAAATAAATTGTATTATTATAATGAATAAATGCTATTAATTATAAAACTTATTGTATAATTTTTTGCATTTTGTTTAATGTATACATTGATAACATTGAATTTGGTGGTGTATGCAAAGATGCACACACATATGAATGTTCTTTAAATAAAAATTATAATACTTTTAATTGTTTTTCAGGCGAAAGCTCTTTTAAAATTTATTGAAGCTGTGTCAGAAAAGACATTAAGATCAACAGTCTCTCTTACTGCTGCCAGAGGAAGAGGAAAATCTGCTGCACTTGGATTAGCCGTTGCATCAGCCGTTGCTTTTGGATATTCAAATATTTTTGTTACAAGTCCAAGTCCTGAGAATCTTACAACATTATTTGAGTTTGTGTTTAAAGGTACTGAGCAAATAATTTATTCAATAAATATTTACCAAATTTTGAAGCATTCAAATAATTAGTGATATACTGGTCTTCAGATATATAATATATTTAAATTAAGCCACATACATTATGTGCTTTGCTTATTAGAGCTTATTTCAATGTAAAATGTGCCATGAGTATTCTTTTGACGATAGAATGGAGAGTAATGCTTAAAGCAATAATACATTGGTAAGAACATACTTCAGGTATTTTCAGAAGACAGAAACAGCCTTTTGAAATTAACCGAAGATTTTTCAAATCAATATAAGCATGTAATGCGTTGAAGTTGTATTCCACAGTATGAAATTTCAATACCCTATAAAATAAATTCAGCTTTGTACTATATAATAAGCCATGCTAAGTTATGTACTTCTTAATTAAAATGTGTTTAAAAATTTTAAAAAATGTTCATATAGAACTAACACAGTGAAGCTCACATGAATTAAATCTGTCGTCTAACACTCTTCATGCTTCACTAACCTTAAAAATATTCGGTACTGGTTTCAAAGATACGTTATCTCCATCTTTGGCCGTGGACGGTACTTCTGTTGATAAATTTCATGTTTGGTTATTAATTACAATTGCATTATGTTGAGAAACATAAATTCTGTCTAACACTTTCAGAATGAAGTGTGAAAACAGTTTCATCCTTTATTTTGCAAATAGAGATTATCCTTACTGTTAATTTGCATAGAAAAATCTTTTAGCTCTAGAATATTAAGTACCTGTATCTACAGAGCAACTCATTGGACTATGAACGAACTCGTGGTGTTTTGCTTATAGGCAAGAGCAATGCCATTGCTGTCTGCAGTATCAAAGAGTGCTACTGACATAACCATACAGCAGTTTCCTATTTTAGAAGATTTTTACTTACCAACCTTCTTAAAGGAAATATTGAAATAACCACTTTCATCTATACATTTTTGACACCTCTTTAAAAAAAACTATCCATCACTTGCTATAGTTCACATTGAGTATAGTTGGCTAATTCCTGTGGATATTTTATTTAAACCCTTCTAGAGTATGTGGGTTTGTCTTAAATACCACATTATTTTAATTTTCCCCAGAGATAAAAATAAGCAAAGGGGTAGGTCAAGGGAACTGAGAGGAGCCACAAATCCATACTAAGCTCAATTTCAGCACCTAATTTCATAAAGTTGTTAAGTAAAACCTTTTAAAATAGTTAAGCAAACTGTTATATGGTTGTGTCCGAGCCTATATGCAGATAGCAATGAGCACCACTCTTGCCACAAGGCAAAGCACCACAAGTTGATTCATAGTTCATTGAGTTGCTTTGTGTATACTAAATGTCGTACAAAGCAAAAAAATACAAAGTATGACATTTAAAGTTATTTTTACTTATTGCTTCAGGTTTTGATGCTTTAGAGTACCAAGAACATCTGGATTATGATCTCATACAGTCAACAAATCCAGAATTTAACAAGGCCATAGTAAGAGTTAATATTTTCAGAGATCACAGACAAACAATTCAGGTGAGAGCACAGTTCCTTACTCCAATTGAAACATGGGCAAAATAGAAAATAAATAAAATACCTTAATCTCTAAGCACTGGTCTGAGTTTTGAATCATTTGCTTCAAATTATAGACTTAAGCAAGAATTACATATAACTGAGCTATATGGTACAGCCTTGGACTATGAGAGTAATTGTAATATAAATTGAAAAGTAGAGTACTTATTTCCTAAACTTAGGTATTCATTTTTTACACTAAACTCTACTTACTTACATAAAAGTAAGATGCATTTCGGGAGAATCTCTTCCATCTTCAGTTGCTCACTGAGCCACCGTTACTCGAAACGATGGCTAGACAATCGGATGTTCCTGTGGTGGCCTCTGTTGGTTGAAGTAGGAAATTGCTGAGTTTATCCATAGGAGGAAACTCAAAGTTCATTAGGTTTTCTCTATTTTTTAATATGAAACATTTTTCCCAAGTTGATAACTCCAATGGGTTGTGAAGATGTTTCAGCAGTTTAATTTCCATTTTTATTTCATGATTTTTGGTCCAAAAGTGAGCTGCTACTGCTGATTTATTCACCTGCTTAAACCAAATATTCCTAAAATATTCTTACCTCCGAATTTCCAAATTTCTCTTTGTTTTGTCTATGTAGCTCTGTTCACATTCTGCACAATTTATTTCGTAAATTCCTGATTTTGTTCTGTTGGTATGGAGTCTTTTACTGTGCAACCCAATAAATTCTTGATGTTGTATCTGTTCTTTGGGGCTAACATTATTCCACGTTCTTTGAAAATTTTCTTGAACTTGTTGTGGTAAATTGGATGGTGGGTGAAACTTTTGAATATTTGTTCTTCTTTTGTGTTTTTCAGTGTGGAAACTTCCCTTTTTGTCTTTTAGATTTATTGATAATTTTTTTCACTGTGTCTTTGTTGAAACCATTGATCATAGCTGTCTTTATCATCTGTTGATATTCTATTTTGTACTCTGCTTCTGTGAGTGGAATATTCATTAATCTGTGTGCCAAACTGTGAAACACTGCATATTTATATGGAATGGGGTTATAACTCATTTTTTATGTAATTTTCTGTGTGCGTTTCTTTTCTGCAAATTCCAAAATTCAAACAATCTCCATTTCTTATAATTTTTAAATCTAGAAATGGTAGCCACCCATTTCTCTCTTCTTCTATGGTAAACTGTATAGATTCAAGTTGCAAATTAAGAAGTTTCAGGCCATCAATTGAGTGTTTCTTCTGTATTATTGCAAAAATTTCATCTACATACCTATACCCTTACTTGAAAATTAAAGGGAAGGCTTTTGTGATGTGTGTTTCAAATGAACTCATGAATAACTCTGCTAGAAAAGGTGATAAAGGGTTTCCCATAGTTAGGCCTGAAACTTGTTGGCAATATGTTTACGGAATTTGGGAATCCACACAGTGAAACTTTTGTTAATCTTATTTTGATTTAAAGTAAAACACTAAAAATCATGTCGTCACATTAAAACTCTCTTTAAGTTTCACAAACACACTTATAAAAGTAATTTTGGTACATGTTTCGTGAGGTACATTCCTCACATTGTCAACCATTGTCAATATTGTTGGCAATATTTTTTGTTGAAGCTGAAGTAATTTTGTTTAATGCAAATATTAGTAAGTTTCAATAAATCTTCTATTTCTTTAGCATAAGCATAAGTTTCTCTATAGGTATGCTCGAGAATAAGACTTTTACATCAAATGAAATCATTATATTTCCAGACGTAATTCTGTTATTTTTAAGTTTTTTGACTAGATCAACTGAATTTTTAATGCTCAAACTTTGGAATCTCTTAAAAGAATTGAAGACTGATCAATTTATTGGTACCTGATATGTGGGTGAATTGATATTGTTAATTATTGGTTTCATGCTGTTATCATTTTTATGTATTTTAGGTAGTGCATAAAGTCTGGGTAGTACTGGATTAGTCTGTGTGATATTCTGCTTTTCAGTAGTGGATAGTGTTTTGACTTCATTTAATGTTTTGTTTAACATATTATTGCATTTATCGAGCGGATTCTTTTCAATTTCATTTGTAGTCTTTTCTTTTTAACATAGTTTAAACTGTATGTATTCTTTTTCGTCTTAAATGGCTATTTTATTACCTTTGTCTGCTTTTATGTATATCACTGGTTTTTCTTTTAGTTGTTGTTGTGAAAACCTCTGCTATTTGAATCTATATTTATGTAATATTTATTTCTCATGTATCAACATACAAAATTTTTTTAACAAAATAAACACAAATAAAAATAACATTAATTTAAATATAACAAATAGAAACGGTGCCTTCGGCAATTCCAGAATGCACTAACTCCAATCAAAATTTATCCGAATTTGATTGGCTCAGCCCCCCAGTACCCGGTTCATCAGCAGCTACTTACTGGATTATCCAGGGAACCTGGCTCCGAACCACCTAAAAACAAAACAAAACATTAAATAATTTATATATTGAATACAATATTAAGTTATATTTCCTACATTCTAAACATTTTTTCTTTTTTAATTAAACCCATTTGGCCAAATTTCTATCTTTGAGAATTGCTTATTTCTTAGGACCTTATGCACACTAACACCCTGGTTAATGGTGTATAAGGATCCTGTTTAACTAATGCTAGATAACTAGTCCCATTCTCTCCCCTACTCATTTCATTCTCCTTTCATTATCTGACAATTCTATACCTTTTCTGAAGCACCTTTCCTAAGTATTTTACACTAGCAACTATTTTTGTCTTACCTTGCCTTTGTATTTTCGCAGTACCTTTATGTTTTCATCTGATTTTAAATTTAAAATTCTTCTACTTCTCATTTCTTTTGGTAAGTTTTCCTACTTTTGTTGAATCTATATTAATGATGAATGTTTTCTATTTTTCTGTTCATTTATAGAAGTAGTTCAGACCTCATTTCACACAGGTGGGCCTAGTTGATTGTTTAAAATATGTTAAACATATCAACTTAATCTGTTTATCACAAGCTGACCTCTATGGCTTGCAAATAATGAAAGAACCCAAGATAATATTTGTGAGTGAATGTACTTTTTGGATATCCTGAATTAATATTTTGCAACTGACATAAAATATGTTTGTCAACAAAGTCTGTTTGTCAGTTTCCCAAAATACTTTTAACTGACAATTTTAGGCCTCTTTTGTAGTCTCTTGTGAATATTTATAAGCTTTCAGTTCTTTTATATGTATTTGATTGTTTTCCCCCTATTAATTAGCACTGTGCCACTGCCATCTAATGTAAATGGAAAAACTTCAATAAACCAGGCATTAATACCTTCATCACCAGTTATTTATTTGAGAATTTCTACCAATTTTTTTTTTTTTTGAATTATTTATTTATGGACGCTCTTTAACAACTCAGGTCATCAGCGTCCCATTCAACTCAGGGCGTGAAACGGCCGATAAATTTTGCTCAGAGGCCTCTCTTTCAGGCTTGAGGTTCTTTTTCATGCCATAAATGTACGACACGGGACCCACGGCTTTACTTCCCTTCCAAAGGAAGCCATACTTAGGATTTTTATGGCCCGAAAAAATCCATCGGTCCTGGCCGGGTTGAGAATTTCTACAAATTCAATAAGTTAAGTAATACAGAAGTTTTTAAAAATGTTGCTTTTACACTTGGTTTGCAGTACATACATCCAACAGATGCCCACAAGTTGAGCCAAGCTGAACTTGTTGTTATAGATGAAGCAGCAGCCATTCCTTTACCTTACGTTAAAAGCATGCTGGGTTCATACTTAGTATTTTTGGCATCAACCATTAATGGGTAAGTATTTAGTTACATAAAATATAGAATTATGGATGCTCATTGTATAGTACATACTGTAAATGCATATGAAGCAGAAAATGCTAATGCCATCAAGATGTGCTGTTTTATCCTTGAATAAATGAATGGCTTAGGCTTAATTACTTAACGTTTGAGTTGATGACTTTAATGTTCATTCTGAAATGATTGTCATTGTTAAATTCTTGAAATTAAACACAGTTTAAACCCTGTTTAGCATTTTTACAGGAACTTGAAAATGTTTATTTTAAATTGGAATTTCAGCAAAATGCATGCATTTTCCATAAGCCTTTGTCTGTATTAACATAAAAATAGACAAAAATATATTACTTGCATGATGATAATACAAATAGATACCTATTCTAGATACTGTATTGCAGCTACAAACTTTTATAAGCCAAAAATGCTGTAATCCAAGATTAAAATTTCCTAGCATTTACATACATGTCGAAACATTCACAAAATAAATATTTACATATTGACAGCAACACAAGAAGTTGCTTTAGCCATACAGGTATTTACACATCTTTCACTGTGCCTCATTTTTTAAAATAATCAAAGATGGTAATTTGCTTGTTAGCACTATTGCATTTTAAGTTCAAAATGTCCATCTTTAACTTGTCAACTCTCTCTGAACAGTTTTGCACTTTAATTGATTGAACATTGTTACACTGGCAACAGATTCCTTGAATGTTGGTAATTTTATTTCTTCTTCTCTATAATAATCACCATTATCTTCATTAGTGTGCTGAATTGGATCTTTGCCAATATGCTACACACTAAAACAGACCACCAAACACCAACACTAACTGATGCTGAATTGCAAACAAAGCCAGCAAATGGGGAAATAAAGTGGCATTGGTTTGCATGGTATAACATGGCTTAGGCTTTCTAATTCTGAGACTTTTACTATTTGAAAACATTCATATTTGTGATGGCTACACTTGGTATACATCTGACATTTTCTTGCACTAAATGCACTAGTGCAAGTTACACTTAATTGAATATAAAATTACATTGCTCTTATCCAATATAATTTCTTGTATTAAATGCAGGTTTAAGTTAAATTGAGATCATTCAAAATGGGTGTTATACTGATATCAGTTTATATTTAAACAATAATAAAAATTTCTTGTATTAAATGCAAGTTTAAGCTTAATTGCAGTCATGCAAACTGGATTTTATACTGTATATCAGTTTTCATATTTGAACAAAAATGAAAAAAATATGTCGTATCCATTTCTCTGATATTGAGTAGAGATTTTAATGCCATTTCATTTTCTAATTTAAAGACCACACAAAAAAGGAAAAATACATGAAAGAGGTTTCAATGGGCAGTGTCAAATTTACTCTCTAGAGTGGTAAATGTAAAATACAGTTCATGTTATCCACTTTTAAAAAATTTTAGCCATTGATATAACAGTGTTAATATCTGGCTTTCTTTCTTCAAAACTAATACAGAAGAAAACCAAACATTTGTTATATGTCCCTGTAGACTAGAGACAGAGCAAAAAGTCTTATTTTTATGACTATTTCAGGTGCAAGTATCTTTGCACAGTTCAATGGAGAAAAAAAAATTATAATATTTTAAATTTGCTTTTAGATATGAAGGTACTGGCCGGTCACTGTCTTTGAAGTTATTGCAACAGCTTCGCACACAGGCTGCACCCATTGGTGTCACCTCAGAGAAAACTAGCAGTGCTTCTGCTGCAACAGGAAGAGCTTTGCATGAGGTGAGTGTAGTTGAGAATTCCACTATTGTTTGTGTTGCAAATTGGAAGTTGTTGGGTATTTCCTTCTAACTAGTGTCTGTTTATCTATAAGCATTTGCTTTTCATAGCTCCCGCTCCCCTTAGGCAGATCAATAAAAGCTTGAACAGAGTGAAAGTTGAAGATATGGCGAAATAGGATTTATTTACCAATGGGAAAACAGTTTACCTCACCTAAAGTACTAAAAACTAATAAGGTAGGGAGAGTGATGTTGAAGTGCATAATAAGTCATGGAGGGAAATATGTGCATGGGTGAGAAATGGGGTTTTATAATTAAGATTAAAGGTAAATTAAGTATTAAATGGAGAGGAATTTCATTAATACATTGGTGTTAAGAATATAAGAAAACCAAGCAAGGGAGAACGGATTGTGAGGTTAAAACTGAATTTAATTTGGAAAAGGAAGAATAAATAAAGAGAATTTTTAATATGCATGGAGGAGATTTTATTAGACTTTAGAAAAAACTATTTAGAGAAGGTAAGAGAAGAGTGATTCAGAATTTTTTTTAAAAAAAAGTCGGAAATTATTATGATAAATTACTAAAATAAGAGGTATTTTTTTTGTAACGATATTAGATCTACAACCATCCTTGGTCTGATGGTTAGCATTGCTGACTGCTGGTCAAGAGGTCCTGGGTTTGATCTCCAGTATCTGCTTAGAAATTTTCTATGTTATGGAGGTCTGGAACAGGGTTTACCCAGTCTCATGATGACAGTGGGAGAGGTAGCATCTATGCATCATTGAAATCACCTGATAGTGATAGATATGAATATCACATACTCCCTGCACTGCTGCTTTCTATCAGTAAAGTCTTAAATTGCAATATGAAGAGAGGTAATGCATCAGTCCAGCAATAAATCCAGGCCCTTTGTGGGCTGTTGTGCTCAAGGATCATCATCATGATAATTATAATACTATGATACAGCAATAAACAAGAGGTTGTATTTGGTCCATATAGTAAGGAACTTTTAGATTTAGTAAGCAGCAATTGACTATGCCATAGAGCTAGATCAAGTTATTTATTTGCGCATTACTTGGTAATATGGTAAGGTTACAATGTAGGTTTATCTAGGTTACTTAACAGAAAATTTTGCTAGGATGAAAATCGGGGAAAGATCTCTTCTGATATTCTAAAATGGAAAATCTTGCTAATTTCATGGTTTAGCCAGAGTGGGCCAGGGTCTTTGGCATTTCCTTAATTGCCTTCAAGATTTGCCAAAGACTCTTGCCTGAGCAGTAATAATGGAAATTTTATAAAGTGACTTAAATTGTCCGTTGTAATTAATGTGTATTTTGTGAATTCTATCCAATCTCGTCAAATTGGTTGAAGATGGAGAAAATATCTCTTCAAAACTAGTCCCACTGTACTTAAATATTAAGTGAAGCATAAGAGTGTGTTAGACAACAGATTAAATGGAATTTACATTTAACAAGCTTCACTCTGTGTTCCAACAGAATTTTTTAAAATGTCTCATTTTTTGAAAGTTCTTAAATAAAAATTGTGTATTTTGTTATGTGAATAAACTATGAGGCTGGTTTAATAAGTAACTTGGTTCAGATACAATAAAGGGCAATACCAACCAACATCTATATATGTATTTGTTTATTTTGAAGTTGTTTACAGTGAAGATATTGTATTAATTAATATCTATATATGTGATCTTAAAGTTTGCTTTCTGTGTATCAATATTTAATGGAAGTCATTCTGATGTTAGTCCATTGTTCGGCACTTATTTAAACACAAGCATTTCAAGTGACAGTGAAAAATGATAAGATATTGGAATTTGTAGTATGATTTAATTGTTTTTTCTGGAAGGAAAACAGCAAGGGAAATTCATGGGAGGATTTTTCCTGCATTCAGTGATTCATGGCTCTTTCTATAAAACTGTATAACTTTGGGTATAGGAATTCAAGCGTTGGAAAACAAGTATAATATGCACTACAAGCATACAAGGAGCTGCAAAATCGGTTGTGAGGCCAGAAATCATGATATTGTTTTCACTGACAGGCGATGAAAGTGTATGCGTCAGCAGATGCCATGGGCTACTAACTGAGTGGACTAATTTTATTTTGCATTCTGGAGTCGGCAGATGTGGAATTCATTTTGTGCACAGTTTTTTCATGTGTAATTCTCTAAAAATGCAAAATGCATTTCATCCACTGGCTTCAGTTTTTTGGAACACAAAAAGAATTCTCTTGATTGAAGAATTCTCTTGATTGAATGCTTGGAGAAGGGTAAAACCATTGCTGGAGAATACTATGCATCAATTTTGGAGTGACTGACGACAGCTATTGTGGAAAAATATGGAAGAATGGTCAAAAAGGTGTTGTTTAAAATGCCCTGGTACTTTCAAGCCATGTTGTTAGGAACAAATTGACCAAATTATGATTTGAAATGCTTGTGCATCCCTATCCATTTTCCTGAGTTCACTCCTTCAGGTTACCATTTGTTCTTGAAACTCAAAACTTTCCTGGCTGGACACAAATAAGGGTCATATAGGAGCTAAACAAGTATTTTGAGGGCCTGGAAGAAACCCACTTCCATGAGGGAATCATGAGCCCGGAGAAATGTTGCACCAAGTGCATTGAACTTTGAGGGGACTGTGCTGAAAAATAAAGTAGATTCCAACACAGATCTTGTTCTCTTTAATATGAAAACACTCTCGTACTTTTATACCATTGCTTTTCTGCTTTAGTTTAGAGAACTGAAACAAATGATTTGTTATTAATTGAAGTAATTACCTAAAAAGAACTTTTTTAAATTATAAATTAGGTGGCCTTTAGCATGATGAAACTATATTAATTAAAAAAAATTAATACTAAAATATATTAAAATATGCTATAAAATACTTTGTATTCATTACTGCTATTATTGCTGTGAATTTATAGTGATAAACAAATGAATGCTCTTTAGGTAGTGCTAAATGAATCAATCCGTTATAAATCTGGTGATGCGGTAGAAAAATGGTTGACAGATTTGCTGTGTCTGGATGCAACGTCAGTGCAACCAATTCTGTCTGGCTGTCCTGTACCTGACTGCTGTGATCTGTATTATATTAACAGGTAAATAGCTTTGAAAACTATGTTATTACTATGTAAGAAATTGAAATAAAATTAAGTATTATAAATAGCCAAATTATAAGCCAATTTCACAGCTTAAAATAGAAGAAACAGACAATGTGAACATCACATTTAAGGTGAGCCAAACACAAAAGAGAATGAGAACTAATTTGTCCTTTTTATTTTTCTAACACTCAAATTGCATGTCCAGCTTTGCCATATTTGAGTTCGCTGTAAGCTGAATTAGATATGTAAGATATTTGTAAAATATTTTGTCTGCCTGTAAATACCTCTAAATAATTCATGGAAAGTACTGTATCTCTACAGAAAATTGTACTTAAGGGTATATTTGTTTTAATTGGGCATTTCTTAAAATATTTCTAAAACACTTTAAGCACAGAATGTGCAAAGTTAATTTTAAGATTACACATATTACTTTTTGCAACAGCACTTGAGATAATAAACTGTTCACCTCCCACTCAGCAGCTCAGGTTCGATCCCAGCAGCCTAAGTGTAGTATATGGTAGACAAAGCAACATCTGGACAGGTTTTCTCTGAGCTTATCTGTTTCTGCTGCCTTTGATTTCACCATTGTTTCGTTACCCTCATCCGATCTTCAGCTTCATCACCACCTTACATAATGTTGTCTACCAGTACCTGATGCATGACTTTAAATGGACTGCTCTTCTGCTGTATCAATGTGGTGCTCCAATCAGCAAGCTATATGCTCAGCTATAAGTCAGAACTCATAGGTATATGGGATGTGCAGAAATGTTATTATCAGTTGTAAAACAGCTTTTGCAAGTAATATGACAGGTGCAAGAACTTACTCTGATGAATGTATGTATATTTTTTTTTAAAGGGACTCCTTATTTTGCTACCATAAAGCTTCAGAAGCATTTCTTCAGCGACTAGTTGCTCTTTATGTGGCATCACATTATAAGGTCAGTAATGTTATTTTCATGTCAAAATAAAGTGAATGAAACAATATTATGCTTATTTTTTTCCCATGTAGGATATTGAACATTTAGTTATGAAACTTTAGTGCTTAAGCTCATTGCAAGAAGGTATGCTCTAAGATTATGAATTTTTTCAAACGCCATTGTTTCAGTTGCAATTTTAATTAAATTTAGAATCGCACAGTGAAGCACACAATAAATCTCTTTCAAATCAAACTGACAAAATATTCTTCCTAGTTTTACTTACTCTATATTTTATAAGTGCATGTTTCATGGACTTTTGTTCGCATCCTCAGCTATTATACAATTGTTGTTTCGTTAATTGGAGCTTACTTGTTGACTGAGTGCACTGTGGTGATCTTCTGATGAATTTGAATATTAACTTGCTGCTTCCAGTATGTAAAACCCATTAAATGCCATATGTAATTTTTTTCTTTAATCCTTTCCCAAAAGTTTAATTATTTCAGCTTTTGGAGAGTCTCTAATAACTTGACATTTTTCTCTCTCTCTCAAGATTTTCATTCAAAAAAAGCACTGCCACAGCTGATATTTTTTTATTTGCTTATATTTAATATTTTTCCAGTGTTCCTTGAACTTGATGCCAATATTTATGTAAATTGTATCAATCCTGACAATTGATATGGTAAATCCTGCATTTTTTCTCCTTAGGCAGGAAATCTGTTTTGTTTAATTTTAAGAGATTTTTAACACGGTACCAGTTTTGGGGAGCTAAGATGACATTACAATCTATATGAGTTGTACAATACAGAGTTTTAAACAATTGAAATAATAATTATTTCAAAGATTATTATATCACCTTAACACCCCAAAACTGGTACAGTGTTAAAATTGTATTAAAAATAAACATAGCATGTTCCCTACTTATAAAAAAATCATCCCAAGATTTACCAGATTAATTGTCAGGTTATAAAAATTTACTTTGTAGGAAAATAAAAAGAAATATAGGTATCAGGTTCAAAGAATATCAGAGAAACGTAAATGTAAACAAATAGAAAAATTAACAGTGGCAGCATATTTTTAGAATATAAACCTTGATTGAGATAGAGAAAAAAGTCAAGTTATTAAATACAAGCCAAAAAAAATTCAATATGTGGGAAAGGATTAACATAAAAAAATATGAGCAATGTTTTTAATGAATTTTGAAACTGGGAAGCAGAAAGCTCAATGTTCATGTTTATTAGATGGTCACCAGAAACAACTCAAACATGATCCAACAGTTGTATACTACAAAGCACATCCTGAAAAAACCTTGAGTAAGTTAAGCTAAGAATATTGTTTTTTCAAATAGTTTGACTAATGAAAATTATCTATTGTTATAGTTTATTTTTATTCAGTAATAAAGTAAGCACAAATCAAAGTAGCAATGCATTCATATTTTTAATGTTAATTAATTTTATTGTTTCTAATTTGAATTTATTTCCAAAAAACACAAGAACCTTGTTGAATTAAAAGTAAAACTTCTAAAATCATGTCAATACATTAAACTCTGTTGACATTTCACATTAAAACTTTTTTTATTAAAAAGTAAGTTGGGACTAGTTTCGTGAGTCACTTGCTCACATTGTCAACCAATTGATGGCTAAGGGATCACTTCAAGTAGGATGTATACATGGCTTTGTGCGCTCTGGTGGTCTGTTGATGAACCTGTACAATATATGTTGTCTGCTTCTGGTATATCAAAATTCATAAGTCTATGTTCATATTATTTTATATAAATATTTTGTCATGTACCAAGTTGCTTTGGGTGCTGAACTGCTCTTGGCATTATTATATCTTTTTCTATTTCATGATTTTCATTCCAGAAATGTGCTGCTACTGCCGATTTTTTTATTTGCTTGTATCTGATGTTTCTCCAGTGCTCTTTCAATCTAATACCCAAGCTTCTTTTGGTCTTGCTCATATATACTTTATCACACTCCTTACAGTTGATCGTATATATGCCTGAACTGTCTTCTTTTGATGTGGGTTCAATTTTGTTTAGATTCAGTAATTTGCCTACACTGTATCTATTTAGGGGTGCCAAAGTGATGTATTGTTTGCATTGTTTACACGGAAAAAAACAAATTTAAAAATTTTTGCATCTGTTAAGTGGATTTATTTTTACTCCAATAAATTCATCACTGTTTAATAAGTCTAGCATTCTTTGCTTGTTGTCTTCTTTATCTAGAACTACTATTTGGTTTCTTTTATCTCCCTTTGTATAGACTACTTCATTTTTATTCAGAGATTTAATGATCTTGAGATGTGACTTGGAACATTGCTTGTGCATTTTAATTTCTTGTAATATCTTGGACAAACTTTTTCTGATAAAATTCAATAGTTGACGCAATATCGGCTATGTGTTCTCTGATATTAGATGAAAAATTAACACGTGTATTGATACTGTTGTTTAATAATTCTATTTCCTTCATGTTAAGTTTTTCTTTAGACAGATTAATTATTTCAAGGTTAGGTTTCGTAAAATTGTTGGTTTTATTTATTGGTTTTTTGTGTAAATTTTTAAATTTGTTTTTTTCCATGTAAACAATACAAACAATACATCACTTTGGCACCCCTAAATAGATACAGTGTAGGCAAATTACTGAATCTAAACAAAATTGAACCCAGATCAAAAGAAGATAGTTCAGGCATATATATAGGATCAACTGTAAGGAGTGTGATAAAGTATATATAGGCTAGACCAAAAGAAGCTTGGGTATTAGATTGAAAGAGCACTGGAGAAACATCAGATACAAGCACATAAAAAAATCGGCAGTAGCAACACATTTCTGGAATGAAAATCATGAAATAGAAAAAGATATAATAATGCCAAGAGCAGTTCAGCACCCAAAGGAACTTGGTACATGGCAAAATATTTATATAAAAAATATGAACATTGAGTTATGAATTTTGATATACCAGAAGCAGATAACATATATTGTACAGGTTCATCAACACACCACCAGAGCGCACACAGCCAAGTATACATCCTACTTGAAAAGATCTGTTAGTCATCAATTGGTTGACAATGTGAGCAAGTGACTCAAGAAACTAGTCCCAACTTACTTTTTAATAAAAAAAGTTTTAATGTGAAATGTCAAGAGAGTTAATATATTGACATGATTTTAGAAGTTTTACTTTTAATTCAACAAGATTATGAAAATATTGTACTTACAAAACTGTTGACAATAGAGTGGCAATATAACCTAAGTTTAGGTTAAGATTATGATTGTTTCACTGTGTGGATTCCTACATTCATTTTTAATTGAAACACGATGTTACAATAAAATGACAAATTTCCATTTTTTTTACATCCAATACATTTATTAATTTTGCTAAGTTGCTTGTTAATATTCTGGTCCCAATGCACACAACAAATTGATTGTTAACATTGCTACATTACCTTTAGAGATGTTTGTGGAGTACTTAATATAAATATTTGCCCCATCCAAATTTTCAGAACAGCCCCAATGATCTGCAGATGATGTCAGATGCACCAGCTCATCATCTTTTTTGTTTGCTTGGTCCAGTTAACCCCAATCTGAAGAGTTTGCCTGAAATTCTGGTGGTAATACAGGTAAGGCTATAAGTGACAAATTGGGTTTCTACATCTGCATAGATGCTACACACATTTTTAATGAAAATGCTATATCTTGCTATTAGTGAAGCACTTTAACAAAAAACAACTTTCATAGTGATGAGAAAGTTTGAAGTAAGGTACATGTTTTTAAATGGATCTGTTAAATTTTAGTTTATTCAATGACTTTCATCAGGCAAATAAGATTGAACAATTACACTCAGGAACAAAAAAAAACCAAACACTTTTATATTCTTAAATCTTATATTTTGTTCTAAATAATTTTAAATTGAAAGAATACTCATTTAAACAACATATGGTTTTATTAAGCACCTTAAATTACAATAGAAACAAAAACTTACTCTGATTAGAAAAGTTATGAAGGGCGTAAAACAATGAAAAGTTGTGTTTTAACTGTGAGTACATTTTTAGGTGTTTGAAACATTAAAAAGGTATTTTAGTAATGAGCCTCACCCATCTCTGGCTTGAATAACTGTTTTCATACGTCTTGGTATGCTTTTGATTAGGTAGGCAATGACTTCTTGAAGAATATGCTCCCTTTTTTCAAGAAGTGCTCGCCTCAACTCCTGTGAAGTTTCTGGCAACGGCAGTCTTGTGTTAACATGAAGTTCCAGTGTGTCACACATGTGTTCAAGTAGATTCGTGATGGGACTCCTTGTGACTATGCTAAAACACGAATTCCCACTGCTTGGAAATAATCTCTGATCACATGGGCAATATTCAAGCATGCATTGTCGTGCATTAAAAAAAAGTGATCACCTGTAAATGGGTCAAATGGTACAACATGATTAGCCAAGCATTCATTTATGTACCTATTAGCTGTTAGACCTCCATTTTCTACTAAAATTAACTCCTGCCCAAACCATTATTCCACCACCTTCAAATGATAACGTTTTGAAAATGCACATTGTGTGAATCTTTCTCCCCTCCTTCTCCAAACTCTTTCATGTCCATAAGGTGAGCACAGATTGAAACAGAATACAAGCTGTAGTGTTCATTTCTCCTACCCCTATGATCATTTGCAAAATGCATTCATCCAACTCAGTGCATTCTGAGCAAATTGGGACCATTTGCAGGTATATTTGATATCAGTTTGCTTGCTTTCAAACTTCTTCTATCCTTTTTGGACGAAAATTGGGCACCCATGCATATTAATAAATTGCTGGGCCACAGTCATAGCTGGCAAGTTGTGCTCCCTAAAAACTCCACCATGTACCCGTCTTCATTTTGATATGTAGCTCTCGGACAACCCAAATTTGGTTTTCTGGTATATTCTACGGTCTCTCTAAACCATTTTAAGGCATTGTGGCTGTGCTTCTAGCCATATCCATTACATTTGCAACGTAATGTACACTGCATTCATCATTGTTTAGGGCAACAGTTCTAGCCACATCTTCAGGTTGCATTTTTTAAGATAAAATGTTATAACCCTACTTACATTTACATGTAAAAATAAAGAAATAATGATAATGAAGCTAAATTAGTTGCGACAGTTTTGCTGTATCTGAGATTTTATACACATAATTGGCATATTCGACTACAATGGCTTGTTTATAAAACAAAAAACATTCAACATGGCCTGCACATCTCCATGACAACTATTGCTTACCATAATACTTTATGACAACCAAATATATTGCAACATACAAGCAAATATAAAACTGTCTGGGTTTTTGTGTGTGTTCCTGAGTGTAGTTTACTGCCTTTCAAATTGTTATGCATATTTCAAAATTTTCTCCCCTGTTTAGGTTTGTTTAGAAGGCCAGGTTTCTAAGAGAACAGTGATGGATGGCCTTTCAAGAGGAAAGCGAGCTTCAGGAGATTTGATACCATGGACTGTAGCCCAGCAGTATCAAGATCAGGAATTTCCAATGTTGTCTGGGGCAAGGATTGTAAGAATAGCAACACATCCAGATTACCATGGTGTGAGTAGGAAGAGCATATATTGGATTTTATGATAAGCTTATCATCTTTAAGTGCATTGAGCTAATCCTGTATGAATACTAACAGAGAGCAACTGAGAATCTCTGAAAGGATCTTACTATTGAACTAGTTGAAATGGAAATGAAGTTTGAAATAAATAAAGTATAAATAACAAAAACAAATGGTATGATTGTTCCAATTACCTTGTAATCCTCTTGAGTATACTGTATGTATTTTGAGAGTATGTAGTATAATTAAACATTCCTTTATTACTGAACTTTTGCAGGGGAGGGAAGGGGATGGAACTGAAGCTCTTGGCTATTAAAAGATCAATGTTATTGATCTCATAACAGAGCTTGAAGTCCAAATCAAAGGATTACATGTTATTAATTTTATGAGATTAGTATGCAATTATTTTAAGTTCCTGTGGTATCATTAATATTAAGTATTCTGAAGTTCCTGACTGGGAGTTTTATTTTTCCCCAAAAAGTATGCCATTGCTTTGGTAAAAAAGTTGAAGATCTTGGGGAAGGTAAGACAATATTTTGTTTTCCAGATTTTTCAGCATCAGTATTCCCAACCTTCTCTATAATTCTGTTGTTTTTGTATGAAAATGCTGGTTTAAAATCAATTTTTTTATGTTTTCAGATGGGCTATGGAAGTAGAGCATTGGAACTGCTGAAGCAGTACTATGAATTTAAGATTCCAAGTATGGATGAAAATGAGTTGCCTAAAGATCATATTGAAAGTATTTCAGAAGATCATGTGGGACTGCTGGAAGAAAGAATAGGTATATCTCTTTTCTGAGCTAGTATAAACAAATTAGATCTGTTGCATTGTTTAAAAGCATTTGTACTATATTGTGATTTTATATTTTCGTGACAGAGCCAAAAAAATCTTTACCGCCATTGCTGCTGAAGTTGAGTGAGAGGCCTCCTGAACATCTAGATTATCTCGGAGTTTCATTTGGACTGACAGCATCTCTTCTTAAGTTCTGGAAGCGAGGTGAATTTGTTCCTGTGTATCTAAGGTATTTCATTGATTCTATTATTTTATTATAAATAGTTATCTCTGACCTATTTAGCATGCAATTTTTTTTCAGGGCTGAAAGCTCATACTGTTTATGATTTATAAATCAACTATTGGTGTCCACTTTTTGTTTTGTGAAGATGCAACTTTTAGAAGCATAAATGTGAATAATTATTGGACCTTTCAGTTAGCAACTAAGCTTTTGTCCTCTGGCTGACAGTAATGACTAATCCAATGCCCTAGAATGCATTTTATGAATAAAAAATTATGCATGGGGTTGAAATATGGCATATAGAGAAAAGGTGGGAGTATATTGGCCATATTCACAGAGCATTTTGTAAAACGGAATTGAGATTACTGAGGACAACTCCAAATGGAGTGGCATTGGTGGAATTGGGAAGAGTTTGCAGGAAAGGCATAGTAATTAAAAGTATTTTGAAATATTGGTATAAGATAGCATCAAGAAGAAAAGAGACATAGTCAAATACTGTTTACAGATACAAAAAAAGGTTAAAGGGAAAAGAAGTTGGTTAGCTCAACTAAAGAGAATAATCCAAGAGGTTGAAATAGGTGAAGTGGAGGAACAACAGTTAATGAATAAATAAGGGCTATGAAATAAAGTGAAGTAAAGGATAAATGATATTGGAAAGCAAGAAATATGGAGTAGTTTACAAGACAAGAATACTTTGAAATATTACAGGAAATTTAAGAAAGAATGGGAGCAGGAAAAATATGCATATATTTGTAATAAAAGGGGAAGGAAGGAATTTGCTTGGATAGAGCAGGTAAAGTGAATTAAAAGTAAAAAAGGAAGAGTATCCACCATGTGGAGAAATAGAGAAGAATTTTCATTCTATATTGAATGTTCACAAATTAAAGAAGGAGAGAAGGTGTATGGATTAAGATATGGGACAATTTACAGGTAGCAATTGTGATACTAAAATTATTTTGCAATTGACAACAAGGAGTTGTTGAGAAAATTTGGTGATTATACAGTGAAGGTAAGAGAGAAATGGTGGAAAAGAGTGATTAAAGCTAAAGATGTATAAATGGAGATAGGGAAGGAATCCGGGATAGTGGGATCTAATACATATATAACCAGGATTCCAGAAATGTGCTCTCTGGGAGCAATGGTAAAAATGTAAAAGCATTGGGCCAAATTTTTCAGTGAGTAAGTAAAATAAATATTCTATTCTATTCTGGTACATAGCACTTGATGTCTCATCAATTTATTAAGTGACTGAAAAGATTTCATAATCTCCCGACATCCAAAAAGTCTCTTAGCCAGAGTCAACAAAGCAGTGGTCAGTGGCATCACTGATTCAAGGTTATTTTGAGAAATACCCTGAGTAATATATTTATTTTAGTCAGTTAATTAGGTTAATCAGTTCAAAATAAACAAAGCATTTTGTATTAAGATCATTGTGTGATTGAGATGAACTAACACTCTTTTGCTCCACTTACTTGTTTAAATATGTAGAACCAGTTTCACGAACACTTCGTTTGCCCCATTGTCGACTGGAGGATAAACAGTTATGCTTTGGGGATATAATCTGCTCTGGTGAAAGTGTGATGAATTTTAAGTTTATGCTTTCATCACCGGAAGTGTCAAATTTCATTAAACTGTCTTTGTACTTGTAAATGTAGAGTTTCTGCCATGTTGCTAATTCTGTAGGTCCTTCCACTGATTGTCCACTGGAGGATAAACAGTTATGCTGTGTGGATGTATAATCTGCTCTGGTGGAAGTGTGAAGAATTTTAAGTTTATGCTTTCATCACTGGAAATGTCGAAGTTCATTAAATTGTCTTTGTACTTGTAAATGTAGATTTTCTGCCATGTTGCTAATTTTGTAGGTCTTTCTACTGATTTTAATAATTTTTTTTTTTCAATATGTCTTGGTTTTCTGTCCAGAAATGCAATGCCACTGCTGATTTCTCCCTCTGCTTGTATTTTATATTTCTGAAATGTTCTTTTAACCATATGCCTATGTTTCTGTTTGTTTTTCCAAAATAGATTTTTTCACACTCTGCACAACTTATTTTATAAACCTGCTTTTTTCTCCTGTGGAATACTGTCATAATATTATCAATCAGGAGATTTCAACATTGAATCTGTTTACAGGTGCTAACCTGTTATTAAACTGTTTAAGAATATTCTGAAATTTTTTGTAGCCATTGTGTGATATGTGACTTTTTTAAAAATTAGCTTATCTTTTTTTTTTTTTTTGTAGTTGTTTCTTTAATAAGTTTTTGCCTCTTGAATTTCTGTACTTTTTTATGTACTAGTTCTTTGTTATAACCATTTTTAACCACTGTTCTTTCTATTTGTTTGTATTCTTTAAGGTATTCTTCTTCTTTGCTAATTTTAAGGTTAGCTACCCAATGTTTTGAAGCTGCATGTTAACTGACGATTTCAACCCCACAATGCATAAACATGCAGTTATTGACAACTTAACACAATGGCAGTTAACCTTAATATTAGCAAAGAGGAATACCTTAAAGAATAAACAAATAGAAAGAACAGCGGTTAAAAATGGTTATAACACAGAACTAGTACACAAAATGTACAGAAATTCAAAAGACAAAACTTATTAAAGAAACCACAACACTTTCAACAAAAAAAGGTAAGCTAATCACACACTGATCTTAACATATGATTAACTTCATTGTGTAATGTTCCAATTAACAATTTTAGTTAAAGGATTTTGTTTTTGTTGCACAAGATTGTAGTTTTAAGGTTCAGAATTGGAAGGTTTTTCTTTCTTCCCCCCTCACTTCTAGTTTAACATACCTAGTAATAATGAAGATCTAAAGAGACTATGCGTTAAATGAATGCATAAAAGAACCCAGGGTCTGTGTTAATGTTAACTTCACCTTTTCAGGGTAAGGAAAATCTCTGAAAAAAACTTACTCAGGGCAGTTGAATCCTAGGCTTCTGGATTTGCAGGCAGAAATGTCATATTTCTTAATACTATACATAATGTAATATAGTAGGTAAATGTGCTCTGCTATGTTTCAGACAGACCACCAATGACCTTACAGGGGAACATTCTTGCATCATGCTACAACTTTTAAACACAGGAGAGGAAGAGGGAACTGCTAGAAGAGGGTCATGGCTGGCAGAATTTTGGGCTGATTTTAGACGTCGTTTCATCTCACTCTTGGGATTTCAGTTCAGAACTTTCACACCTGCACTTGCACTCAGTGTCTTACAAAACAAAGCATGGAAACTACAAGCTACAGGTTAGAATTATCACATAATAATTGTACATGATTACTGCTTGAGAAATTTTTTTAAAATTATTTAATAGCTCAGGTTTGTGGTATGGTAATGATAAATTCTTCATGATAAATTATGGAAATAATATGTACAATTTATTAACTAGTGAGGTTTATAAAAACTGATCCTATCCAGAAATATATTAGTTCAGTAAGCATATTAATTAATAAATTAACCATGCCCAATGAGGAAGAAATAAGATTAACCTTATAACCCTACACTACCATTTATAGTCTGCCGAAAATATGTAATCTGCTAATAAAATGAAACCAGTAATAAACACAATAAATTCACCCACATTGAGCCTTTAAAAATATGCTTTACTTTACCAAAATACAAAAGCCAAAGTATGTAAAGCTCATCAGAATTAACACAAAATAAACAAGCATGCAAAGCTAGAAAACTTAAAAATAGCAGAATTACAGCTGAAAATATAATGGTATTATTTGATGTAAAAGCCTTATTCCTGAGCATACCTACAGAGAAACTTATGCTTATGCTAAAGAAATGGTTAACATCAATAAATTTAAAAACAGAAGAAATAGAAGATTTATTGAAACTTACTAATATTTGCATTAAACAAAATTACTTCGGCTTCAACAAAAAATATTGCCAACAAGTTTCAGGCCTAACTATGGGAAAACCTTTGTCACCTTTTCTAGCAGAGTTATTCATGAGTTCATTTGAAAAAACACACATCACAAAAGCCTTCCCTTTAATTTTCAAGTCATGGTATAGGTATGTAGATGACATTTTTACAATAATACCGAAGAAACACTCAATAGATGCCCTGAAACTTCTTAATTTGCAACTTGAATCTATACAGTTTACTATAGAAGAAGAGAGAAATGGGTGGCTACCATTTCTAGATTTAGAAATTATAAGAAATGGAGATTGTTTGAATTTTGGAATTTACAGAAAAGAAACACACACAGAAAATTACATAAAAAATTAGAGTTATAACCCCATTCCATATAAATATGCAGTGTTTCACAGTTTGGCACACAGATTAATGAATATTCCACTCACAGAAGCAGAGTACAAAATAGAATACCAACAGATAATAAAGACACCTATGATCAATGGTTTCTACAAAGACACAGTGATAAAAATTATCAATAAATCTAAAAGACCAAACGGGAAGTTTCCACGCTGAAAAACACAAAAGAAGGATACAAATTCAAAAGTTTCACCTACCATCCAATTTACCACAAGTTCAAGAAAATTTTCAAAGAACGTGGAATAATGTTAGCCCCAAAGAACAGATACAACATCAAGAATTTATTGGGTTGCACAGTAAAAGACTCCATACCAACAGAACAGAAATCAGGTATTTACGAAATAAAATGCGCAGATTGTGAGCAGAGCTACATAGGTAAAACAAAGAGAAATTTAGAAATTTGGAGGAAAGAACACTTTAGGAATATTTGGTTTAAGCAGGTGGATAAATCAGCAGTAGTAGCTCACTTTTGAACCAAAAATCATGAAATAAAACCGGAAATTAAACTGCTGAAACATCTTCACAACCCATTGGAGTTATCCACTTGGGGAAAAAAATTTGCCTATTAAAAAATAGAGAAAACCTAATGAACTTCGAGTTTCCTCCTATAGATGAATTCAGCAATTTCCTACTTCAACCAACAGAGACCACCACAGGAACATTCGAGTAACAGCAGTTCAGTGAGCAACTGAAGATGGAAGAGATTCTCCTGAAACACGTCTTATTTTTATGTAAGCGGAGTTTAGTGCAAAAAATGAATACCTAAGTTTAGGATATATTATCACTCCATTGTCAACAGCTTCGTAAGTATAATATTTAGAAAACGGGTATTTGTTAGAAATGCTAATTGAAACTTGTACAGTAAAGTTAATCATATAATTAACTTAAAGTTTATGTTTTCATCCCTAGAAGTGTGAAAGTTCATTAATCTGTCTCTGTATTTGTAGAGTTTCTCTATGTTGTTAACTCTGTTCCTTGTAATGATTTTAATCCTTTTTCTTTATTTACTATGATACGGTTTTCTGTCCAGAAATGAGATGCTTCTGCTGAGATATCCATTTGTTTGTATTTAGTGTTTCTGAAGTGTTTATTTAACATATGAAACAGATTACATGTTACCATTCCTGGACATTAAAATAATGAAATATCAAAGAAACCTGGAAGTTGAAATTTACAGAAAGAACACACATGAATTGCATCAAAGCTGACAGTTTTCACCCCAGAACACACAAACATACAGTGATCAACAGATTAACACACAGGCTAGTCAACCTATAAATTAGCAAGGGAGAATACTCTAAAGAATATAAGCAAATAGCAAATATAAGAATAGTGATTAAAAATGGATTTAGAAAAGAACTAGTTCGCAAAAAGTACAAAAATTCAAGAGGCAGAAACTTGTTAAAGAAAACACAACATTTTAAGCAGAAAAAGAGAAGATAAGTTTTAAAAAAATCACAAATCATCCATGGGCTACAGAATAATTTCAAAATATTCCTAAAATGTTTAATATCAGGTTGACACCTATAAACAGAAATTAAAAATCACCTGAATGACAACATTAATGATAGTTTCCCACCAGAGAAAAAAAAAAGGGTATTTATGGAATAAGTTGCGCAGAATACAAAAAAAAGCTTATATTGGAAAAACAGAGAGAAATATATGCATGAGGTTAAAACAAAACTTCAGGAACATAAAATACAAACAAATTGGGAAATCAGCAGCATCTCATTTCTGGAAAGAAAACCACGACATACAGAATAAAGCTAAATTATTAAAATCAGTACAAGGACCTACAGAGCTAGCAAAATGGGAGATCTACATTTACAAATATAGAGACAGATTAATGAACTTCGACACTTCCGGGGATGAAAACATAAACTTTAAGTTCATCACACCTTCACCAGAGCAGAATATACATCCCTAAAGCATAATGAATTATCCACCAGTCAATGGATAGCTGAGGATGCTGGCAAAGGTTCGTGAAATATGTACTACATCTAAACAAGTGAAGCCAATAAGAGTGTGTAGTTCAACTCAATCATACATTGATCTTAATTAAGAGATTTACTAGGTAAACCCCCCCCCCATCTCTCTGTTTCCTAGCATTTTCGAAGAAAAACTTGTAAAGAAATGGCTAATCTCAATAATCCTCCCTAGAGAAGTAATAGAACAATATCTAAACCTGACAAAAATTTGCAGTAATCAAACCTACTTCACATTCAGAGGCAATGTCTATACATAAAAGAATGGCCTAGCAAGAAAATTTACTATCACCATTCTCGGCAGACATGTAATGAATTACGTAGAAAAAAAATTAGTTGATGCTTTCTGACACATATACAGATGATGTTTCTGCAATAGTGAATGAAAATTAAAAGAAGATGCAATACAATTATTCAACCTAGAGGATAACTCCATTAAATTCAAAATAGAAAACAATGTTCTTCCCTTCCTGGATATAAAAATCATAAAAAAATGGCAATATACTGGAATTTGGCATATTCAGAAAAGATAACCATACAGATAATTGCATAAGAAACAACAGGCATAGCCCAAGACAACATAAACTCACAATAATCAACTGCCTGAGATTCAGATTAACAAACCTACCAATAAGCAAGAAAGAATATAAATCTGAGTACCAAAAGTCATGGATACAGTACAGAAAAATGATTACAATAGATCTGGTTAATAAGAAAATATAAAAATTGGGAGGAAAAAAAAAAACAACAATAAAAAACATCATCACACTAAAAAGCTAAAAATGAGATCATATGTACAATACATTCACATTCCATCCATTGGCAATCCAAAAATTCTAGAAGATTTTTAGAGAGTTGAACATTATTTTGGCTCCAGCAAACAAATACAGTTTCAAATACCTAAAAACCAACACAAAGGACAAATGTCAAGTTGGTTGAAGATGGAGAAGATGTCTCTTTGAAACCGATCCCATCGTATTTAAAAGTAAGTGAAGTATAAGAGTGTGTTAGACAACAGATTAATTATAATTTACAAAGGAAAAAGTTTCATCAAGAAAATAATTAGGCATTTACGAAATTAGTTGCAAAGACTGCAATATGAAATACATAGGCAAAACTAAGAGAAACATTACCCTATGGTTTAAAGAACACAAGAAATGTAAAATATAAACATATGGAGGAATCAGCAATATACCATTACTATAAGGGAAGAAAATGAATTCCTAAATTACCCAAAACTCTTAAAAGCTCTTCTGAAATGCATAGAATTAACATTGTGGGAGAATATATTCACAAAAACAAAGAAAATTTAAGTCTTGTACTTACGGAAAAAAAAAAAAAAAAAAAAAAAAATTAGCTAATTTTGATCTTCCAAACAACAATAAATCATCACCAACTTTGTAGAATCTACAGAGCAATAACCTTCGAAACATGACCAAGAAAGTGGAACATAATTAGTGACATTTTAGGAATTTCTTCATAAAAAATTACATAATAATTATATTGTATTTCATTGTAAAATTTTTAGCTATTTAAAATTACATCACCACATCTGTTTCAAAGCTAACTTAACTTTTTTAGAGCTAACTGCTTTTGCTTTTCCCAATATCCTTTACAGCTTATTTTACTCCTAGATATACCAAGCCCTTATTATGTGCCATAGTCAATTTTTGCTCTTTTCTTAATTCATTACACTTCTTGAAAACTATTATTTTGGTTGTATTAATGTTCACCTTTAATCCTTCATCATAAAATCTTACAATTTAATCTTAATAGCATTTTGTTATTCATTAACTGTAAAAGAGCTAATCATCAAATCACCTGCATAAAGTAATTCTGGAATTTCCATATTATTTATTATAGGCATATGTTTATTCACTTTCTTTATATGTACATTTACGGCAGGAAAAAGAACCTCAAGCCTGAAAATTTGTCGGCCGTTTCATACCCTGAGTTGAATGGGATGCTGATGACCTGAGAAGTTAAAGAGCGTCCATAAATAAATCAATCAAAAAAAAAAACTTTCTTTATACCAATCATTATGCCATCTATAAACAAATTGAATAGAATAGGGGGTTCATTTTACATCCTTGTCTAATGCTGGTTTACTTCTGAGGTTATTTCACAACTTCCCTATTTTGTACAAAATGTATTGTGTTGATATAATGCTTTCAATAAATTGACTATCACTTTACTAAAGCCCATTTTTGACATCCTATACCAAACTGCTACTTGTATTATTCTGGCATATGCCTTTTCTAGGTCTATAAATACAGCATAGTCTCCTGTGTATGTTGGCTAAACATTTATCTATTATTATTTTTAAAATAGCAATTACCCATAGTTAAACAACTTTTTTTGAACCCTGATTCAAATTGTGAGATTAGATGATTATCTTCTGCCCACCTTTGAATTTTACATACCAAGATCCTCTGTATTAGGTTTGTGAATGTTGAATTGCATAAAAGAAAAAAAAAAAACTTACATTTCTATAAACTCATAAAATGATATCAAGGTTAAATATTGTAGTTATGAAGCTGTTGACAATGGAGTGGTAATATAATGGTAAGTAATTTAAGTAACTGGAGTTCAGTGTAAAAAATGAATACCTAAGTTTAGGTGATATCATGGTGTTTTCAGTTTTTGTTGACCAAGCTATTTATGAAATTATTACTTAACAAGCTAAAGAGTTCATTTGTTATATATATTATTGAACTGCAACTGAAAACTCCTTTCGTATTCAGTGAAATAGTTTGCTATAATTTTAAATTATTAGGAATGGCATACTTTAATGTTGTGCAGTAAGTACAACATAATTTAAGAGATAAAGTCAACATTTCAGTTGACTTTATCTCTGAGTGTGGTACTGCTTACTACGAGAGTCAATTAAAAAAAAAAAAAAAAACTGATCTTTCCTCCTGGTGGTCAGCGAACACCTAGGAGGGAGATGGGGGTTTCCATGGTGGTTAGGGCCCCCATCACACAGTACTTCAAGTTAACGCTGCTCGTTTAGTTGTCTTTGAAATGAGCAAGAAAGAAGTTCTTTGTTCTATTGTGCAATGTGTCATCTTTTTTCTCATAAAAGATTTTGGGCTTAATAAAATTTGGCACAAATTTCGTAGACAACATGAGAATCAACATTGTCAAAAACACAGGTGAAATTTTGATGCAAACAATTTTGTGAACCAGGATTAGTTATGGGAGTGTCCAATCCATTACCAAAAGTGAGCTTCAGTACTGAAAAATTGCTCTTCGATGAGTCCCATGACTGTTGATTGAACAGCAGAAAGCTGCACATGTGGAAATTACTCAACAATTGGTACACTATGAAGCAATCAAGGCATTCCTGCACTGCAAAGAGACCTGTGACAAAACATGCATATACCTCTACACCCCAGAAATGAAGAGGGCCAGCAAGGAGTAGTGACAAAAAAATTAGGAGTATCCAGTAAACCCAAAAACTGTTTTGTCAGAAGGCAAGGTCCTTACAATAGTTTTTGGGACTACAGAGGTGTCTTGTCAATGGATTTCCTGCATATTTGTAATTCAGTCTATTACTACAAACTTCTGATGAATATGGGAGTTGTCTATCAATCCAAAAGACAAGACCATCCAAAATATGCTGTTAATCCACAACAATGCAAAACTCCACACTGTGGCTCAGATGCAATAAAAATTGGTGGAAATGCATTGGACTGCCCTCCAACACCTTCCTTACAACCCAGCCCTGACACTATGTGGCTTCCAGGTCTTTATTAGGAAGCATTTCTACAATAATTGGTAAGTGGAGTAGTTTATTTGCATGGCTGCAGAAGTATACTCATTTTTTCTTTGAAACTGGAACGAAGAGACTTCAGACTTGCTTCATAGACAAAGCTGGAAACTATGCAGAAAAATGAGATAGATATTGTTTTGTAAAATAATGGTGCAGTAAAGATTAAAAAATTAAGAATCGGTTTATACTTGATCCACCTCCACCTTTGTAATTGGTTGAGGAAGTCAGATGAGCAACAGGGTCAAAAGCATTGTTTACTCATATCAAAATGTTGTAAACATTACAGATGATGGTCTGTGAAACATGTACTACATTTGAACAAGTAAATGGAGCCAATAAGAGTACATAGTTTGACTCAATCATACAATGACCTTAATTATATGATTAGCATTTCAAGTTAGTAAACATTATTTTACAAAATGTAAATTCTTAAAGAAATGCAGTTTTTATTGGAAAGTGAGCCAAAATAGAAGCTTGATGTGGTCATAGCAGTACATACAATAAGGAGGTAAGGGGGAACAATGCATATAAAACACCCTGAGAATACTGCTTAGTGCATAATCCATTGTGGGACTAAAAATTCAAGTCAATAGCATGCATATATATTTGTGTATTAAGTATGCATGGTTGCATTTGTAGTAATAATTTTTTCTCCTCTCACTAATAGTTTTTATGCTATACATTCATCTAATTTAAACACTGGAAGACTATTGAAATAATTAATAATTTGTTATATTATACTATATTTCACTCTGAAAATTCCTGCTATTCATAACTAAATATATGTGTTACTATTTCAGAACTTAGTAAAGCCGAATTAGACATGTTCCTGACAAAGTATGATTTAAAACGATTAGAAATGTACTGCAACAACTTGGTGGATTACCATTTGATAATGGACTTATTACCAACTATAGCTCATCTATACTTTCTAAACAAAATGGGAAATACTCATCTATCAGCTGTACAGTCTGTAAGTTACTACTGTTCTATATTTATGTTTGAAAATATTTTCTATGCTCTGCATTTAGTTTTTACTTAAGGCTTAATTATAACTACATTTAAGCATTGCTTAAAATAAAGCAGTGTATAAAGATATTAAATATGTGAAAAAATATAATAATGCTTGTTACACAGAGTATCCAGTATGAAACAAAGCTCTTGGAACTCCAGTCATGCCTCCTCTCGGGGTGGCAACAGAGAGAGCGAAGCCCAAGTGTGAATTCAACATATGTAGGAGAATAATTACCATGTTGTGCATGTCAGCCTGATAGCTCAATTGGTCAGATCATTGGGCTAAACTCATGAAGGTAGTGGTTATTAGGTTCGATCCCACATGTGTAAGTCCTTTTTTTTCCTCCCTGTTTTAATCTTCACAATTTGTCTTCTCTGTTCTTAATATTATAAATTTTACTTTTTAATGCTGCTTAGAGAGAATAATGCATAGGTTGCAATTTTGCCTTATTTCATGTACTGTAAATGCTCAAATAAAAGAAATTCCATGTTGCTTTATGACTACATCATTTAGGTTATGTTAGATTAAGTTTAAAAAAAATTTCACTCTTATGCTGTTAAAAAAAGTGTATACCTTTTCCTATGCAATTATTTAAAATAACGTATAAGTTGCAAATTTAAGTTAGATTCGGTTAGATTAGCTTAGCTTAAGTTAAAAAAAAATAATTCCATAACCTTATATTATTAAAAGAAGCATATGCCTTTTCCTGCATCAATTATTTACTTTACATTTTAAATTGCTAATTACAGTTTCCCATTTAATTTTGTTGTATATTAAAATGCATCCCAAAAAGTTCTTTTTTGACACACTATTATATGTTTCCATGCATTATGACAATTCTATCTGCCTGCAATTATTGCACACTCTTACTTCGGCTTGGCTCTCTCCATTGCCATTTGTGAGAGGAACCATGACTTGGAGCCCAAGAGCCCTTGGTTTTTGTAGGTAAGTGTTACATAGGTATGAGCACCATTATCAGAAAGCCAAACACTAAAGTAGCATTACAATTTTGGTCTACCTTTCCAACTTAATGATCTGTCATTTGTTAAATAGTTGATGATGTGAATAAATGTTTCAAGAAACATGTCCTGATTTTTTTTTAATTCTTGAGAGTGAAACCATAAAGCGTGTTTCAAATATTTTAACTCAGACTGATCTTATCCCATGGGAATGGAGTCATAAAGAGTTTTGTAATATTTTAACTAGAAGAGATTTTATGCGTGTTTCACTGTGTTTGATTCCTGAATGTATTAAAAACTGGAAGCCTTACACTTATTATAATAGGACATTTTTGTTTATGTACCTTATCCATTTTGTAGAGGGGATAGTCCAGTTTTATGTTACTTTATTCACATATGCAAAACCAAGAAAATGTCGCATCCTGCCAGCAAAGGAAATATATAAACCATAGGATTTTATTGCTTTTTTTCCTTGAATATTTTCAGGCTATTGTTCTTGGTCTTGGTTTGCAATATAAGACAGTGGATGCCCTTGCATCAGAGCTAGAGCTGCCATCTTCACAACTTCTTGGACTGTTTAACCGTACAGTACGTCGATGTGTGCAGTATCTTACTAGCATCATGGAGCAATCCATAGAGCAAGGTCTAGCACAACCTAGAAGCGATGTTGGTCTCAATCCTGTTACTAAAAGTATGCATGATGAATTAGAAGAAGCTGCCAAGGTTAGCATTGAAATTTTTAACACAAAAAGCCTAACATTCTACTTGAAGAAAGTTATAACATTTTAGGCTTGTTCAATTCTAGGAACTGAAGCAGAAACAAAAACTGGAACTAGAGAAGCTCAAAAATGAAAACCTCAGTAAATATGTGATCAAAGGATCTGAAGAAGAATGGGGACAAGTTTTAGGTTCAGGGAGCAAAATAAAGGGACTTGTTTCTGTTAAAAGGTAACATCCATATATGTTCAGCATCATTACACCTATCCAGCATAAATAACCATATACTCTAAATGTAAGAAACATGGATTAAATATTGCTATAACTGCAACACTCTTTATTTGAAATAGACTTAGTCACTGGATTAGATTTAAAATATAATTCATTTTCCATTCCAGTTGAAAATCTGATGCCTGAGGCATGGGGTAGGAAATTATATGATAATGTTTACAGCAACTTCCTCTCCTCTGTAACGTATTTTCGGCAGAGACATGTCTTGTGAACATGCACAATTTAGACTTTGGTAATCAGTGGGCCCTTAATCATATTAATGTCGTTCCAAATATAAAGCACTAACCATTATCCTTGACACTCATTATTTAGCTCTAATACACAATATGAGTCATTCCCAGATTCTATGTGTCAATTGGAAAATTTCTGGGACGCTCATAAATGCCATTTTCATGAGTAAGCAGTGAGTGCACATTGCAGTGGCCACTTTGTCTGTAAACGTAATAGTTATGATCATAAGTATCTGGGAAGAGAACATTAGGATAGAGTAGTGGGGCTGAGCAATTTAGAAGGCATTGCTCTTCTGCATAAGCTCCTGGGTTCAAATTCCACACATCGTTTTTGTTTTATTTTTTATTATTGATTTTATAAGTTTGTATGTAGAACACTCATGTTGCCTTAATATATTATCTTTTAACATTCATTTGAATTTTATGGCATTATCTATTTACAAACACAAAAACGTAATTGCAAACTAATATATTCTTTACAAATAACTAAATAAATACATGAACAGAAACAATTATTTTCTAAAGAAATAGAAATAAACCCAAATTTATATTGGGTGTATGAACCCTCAGCTTGTATAACTTTGGGATATAGATGATATCAGATTTTTACAGTAGTGTGGACAAGAGGCTAAAAATCCCAGGCTTCTTAAATTTATGCCATAAGCCATCTTTTGTCCTCCTTGCATTTAAATAGAATAATATGCTAAGTTAAAAGCTTGCTGTGTATGGAAAAAAATGTTATGAAAATAATTGTCATAATATATTACAAAGGTTTATTTACAAAAAAAAATGCTTCAGGTTGGGGAACAAAACTGTGCTCTTAATCACAGCATCACTGCACACTTTGCCACTGAGCTAATAGAACACATGCTTTAGTCAGCATCTTTAGTGCGTAATATAACACAGCTGCTGCAGTGGCTACACAGCTTTGCTGTTTATCTTGTGAACCAATGCACTGAAACGATTAGGACTTAGCAGAATTTTGCGTTCAAGAAATGACTATTTTTTTTTATGTCAAAGGGTGTAGATATTGTGTTACTGTTGATCATATATGTATAAAACTAAGAACTTTGATTTTAAGAATATTAGATTCACTAACTTCAAATAAAGCAAGCTCTTTTGTTTTCAGTGGTGAAAAGAGGCCTCCTGAAGGAACTGAGGAGCTGATAGAAAAACCAACAAAAAAGAAGCATAAGAAGAAACTCAATAAATAAATTATGCTTTTAATGTAAAGATCCAAATAAAAAATTGTATATCATAACTCCATGAATTTCTTTGTTCATAATCCATTAAAGAAGCTTATACAAAGAATAAGTTTTAAGTTATCATAACTATTTAAACTCATAAACAACGAACAACATGAAAAATCTAAGATATAGGATTGAAAGTATATGGCATTCATTGCTAAGTGATGCCACCAAGAGAAGGCTGGCCCTCATAGGGAAGAAGCAAAACACAGGCAATCAGACAATATTGGTTAATTGTGGCATGAGCAAAAATTATATTCAACCTCTTACACAGGGTTGCAAGTGTGTCACAGGACAGGTCTCCCATGTAATCAAGGTGTTTAGCAGCCTCCAAAGTAGACTCAAAGTACATCGATGGTTCATTGCCAGCAATGGGGAAGGTACTGATTGAGTTGCTAATGTGAGCCACCTTCAAAATGCTGTCAAAATGTCTGCTTTGTTAGCAAAACATCCCATGCAATGGCTGCTTCACTTTGAGGATGAGATCATAATCATGGGACTAATCGGGCAAATATGGCGGATGTGGAAGAACTTCCCATCCCCACAGCTGCAAAGACACTTGACACTGTTGGCTGTGTGAACTGTCACATTATCATGGAGAATATTAACATTGCTCAAAAGTTCTGGCCATTTGGTGCACACGGCAAGGTGCAATTGTGACACCAAAAAGACCTGTCATACTGGGTATTTACAGTGGTCCCCTCACACAAGACTTCATAAGCCAGAATAATTGACTATGACCTTTATTGGTAAAGGAATTTGGCAAAACTTATGTTTGCATGGTGATCCAAGGTGGCAACAGTCCAGTCACCTTTCACTGGACTGTCGCTTGAATTCTAGTTCATGTGCCTTTGCCCACATTCCATCAATTGCATTGATGCAACATGTTTCATAGCACGTCCACTTCTATATCTTAATGGATGTGGCACCCACCCTCTTTGCCAGGGATGGTCAAATTACTCAATTCTTAATATTAGATGCATTTTATACTTATGTTAATGTGTGAAAATAAAATCAAGCTGTTCCATATACAATTTTACTGAATAGTATTTATTATATACTGAATACTATCTTATGTTAAATTCTTGTATTTTGCATTTAAACTGGCTTATTCTCTTCTCATCCTTCTCGCTCGAACTACTTTTTCAATATTTGGAATAAGTTTTGTTTGTACACAATTGAAGAGTACATTCCAAATTGGTAACTGAATGTTGGCTTCTGTGACATTTTTATTCAAATTGTTGTTTATGCATATAAGATGAACTGAATCAGCAATTTGCCAGTGTAATTGTGAGATGGAAAAACTTTTAAGTAAAATAATTGCATACTTCTATAAATAAAAATAGTTTTTCTCACATAGAAAGGTATAATGAGAAGTTAGTCAAACCTCAGAACAAATGGAATCATGTGGAAGTAGATCTTAAAATGATCACTATTGTGATCTGATACTGCATTTATGCTGGGTTAGTTTTCCCAGCCCTTCAACTGCAATATAAGCATCACCCAACTGTAGCTTCCAGTTATGTTAATGTTGCCGCTGCCCTAATTTGCTTGAGTTGATGGTGACTGTTTAAGAGAACCAAAAAAACTGGTTACTGGAAGGTACAAGATCTGGGCAGGAGGGTGAGTGAGAATGAATAGTTACAGACTACAGGGCATTGCCTTGTCATGAAAAAGAACATGAGGCATATCTTTACGACAACTGTGGTTTTCCATTGTTTTGACATATGCTTGTAAGTTTTTTCACCTTGAGGCAGCACAATTCCCTGAGTGGATTATCTTTTGGGTTTTGGGCTCAAGATAATAAATCCATAATTGTGATCATTGCATAATTGAATCTATTAAACACTTCTATTGCTCTAGTTACTTGTCTAAAAATGTTGAACCGGTTTCATGAACCCTTGTCTGCATTATCAGCTAAAACGTTGACTGCTGGATACTTCGTTATGCTATGGGAATTAATATTCTGCTTTGGTGGAGGTGTGATGAACTTAAAGTTTATGTTTTCATCCTCGTAAGAATGTAATGAAGTCCATTAAACTGTCTTTGTATTTGTAAATGTAGATTTTTTCCCATGTTGCTAATTCTATAGGTCCTTGTACTGATTTTAATAATTTTGCTTTATTCAATCTGTCATGGTTTTCTGTCCGGAAATGAATTGTTACTGCTTGTATTTTATGTTCCTGAAATATTATTTTAACCATATGCTTATATTTCTCTTTGTTTTTCCAATTTTTTCACATTCTGCACAACTTATTTCATAAATACCTGCTTTTTCCTCCTGTGGAATACTGTCATTAACATTGTCTATCAGGAGATTTTTACCATTAAATCTGTTTACAGGTGCTAACCTGATATTAAAATCTTAAAGAACATTCTGAACTTTTTTCTTAATATGTGAGTTTTTAAAAAATTTCCTTATTTTTTCATTTTTAACTGCTGTTCTTTCTATTTGTTTGTATTCTTTGAAGTATTCTTCTTTGCTAATTTGTAGGTTAACTAGCCAGTGTGTTAAGCTGTTGATAGCTGCATTTTTGTGCATTGTGGGTTTAAAACTGCTAGCTTTGATGAGTGACTGCCTGCATGTATATTCTTTCTATATATTATAAATTCCAGGTTTTCTTAATGCTTCATTATTTTGATGTCCAAGAATGGTAGCATGTTATTTGTTTCGTATGTGAATGATATGTATATTCAGAAGTTTTATGGCATCTAATTCACTGAAATTTGCATAAACCAATCCTATTTTTCTTTCAAGGGCAAATTTTATAAATAACAATTAGGATGCAGGACATGTCGTGGAAATTCTGTAATAAATGTTAATTTTGTGAGTAAATTTCAACTAGTGTGCATGACAGAAAAATGACTAACCTCTCCTGTTTTGGCATGAAGTATGGTTCCATCTGCATAAATATAACATATATACATGCACAGTAAAAGGGGAGTCAGTGCCATAATGTTTTGGAAAATTGCCTAACAATATTTTGAGCATTGATTTGTTTGGCTGAAAAAATAAATTCTGTGTTATCTTTCATGTTAATAGTCGGAATTCATATACTTCAATTATAAAAATGGGTAAATAACAAAAATAGAACAAATATGTTCTTTGTGACTTTCATAACTTGCATTTTGACATAAATTCACCTGAAAAGTTTTATGTAAATTATTTGTTTTTGCCAAATTAGATTTGGCACCACTAAGCTTAATTTGTCATTGTGTTGATATCAAAAAAGATTTAAAAAATTAACTTTACATTAATGATGTTTTTGCAGTAAGGTTATGCAAACAATCTGAGTATGTGCAAGTGGTAAATTCTAAATTTATAAGTTAACCATGGAAAAGGTTGCCAGACACAAGTATTTAGACATGCTATTCATTTATGGGGTCATACATCAGAACAAAATAGTAGCAGCTTGCTTGTACCAGTGAGATACCAAAAGACCACTAAATTGTCTTTTAAGCTGCAGTTTGACTAGGGAATATGAAAATTTTCTGCCTGTTGTGAAGGAGGCAGAAAATGGACACATTGGACAAATAATGCAGAATAAATAAGTGCCAAGAGTGCGTACATGCTACTGGAAAACATTTAATTTAACCTTATGTTCTTGCATCTCTCTTGTTTCTTGTATTTCCACTTCATAATATTTTTATTTGCTTGCTGTGTTTTTTGTTGTGTTGTGTTTCTTTATGTAGTAAAATTCCCAAGTTTGGCATTATGCAAAGAACAAAGGTAAAAATAATATTAATTGATTTATGAAGAGAAAACCTTGAAAATAATGGAATTTCTGTTATACAGTATTGCATGTTGACATACAAGTTTGGCATAATGCATGTAGGGTAAACTCTCACACATGCACTAAATGAATGCTGTCCTCTTTCCTCTCCACACTGCATGTAACACTTCAACCATAATAATGAGCCATGAGGAGAAGATAGTCTCTACAGATCTACAGAACATCAAGCGTCATTGCCATGTTTTGAGATAAAATATCTCCTTGAAAATTCATAGAAATGTAGAAAAAGACATTTTGACTTTTTAATTCACCTTACTAAGCTTTATTATCTGATTTATTTATGGCACTCCTTCCATCCTTTATACACACATAGATCAATAGGGAGGTATTGCAGAAGTGAAAAAATCACCTCCATGAAAATCTTGTACAAGATGAGAATATAGTGCACGAATAAAAAGAGGATAAAAGACTCCATTCTTTATAAATAAACTTTTAATTGTTATTTTTTGTGAATTAATGGAGAGGGTGCAGTTTTGGCCTTTTATCCTGCAAGATTTCATACCAATGTATATTGCTAACAATTAAATGTACACATTCCATAAATTATTTGAGATAATATCACTAGGAAATGTGTGGCCTTTTGATCCCTATATTTAACTCTCTGCAACTTTTATTTCAGGAATTTTGATACAGCATTCTTTCTATATATATATAACTAGCACATAATTTTAAGCCAGCTGATAAAGCATATTATAGTAACAGGTTCATTTGGGATTTTAGTTGCAAATTCATAGAAAATATGTACAAGTTTTAATTTAGAATTCCTTCTAAGAAGAAAACTAAACAGGTGCACACTGTTTTGAGATTTGGTATTAAAAACATAATTATGGTAAACATCATAAGCTGACCTTTTCTGCTATTTTCAACCTATATATATTTTCAAAATTACCTTTAATAAAGAGCCTTAAAATAACTTGTGCATTCATTTTGTGTTTTGGACGTAGTTAAAAACAAGGATGTTTTAACCGGACAGAGAAGGAAGACGTAGCATATATATTGTATAGATTGTTGAGGGAAAAGTTAATACGTTATTTTGAAATAACAGCTTCAGAAGGAGCAAATAGTGTTTATACAAGGAAATTTTCACTGTAGCCTGATTGGTGGTTGATAAAAACCCCTCTTAAGAAAGAGTGGAGACCATTCCAATAAAAAGTTGCTTCGGGACAAACCATAGCAGGAAGTATGATGTATCACTGTCACGTCTCTCCTTTTTCTCTCCAGCTCCAAAACATGTAAAACAGTACATCAAGTATGCAGCAATAGTAACATTAACTTTCTGATAACCTGAATAATGTATAAATTTATAATATTAATTAGGGATTTACCTGTGTCTAATTTAACTAAATTCGTCTGAATGTTGTAATCAAGTAAGTAGATTAGTAATTTGATCATAATAGTCACCTCACTTATTGTATAAAATTCAAAACATATTTCAAGAGCACGTTATCATCAGCTGAAGATAGATTGTCCTCTGGCTACAATAGAAAGAATATGCTTAAACAATCCAATGGGTGGAATCTCGAAGTTCATGACAGAGTTTTTGTTTCTTTTCCAAGTTGACAGCTCTGCTGCACTTTTTGGTGTTTTTGATAATTTAGGCTCCTTTTTAAAGTAATGATGTTTAGCCCTGAAATGTGCTGCCAGAGGACAACAGTTTGCTTCCAGCTGATGATGAGAGTGAGTGCCCTTGAAGCATGCTTTGGATTTTAAACAAATGAGGCATGATAGTGTTACTATGCAGACTTCTATGATAAAATAATGTATTGTTTCACTGTTGATAAATTGTTAATTCATTAGGTTAGTAATGTTAACTATTTTTTTCAATTAGACGGACCTCAACACCTGTTTCACTGTTAATAAATTGTTAATTCTTTAGATTAGTAATGTTAACTATTTTTTTCAGTTAAATGAACCTCAAAGAATTACATTTCTATATTAGAATGTCATAGAATGTGATATTTGTAGGCAAAGAAGCCAGGTTTGTGACCTCTTAAATAAGAATTATAGTTTTGATTAGGTATTACTCAAATTTTACTCATTTTTACCAACTTACTTGGACATTGCCTAGAAAGGATGACTTTAGCATGTCTTGTCAAATTACTGCATGATATGCAGATGTTGCTCTATAGGCTTTATCAATTTGGAGATGCCATGTTTTGGAAGATCAAAATTAACCTACTCTTAAACTTAAGCATTCATTTTTACACTAAATTCCATTTCCTTACTTAGTAAATAAGTAAATGGAGTTTAGTGTAAAAAAATTAATACCTAAGTTTAGGGATATATTACCGCTCCATTGCCAACAGCTTCACAAGTACAATATTAAGCCTATTCTTACTTAATCTAGGGTAAAATAAACTTTAATAGACTGTAAGTTTTGATTCTTTTTGAAATTCACAGTTTTAGACCAAAAATGACATATGGCCAATTTTTCAATATGCTCATATTTGATATTTCTAATATCCTTGAAACAAAGAATAATGTTTTCGGTTATACTATATATTTCTTGTTGCAGTCATTACAGCTGATTTCATATATGACTGCTTGTTTGCCAGGAGCAATTTTATACTTTACATTTATTTTTAGGTTTTTTAACTTGTATTTTACTGGGGCCAAAACAATATTTTAATCTTTGAATAATATTTTAACATTTATAGTGAGCCTAAGGGTGTAATGTAAACTTCTTGTATGTATGCTCTTTTTTTTAGCCTTTCAAGGGGTAGTGTTATTCTTTTTCTTTCTAATTTGTGAATCTTTTTATTTTTTTATTGGCACAACCTATTCTGTAACCATTTTTTTGCTCTATGTCCTGGATTTGTTGATATTTTAATTCATATTCTGTTTTGTTTAGGGTAAGTTTATTAATCCAAATGCTAGGCTGTTGATTAAGGCAAATTTTTGTGGTTTTTGCATTACAGTAATTATTCTTGATAATAATCAGTAATTATCCTTTCTGAAAATGCTAAATTCTTCTGTGTTGCATCAGTTGAGCAATTCTAGTGTGCCTCCATTCCATTTTTGATTCAGTATTGCAAAGATACCATCCAGATACTGGATATCAACATTTATATATATGTTGGAAGGATTCAACTATTTGTATTTCCAAAAACTTTCACACAAGTCAACCAAAAATGTAAAGAGGGGATTTTCTATTACTTCTGACAGGTTTGCAGACTTTAACCAGTTCTTCAAAATAGTGATTAATTTTTTACTTGGAATGCTGAATTTGTAGGACATCCAAGTCAAATTCACAATGAATTAATCATCAAAAAACACAAAACATTGAAATTTGGCATTTTTGGAAAAGATACCCATATAATAATCACACAAAGAATAGCTATACTTCAAAACATAAACTTTTGCCATAATTAACAGCACAGCCATAGATTAGTAAACTAACCTCAAACAAAACAGAATAGAAATTAGAATATTAATGGTTCCAGAATATAGCACAAAAAATGACTACTCAATAGGTTTATGTCAATAGAAAATAAAAAGATTAAAAAATTAGGGGAAAAAAAACTAACATCATCCCTTCAAAGGCTAAAAAAAGAGCGCACATACAAGAAGTTTACATTCCACCATTAAGCTCACCAAAAATTGAATTTTTTTTTTTAAAATATTAAAATATTGTTGGCTCCAATAAAATACAACTTAAAAAAAAACTAAAAATTAATGTAAAACATAAAATTCCTCCTAGCAAACAAGCAGTCATATATGAAATCAGCTGTAATTGACTGCAACAAGAAATATATACGCATAACCAAAAACATTACTCTTTGTTTCACGAATCATATTAGAAATGTCAAATATGAACATATTCAAAAATTGAGAATAGCAAGTCATTTTTGGTCCAAAAACCATGACTTTCAAAACGAACCAAAACTTCTTAAAGCAATTCAGAAGCCAAAAGAACTAATCTGGGAAAGACTTATTTATATACAAAAATAAAGAAAAGTTGGTTAATTTTGCTCTTTCAAAACATAATGACCTCATCTCTCTCTTTTTTAATAGTCTTTAACATTTTTTTAACTACTGAGGCATCACAGCAGTGAACACTGATGATACATGAGATGAAATTATAAACTGGAAAAGGATTTTTTTTGAATGAAGGAAGCATTCCAGGTCAAAGTATAGGGTACCTCCTTAGCATTTACCATTTATGAGGACTGAAAAAAATCTGGCAAAATACCAGTCAGGGAGGATGGTCATAGTCGGAATAAAGCCCCAGACCTCCCGCTTACGAGTATGCACCTTAATGACCTCTTGACTGGTGAGAATGACCTCATCTCTGATTTACAGAGAGGTATCTGCAAATCACATGGAGAAAGTTGGCAATGAAGGCAATGATCTTCAAAATTGTTCAAGTTAGTGAAAATTAGTGAAATTATAATTTAATGTTACATCTTAATGTGAAAATTCCCATAAATTAAAAAACAATATAATATGAAGTTTAAATGCCTGAAAAATAATATAATTTTAAGGCTTAAAAACATCCAGCATTTCAACTTTGTGTGATTCCTTAGTAACCTGGCAATTATCTGCACACAGGGGAAGGAGAAAAAATACAATATACCTTAATGTCCACTTGAAATTTTAAGTACTCAATAACCGAACACACAAAAAGATATAGAGAATTGTGTTGGTAATGGAGTTACAGCCATACTTTTTACTCTGGCTGTTTTGCATTAACCACCATGGGTGACCGAGGTTGTTAATGCTCACTCATGAGCTGGAGGTCTGAAGTTCATATTCCGACAGGACCGTCCTTCCTGACTAAGATTTTTTCCAGGTTTTCCTCAGTCCTCACAAATAAATGCCAGGGAAGTACCCTAAACTTAACAATTAAAAATAAATCCTTTCCAAAAATATCACTTCATCTCACGTATCACCAGTATCCATTGTCTATGATGCCTCTGTAGCAAAAATGGGTGTAAAACATATTCATTATTTGTTTTGTATTACTTTCCTATATGTTATAAACATTATGATAGCAACCGTGAAAGCTATACTTGCATCAACATATGCAAATGAATCAGAAACAGTTAATGCTTTTCATCATTTGCTTTAAGGCAAAGTTGTTGTTTCATCCAGCATGAGTTAAACCTGTCTTCCACATTTTATCTTGCAAAATTCCTGCTCCAATAATTTATTCCAAGATGTCAATTCTCCTTTCCCCCACAAAAAACCCTATAATGAAATAAAAAAAAAAAACATGACTTATATGGACTGTACTATAATGGAATCAAGAACATATTAAATGTGGCATTCAATTGTACAGTGAGAGCAGTTTAAAATCCTGACATAGTTCAGTCAGTCAGCAGTTAGAGCCCATGCTGCAGACTTGCAGCATTCAAGCACTTGACCATTTTAAAACATAGGTACTGCATATTAAATAGTATTTGATACCCTCCTTACAGAAGGTACTGGAAATGTTCTCTATGTTTCCTAACACACATTCCGTTTTAGAATATTATCATTGATACAAATCAGTTCCCAATTACTAATGAACTTAAATTAATTTCAAACGTTTAAGTTTCTTCAGTGTGTGAGGGTTAGATAAACTCAGTTTTTCAATGTCTCCCAAAGATATAAATAATAAGGTTTGGGGAATGAGGAGGGCTTTAATGGAAGCTCTTTTCTTGTCATCTTAAATTTTTTTTCCTGGTCAGTCGTAGAACCTGTTTCATTAGACTTCTGTTACTAAACTTAATATTGTTTTTCATGTTGGAATTGGACTGCCAGGAAATTTATGCCTAAATGCCTGTCTCTTTCTGTGCATAATGCATGACTTGAATATGAATATACAATGCAGTGAAATCTCACCATTTCATAAAACTATTGCACTATTTAATGAAATCACACTATTGTGCATAACACAACTGCCTGACTGTTGAAATCCTGCTCAGAATTGACTGTGCAGCATGGAGAATCTCGGTCAATAGAGGGGGATCATTCAATCTAAGTTGCGAGACTTTTAAACTGCTCTCATTGTACAATGGCTGAATAGCTCTAGAGTTGCTTCATTTTAAGAACTATAAAAGAACATAATTTAGGAGAAAGATGGGGAAGTACTCAAAATACATATTACAAATCTGTTCAGTTTTATATGAATCACGTTTATTTTCAACTGTTCTATCTTTCCACCCCAGCAAAGTGCAAAGTCATCAAAATGCTATTTCAGTATGCCAATAATTATAGATTTTCAAGGTTATATAATTATTTGGATTCCACATATGCAAATCCAAAGAGAAATATGTGAAAATGTTCATGCAGAATAACTCCATAACATAGGGATCTTGTTTTAAGTGTGTAAAAAGTTTCATTTTCATATCTTTATTAGTTGCAGGAATATATTGGTATGTTTATGTGTTGAAAACAAATGAACATGTCTTTCTGAAACATGTTTCTCAGTATAACATACATAGCTATTCACAAAAATACAGAAGGAAAGAAAAACAATAAATAGCCAGTGTATAGTTATCATACACACATACAGTATATACATTAAATATTAATGCAGCAAATATAAAATAAAAGGCATTTCAACATAAAGCAAAGAAGTAAAAGAAGTAGATTAAAAGGCCTGGACATGAGCAATATCTACTTATATTTTGAACACAATGATAACACCATTTTCCATCCTTTGAGGGTAGCATGATCTGATTTTGTTTGCTTTCCCCCAGCTTACAAAAATACCTCAAAATACATTTTGATTTGTTGTACTTATCTGTACTTGCTTTATAAAATGAAGTTCATGCATAATGTGCTTTTTTCTGTTATACATAATAAATGCCTTGGAACTATTTTTAAAATAATGAAAATAAAAATGATATAAATAATGTTCTGACTGAATGTTGTAGATGCTTATCATAATGGATATATCCACCATAGCAAGAGAAAAAGCATGTCCTCAATCTGTCAGTAGCTTTGATGTATTCTTTAAACTTAAGTCATTTTATTTCAAGTGCTAATTTTCCAGCATGTGTGAACTGTGATATCTTAAGACACCCATGTTTATGTTGATTTTCTTCTACATCTGCAAAAGAACTAGAACAAACATTTTATAACTTCAAATAAAATAGTTTAATAGTGAAAATCTGCAAAGCATACAATATGAACAAAATTTATTCTATATGATGTAGCAGTGCAAATAAGAAAGAAGAAAAATACATGAACTTACTGCTTTGATGCCACTTTTTCCAGGACAGATTTGTTAGGTTTTACTTTATGTTAATTCCTGAAGGCAAATATATTATTTACTTAGTATTCAAATATATAATTATAAGAGATTTTTGCATAATTTTCTGACAGAAGGGGAAGAAAAAGAAAGAGTAAAAAAGGTATTTCTGAAGTGCTCGAAAACCCGGATTGTATTCAGCAATCAATTTACATTTTTAAAAAAATAGAGCACATGCTGGGTAACAACATTCAATCTTTTGTAACAAGCAATTAAAACAGCTTATAAATAAGACAATCAAAAGGAACATTAGAGAGCATTTTATAATGCAGTAAAACTTCTTGTAAGATGATTTTACCCATTTTGAAACTAAATACATCTTTAACAAGCAAATATAAAAACAAATTACTCATTCTTAGATTCATAACTTGCCAGGTTCTCCAGCTATTTAATTATTTAATGTGGACACAATTAATGGTAGCAGCAGTGGTATATGTGCCTTTTTGTGCTTTAATTTATTATTACAAGGGTTATTCAATAGATATTACTACAATATAAAATATAGTCAATCACATATCCACCACCATTAGGCTATCATGTTAGCATATGTATGCTGTGTTAAAAGTTTTAAATTATCATCATATGTTCCTGAAATCAGTCTTTACACTAAAGTACATTGCATTTTAGTCTTCTTAAAACATCATCGGCACAGATATGGCAATAGTATAGGTGTATGACCATAGTGCACATATTAAATCAACCTTCCAAAATGTAGTTAACTACAATATTTTAGATTTTAAATTAATGAGATTACTGAGTTTAATTTGAAACTTTATCATAATTTCAGTTTTATTTATACAGAGATGAGTTATCAAGGCAAATGCTCTGAAAATGGGTGGACTTTTCATTCTGAAATGATCTAATGCAGGTGGTAAAGCATATGCTACTCTTTTTTTAATTTCATTAACTGGCACTCCATCCTATAGGAGAGATCGATAACAAGGGATGCTACTTGACTCAGACACTTTGGCCTCTCTAACATGTCGTCTTCTTCCTAGATGGAAAGCAGCTATAATAAAGTCCTTGAGATGAAAGAAAATCATCCTGCTGCATCACAGCTTTATCTTGCTGAACCTCTCAGTTCTTCAACACGTCTGCGCAGTGCATCAACATCACTATTGCTTGAGCTTCTTTGCACAGAGTGTAACTGCAAAATAAGAGTTATCGAAATTCCACTTATTTATTTGATTCCCAATAATCTTTAATATTTTGTCTTTCATTAGCAGCTATAATGTCTCATGTAAATGAGAACCTTATGTAATGAATAATGAAAGAAAGACATTTAAAAGGCCCAAGACAAGTTAAGTCATTGCTTACCTTTGTCCATTAACTTAAAACTCAAGAGAAAAAGTTATTGCATAATAAGCCTCAAAAGAGACTTGCAGTGAATTTCATTACTGAAAGAATCAAATTTGAAAGACTAAGTGACATGATTAACAAATAATACTAATGTTTATCAGTTATTACCCTCTCAATTCAACAGCCTTCTTTTTCATTTCACCTTTCTATCCAAAGGGATACTGTAATATCATGCAATCAATTTTGTTTTCCCCAAGAATGTTTTGCCTATGAGTGACCATGCTGCTCATTAGCCAATTAGTCAACCGGCAGGGTCTCAGTGATTAGGGGAAGAGTAAAACAGTGAAACAACCCAACCATACAACAATCCACAAACCAATTCAAGAGGCTCATTACATACCAAATTATCAAATCAGGCAATGAAACTGTCTGCCTTCATTCTCCACACATCTTTGGTATCTTTATAGGAAATTATTTATCACTCAATTAATTTTGAGAAATGTAGACTATTTCCTGACGAATATTATCTCTGAGTTCTTGTAGGTGTGTGGGTTCGTCTTGTACACAGTGTTTTGTAATTTATTCGAGAGATGATAATCATAGGCTGTTAAATCTGGGGACTGAGGGGGCCACAAATCCCTATTAATAACTCTGTCTTGGGTAAACACTTTGTGATTTGCTCTAAGAAACCAACTTTATTTTTAAATGAAATATAGACGACCCAAAATTTGATGAAAAATGTTTTTAAAATTTATATCCAGACTCTATGGATTTTAGTATGTGATGCAGTCCTACAAATGAGTCAGTTCAGTAATTTATTTTTTGAAAAACATTTCTCTAGTCTTTGTTATTGGAACACAGCAATTTCATGGAAATTGCTCAGATTTAATTACACATTTTTCTATACTTTTTACTTGAAAAGCTATTAGACCTGTAATTGTTCTTTAAAGAAATTAGCTCTATATTTTCAAAGTTTGAGTCTTTAAAGTTTTGCAGGGAAAAAAAAAGAAAAAAAGAATTAGTGTGTACATACCAAGAACTGTTTCAAGCAGCATAACTATTTAACAGAGAGAATTATGTAAGAAAGAAACTATCTCTTACAGTTAATTACCTCTTCAGATCTATTGTCAAGTACTGATGTTCTATTTAGATTTTCATCATTAGAGCTATTGTCATCTCTCTCACGAGAAGCCTGCTGTTTTGAATCCAAAAGAACAGCAGATGGATTATGTCCTGCTTGCTCTTGCAATGCCCGTAACCTTTCTAAATAATAGAGTGCCATCTTGGAATCTGAACCTGAATCAGAGTCCTCTCCACCATCAATGCCGACTTTCTGCTTTAAAGAACGAATATGTCCAGCATATCCTGCTGAAGGATTAGGAGCATTCATTTCACTTGGGGCATCTCCTTGAGAAGGTGTCATTGGACTGTGGTCTATAATACCTGAAATAAGAGCACATGTCGTTACGCTTAGGAGTAACCCTTATGAGATTGTGCTTTTTCAATGGGCTAAAGAATTTGCAACCAGGATTTTGTTCTCTTTTTTTCTGATAGCTATATCCTCTAATAATAAAATTATTGATACACAAATTTATTCTTTCTGTTTTCATAAATGCAACTTGTTGATTCTAATGATAGGCTGCCCTGCTGCGTCAAAATAATATACTCATTATCTAGGGGATATAATTTTTCTATTTTAAGTTTTGATCATCTATAATGCAAAACTTTACTATATATGTACTTATTTTAGTCTGCCAACAGTATCAAGAGTTATTTACTCAGGAACAACAAATTGGTATCATATTTACGTGAAATTGTAAGAGTCTAATACAGTCAGTGCTATATAGTGGTTGGCCAGAAGTTTTTTTTTAAAAATATTAATAAAACATGTACAAGAGCTGCTAATTGCAGACTATGAAGATGAAATGTCCATGCATAATAGAATATGAAGAAGAAAAGTCAGCAGTGATAATGTGTGAATTATTGCACATAATCACTACCTATGCAAACTTCTTATAACTGAATTATTTATTTCATTGTTAAACATCTGGCCAAAAGAAAATGATTCTTTATTAATCTAGGTCTTTCTGTAAAACTGCAGTGACAGTAGCACATATGAAGGATCCAATGGACACTTTCTGCTCTATATTACATTATTAGTAATTTTTTAAAACTGGAAATAATGACATCATTATTATTATAATAATATCCTTCTACTTTATCAGATAAACTACTCAGTAATTGATAATAGCTATGTATGTCCTCCTTGTATCATAACAGCCTATTTGTATAGCTGTACAATCTTAAGTTCTTATAATTTTATTGTTATTGTAAATATTTAAATGCTGATAACCAGATTTATGTATAAATCAAATGGTGAAATAAACAAATATGAATATATTTTGATAATTTAAATCTCTATCTTCAAAAATAAGAAAAAAAATGCACACCATCCATTTTACCTAATGAGCTCAAACTTGATGCTGCTGTCAGCGAACTTGGGTGAACTCCAGTCTCTGCCGCTCTTTTCCTTTCCATTTCAATTGATTGGAGTCCACGATCTACATAATCTTGAAAAAACTGAGATGCTTTGCGAAGAAAGGGATCAAGATCTGCTTCTGGATGTTGTTGTTTGAAGTCATAAAGCAAGGATAGTCCCTAAAAATTTAGAAAGCAAAAATATTCTATAACTTTATTTAAATTATTAGTATTAAAATGCAAATGTTTTACTAATATTTTGCTATGTTGCATCTATATTACATACTCATGAATTACATAATTATATGTATTGCATTACTAATTGTCTGTACTCCAATATTTAACATTATTTTTTTTTAAATAATGTCTTCAATTAGAATTTTGGTAGCTTTTACTAGATTTATTAATAATATTTATATAAATATAAGATTTTGTGACTCAAATTCAATAAAATTTATTTAATTATTATCAATCTGTTAAATTAAATTGCAATTCAAAGAATACTTCATTTCTTTTATCACTGTTCTTTTTAATTTTACATGAACAAACCAAGTAAAATATCTGGCCTTGTTTAGTAATAAAGCAAGGTATGTAAATCGCGCAGAACAGTCATATTAGCACTAAAAATAGTGTGATTGCAAATGAATAAATCTGCTGGTTATAACAGTATATGTTTTATCATTAAAGTCAGCAATTGGTCATTCCAGCTGACTAATTTAGTTGAATGTTTCAAATCTTGCACACATGGCTAAGTAATTTTAGATAAGGTGCAACAGACAACGTGAAAGTGTCAATTTTATTGGTTAAAGAAGAACAAATTTTCATTTACTTTATTTTATTTTTTACTTAAAAATAATAATAGCGGTACATTTGCAGGACAGCTCTGCATCCTACAAGAATGCATTTATTTAGGCTCTAGGAACTAAAAGTGCATTATAGCAAAATGGAGAGAGAAAAAAATACCAACAAGATGATTAACTGTAAAATTCGGCAGCATATTAATCAACAAATCTGTCAATGATGCTATGTAGATGACTTTCTAGTTCACTTCATATTACAATGAAGTTTAGAAATATATCTTAAATGATAATTAGACTACTAAACATATTCTTGAAGTTCATTAAGACAGCATACATCATTAATATTGAATCATAGGGAGGTGATCTTAATTTTAAAACAGAAAACGGGACATTTTAATATTTGTCTCAATAAAAAATGGGCAAAAGAGGATGCGAGAAATTGATTTGTCATAAATCCTTGGTTTAGAAACTAATAATAAATAATTACTGTGTAGCTTATATGTAGTAATATTGAATTCACTACAACCAAACAATCTTTTAGAATTATTAGTGCAACATTCATTGATATTTTGGTGATGAATGAAGCTTCTTTAGTAAATCCTTTTTATCACACAGCATTTTGTAAAAGTTTGTACTAAAACACGAGTTCTTGTCACTTCGCCACAAAACGTGCATATAGAAAACACTCATTCAGTGGGGGTGTTATTTCATAATAAACAAAAAGGAAATTCAAATATTTTAAGAAAATGTGAATAAGGCATATTGTTCACATTAAAATATGAAATAATTTTTACCCAACAATTGCTAGGTGATGTTCTTCCAGCTTCCTTTTTTCTAATATTTTTGGTGATATGTTTAGTTTAATATACATATACTCATCATAGAGACTGGTATCATCTATTATAAATGAAGCAGCCATTTCGTAAATGAAATCTTCAGTCTTTTGTATATCCTTTCACTTGGGTATCCCTGTCTTAATCATTGCCCACTGCAGTCCCACAAACCCTCAATGGATGCAATCCATTTAAATATTCAGCTACAGTTTGATAAAAATGTATGGACATACTGTTTAAATGTTGCAATTTCTGATAATAAATCTCCTTTTCCAATTTACTAAGAACTGATTTAACAGATGATATTATGAAGCAATTTTCACCCTTGGAAACTACATTAGTTTTTAAATCACTTTACACAGAAATTACCTAAAAAAGTGTAATTGTTTCACCTTTACTCTTCGAACACTTTTCCAGTGAAAAGTTGATGTTTGGTTGTGAAGAAAGTACAGCCAGGCTTCTAACAAAGAATTTTCAAAGAATGATTTCATAAGAAATTAAACATAGCCAGAAGACATTCAACTGCAAGAAATAAAGCAAACTACTTTGTTTTGCTATAACCTAAAACTTGTTTGTACTCCTCGTCTATAAATTTACAAAATTAGACTTTCAATCCCTACAGTATACATATACGAATAAGAATATATTTTATAAACAATGCCATCAATATCAATAGAAAGCACATTAGCAGCCATCTGGATAGTATTGTGAATTATATTAGCAGAATGCCCAACCTCAAGTAACTTATGCCTAAATTTCCTTTCAGTTTAGTGAAGACACTGACACCTTTTCCATATATACCTCCAAAATGCAGTTCATAATATCTGCACAAACAGCAATTTTTTTTAAGTTAATATTTTCCAAATACTCACTCAAAAATATAGCAATGGTTTTTAAGTTTCTCGAGGCAAAGATTTAAGATTCAACATTTTAAATGAAATTCCCTCATTAGGATTAAAGTACCTTACAAAGCTATAGAAATATTTTTTTGTCCTTATGATTTGATGCATTATTGAAATAAAATTAGCTTTCTGTAAATCACATTCTATTTCAGAAATGGCAAATGGGGTTAAAACATATAATACAATTGCCTTGGTTTTACTAAGGCTGCACATAATTTTGATTCATGGATAATTGTAGAGGTATAGTCAATGGATCTGAAAGATTGGTTGTGCTGGAACAGTATGATAAGCAAATGCTCCTTCAACAGCTGCTAGTTTCATCTTTTTCACCAAAACTTTCACTTTTAAAAAAATTAATATGGTGCTAGAAGATGCACTTGTGTGCACCATTCTTTTATGTTTTTCACTGTTTATATGTAGTGGTATATCCAATCTCCACAGCTTATATTGAAAGTAGATATACACTTATTGCATCAAACATCTGAGTCAGATTTGTTTCTTTAATGTACAGATATTTATTCTACATGTCACTATTACAACACACTCCTTTTTTGGCAGTGGTATATTATTTTCAAGTGTTTAGCACTCGCAGTTTACCAAAGTACGCAGTATTTTGAAATTTCACAAATTCAGAACACAACACTGTGTTCTACCAGAGTCACAACTGTAATGAATTTCTTTCGACTGAAGCAAATGCATTTTTGAATATTGGTGGCAATTCATATAAAAGAGTGATTATGATTAGTTAGTTGGCATTATCTTACCATAGAGAGTGCAGAGTGGTGCAGTTCAATTGTGGGCTACATCAATTGTTTACTACACTTTCCCAAGTAAAGCCCCCATATTGTTGCAAGTATATACTGATAATATAAACAGTGCTTTGCTTTGTCAGTTATCAGTAATCTTTAATTTTTTCCTGAAACTGATACTAAGCAGTAAGCTATGAGCACTAATGTTAATAGCATTTTACGTGGTAAACTACTACTGCAAAAAAGGGCCATTTTAGCATCCCATGTTACATTTAAAAAAATTATCTCCTTCTTGATCAGAAGAATAACACCATTCTTGAAATTATGGAATGTTCCAAAATTTTCAGCACTGGTAAATGATCCCAAAGTATAATTTTCCTTTATACTTATTTTACCTGTTTTTATAAATATCAAAATAACACATTATTATGAACATGGGCCTACAAGTTTCTGGCCTGATGACACAGATCACTTCCTTCCTAGAACTAATGGGATGTCATACTTTTCCTCTCTATTCTCTCATTTCTTTAAATCAGTTATTTGAGTTAGAAGTACTATACAATGATGTATAATGTTGAAAACTGAGTATCAGCAATAATAAAATGTCAACCACAGAAAGCCTTATGCCAATTAAATTACTGGATGTTTAGTGTATTACATAAAGCTTTCCATTCACATTCAATTCTGAAGGCATAGGACACTGGAGCATCAATCATTAGTATTCTACTAGGTCAGCAGATTATGATATCCCATGCATGTGCACAAGAACATGCCATCAGTCCAGTCAGTTCAGCTGTATCATTGGCTAAGGCCTCAGTCAGGAATCAGAGAGCTTCTTGGGAATGTGCTAAGAAAGCTATGGCTAATAATAGGCCTAAGTATTGTGTTCCATGGGTGTTTATTTACAATTTGCATGTATGTAAAGATTTGCTTCATGCTGTCAATAGATGATTTAAAGAAAAATTCCCTGATGATTAACTCCTGGTCATGCTGCAATTCATAAATTACTTGAAATGGAAGTAATTTATCACTCAAATACAATTACAAAATATATACTAATAATTAATATGTAACTTTTTAACCCCAAATCAATACCTAACCATGATATTAGTGACTGAACCCCAATCTGGTTCATCAGTAGTTTCCTACTGGAATATCCAGAAGACTTTGGCTCAGTTCCTTCTATAATTCACATCTATTTTCAAATAACAAAAGATTACTAATACTAAAAAGAACAATGTTAACTAGAAATGAATTCTTAGATTAATAAAACAATATGCAAAAGTGTTACAAATTATATACAATTCTTCACTTTTGAGACTGATATAATTTTCTCTTGAACCCCCAACATATGACTCAGTGGTTGACATATACTTGGGCCCCATTTTTCACTTTTTTCCTGCTTAATTTTCTTTATACATTTCTCCCATACTTGTCCAAAAATTCACTCATGACCTACTTCTTTCTCCCCCTCTTAACTGTCAGCATTTTTATAGTTACAATATTTCTTTTCATTTTATCCCAAATGGTATCTCTTCACTTACTATTTCCCCATACTGCAACAACAGCATGCCCCTCAATTTCTCCATATGTAACACATGCTTTCTTGTTATTCCTTAATCCTTCTTCAAGATATAATGCACTTGTTTGCATCCATGCATTCCCCTCCCAACCTATTTTATTGCAACTATCCACATACTTTTCCCTATCCTAATCTTTTTTTTGTTTTGTCTTGTACAATCTCAAAGTACTTTTATTCTCAAAAGTTGACATCAATCTCTTGCCTCTGTACATCTTCTATGCTACTCCTTATTTTCATCTAAAATCCAATTAAATTATCTTCTCCCCTCTTCCATACAACCCCCATACCCATCTTTACTAATATTTTATTCAGTTGCCTCTTCCAATTATCATTATGCATAATTGTTCATTGATAATTCATACAAATTCTTATTATATTGTTCTCTTTTAGATACAAATTCCTATATCAATATTTCAAGTCTTTCCACTACCATTTCTTTCTTTCTGTTCTACCTAATTCTACCAAGGCTGCTGCTCTTGGCGATGCTTTTGATAAATCTAATAACTCTTTACAAACATCCTATGAATTACCTTAATTCTTTCTACAACCTCTGAGAGTCCCCATATTTCTATTCCATACATTTTCATTTCCACTACAAATACATACAATCTTTCTAACCAATTTACTGATATTTCTGGTATCTTATTAGAAAAATTCTCATTCCTTTCATAGCCATTTTCCCTTTAGCTATCAACTTCTTTTCATGTGATTTCAAACCTATATTGCTACTTAATGTCACTCACAAATAATCAAATTCTGTCACTTCCTCCAGTTGCTTTCTATTTAAATACCCCTTTTCACATTTTCTTAATCTACTTATTTTTTAAAGACAATTATTTTCAATTTCATAACTTTTTATGCCTCACTCCCTACTGAATTTACTAACTTCATCAATGTCTCCTAAACCCAAGATCGCAGGTTCGAACCCAGCCAGGACAGATGGACTTTTTCGGGTGTAAAAATCCTAAGTATGGCTTCCTTTGGAAGGGAAGTAAAGCCGTGGGTCCCATGTCGTACATTTATGGCACAAAAAAGAACCTCAAGCCTGAAAGAGAGGCCTCTGAGCAAAATTTGTCGGCCGCTTCATGCCCTGAGTTGAATGGGACCCCGAGATGTTAAAGAGTGCCCATAAATAAATCAATCAAAAAATAAAAAATATCTTCATCAATAGCCTTTTACAACCCAAATATTGTTATAGCATCCATCCATCATTAAATCATCTGCATAAATCAATCCTGGTATCTCTCTTGTTATCTACCACTGGGCAAGGTGCCATACTTTTTCCAATGCTTTCCAAGATGGTATTTATAAATAAGTTGAATGAAATAGGACTCGACTTACATCCCTGTCTTAACCCCAGCTTTTGATCAACTACATCAGTAAATCTATTTCCATTATATCTTAAACCTGACTCCATACATTCTCCTAATATCTATGACAAACTCATTACTAACTCATTTTTCCGTAATTTCTATTCTAATGCCTCCCTATCAATAGTGGATAAATACTTAAGTTAAAAAGTTAAATATGTTCTTAGCTGATTTTGAAAAAAGCATTTGATACCATTTCTCATTTTTAATTCTTTATTCTTAAATACATTAAAAAAAGGAATGGTATCAAATGCTTTTTTCAAAATTAGCAAAGAACATATATACCATTTAACAAATTATTTTTCAAGAAGTCACTCAAATTTCACTAGTTTTATTCCACTTACTTGAACATGTTTCAAAGGCAAATTTCCACTGTATGGAACCGTGCTGACGATGAAGGAAAATTGCCTTTGAAACATGTTCAAGTAAGTGGAATAAAACTAGTGAAATTTGAGGACTTCTTCAAAAATAATTTGTTATATGATACTATATTTCACTGTGAAAATCCCAAACTATTAAAATTTATATATACCATTTCTCATTTTTAACTTAAGTATTTATCCACTATTGTCCGAATTACCATTATATTATCTGTTGGTCTCCTCCCTTTTCTAAATAATGCTTGAAACTCACATCTTATTTTCTTCTTCTATCCATTCCTGTAACCTATCTGCCTTATCCCCCATAAATATTTTCCCTAAAATAGACAGATTAATTGTTCTATAGTTACCTGGTTTTCTATCTCTCTTTCTTTTGTACAATGGGACCACCATACTTATCTTCCAATTTTCTGGTAACATTTTTCTCTCTTTTACTTGTTTAAAAACTCAATCATTATTCTCATATCCTTATTCTCTTGGAGCAATCATATTCTCACTTTCTCTCTTTTTGTATGTATACCTCCTAGTTTTCCAATTTTTTTTTTTTTACTATTCTTCTCCCTTATTGTTTGTTTCCCCTTTTTTGCTTCCAACAAACACTTATACTTCCAATTACTTAACAAGAAATTCTGCCTATCACAATCCTCTTGTTTTTCTCCATCTCGGTTGCTCCTTAACATTTTCTCTCTTCATCGTACCATTTTATTCCCTTTTCTCCTCACTTTTTCACTTTCATATTTGTACCTGCTTGCTTTACTAAAACTCTTGACATTTTTATTAATTCTTCGACTTTTCTTTCACTAATAGTTCCTACAATATTACATACTATGATTTTCCCTCCTCTGAATTTATAATTCATATCTTGCCAATAATCTTCTTCCAAATCCTCTTTCCATTTGAAAACTTTATTCTTTGTAACTTCATTGGTACCTCTTGATTTATCCCATGATTACATAAATTAGAATGTGTCATGGACTCCTATAGACAATGTTTTAATGTGAACAATTGAGGAAGAGTTTTAAATAATTGAGGAAGAGTTTGATGATAGACTTAGCAGTAATAACAATGACCTGCCTGCTCCCCCAATCTAACTCCTGTGACTATCATCTCTGGGTTTCAATTAAAGATAAAGTGTACAGTATAAATCCACACACTTTATAGGAACTGAATATGAAAATGTCAAGAAATAAATTCAATTTCCCCAAGTGAATTAAGAAGGTGATGGAAAATTTTATTAGTCGATGCCAGAAATATTGGAAAATGAAGAAAAGCAGTTACAATATCTCCTTAGGTGACAAGGGTGAGTATGTATCTTTATAAATAATTCATTTTTGTAATATTATTAGACAGTGCTTTCAGTGCTGAAGTTTTAATTTGGTACAGTGTGGACTATGTTGCTGTACAGCTGTGAGTATAGGTTCCATGACCCACACATACTACAGTGGTGCTTGTAATCGGCTCACCCTGTAATTAGACCATGGAGATGATGTTCAAAAGCATCTCTCTTTGGTAGAGAAAATACTGAATTATAGGCAAATGAAATTGAAGAAAACATCATCAAATGAATATCTTCATATAAATAAAGTCAATGCAAGGAAACTACATATAAATAAGCCATTCATCAATGTATTTAAGAGAGCTTACCCATGAAAAAGATATAAGCTCTTAAAATATCACCCCAAATAAAATACAACAAATTGAATCAAAGCTTTGATATAACATGTATGGGCACAAATATTTAACAAAACTTTCCTCTTAAACAACAAATAAAACAGTTTGAATGCAAAGCCAAGGAAAAGTATATTTTATTAACTGGTTTGCAAATCAGGTTACTTAATAAGAGCATTACAAAAGACAACTTCACACCAATATAGCCACATTCATTTTGCTACATTATAATAAAACTTTTAAGATTATATATACCTGAATCAGAGGGCTTTCTCTTCCAAGAAGCCTTTGGGTCTAACAAATTTGAAGAAGAGTTGACTCACACTGTCCTAGATAGCCATCTACTTGTGAAAGAAAACCTGTCAGAATGGTTACATCATAGTATAGTAGAACTTGTGACAGGTTGATTCGTTTTATTTACGGATGCTCTTTATCATCTAAGGTCATCAGTGTCCCATTCAAGGGCATAAAACACCGGTAAATTTTGCTCAGAGGCCTTTTCTTTTTCTTGCTGTAAACCTATCACATGGGACCCACAGTTTTACTTCCCTTCTGAAGGAAGTCATACTTAGGAATTTTACACCCCATAAAAATCCATTGCTCCTCCTGGGATTGAATCCTTGTGATAGGATTGATAATTGCTGGCAAACCACCCTGATGTGGCAAGGTGGCCAAGATAAGAAAGGGGAAAAAGGTATCAGGCAAGAGGGAAATGCATGCAAAAAGGAATACCCCTAAACCTTTATCAGGCCAGAAGTTATGAACCTGTCCTCTTAAATGTATTTTGATTCAGAAACATTTTCCTGCATGCCTATTCTCCGTAAGTATGAGTTAAATTCAGCAGCACTCCAAAGTACCAATTATATGAACTAACTGGAAACAATTATAGTTTGGATAACCAAACCTAAAAATAACAGAAAGCACAAAATTTAAGTTTCTGTAAGGTGAATCACCATTAAAATGCACAATTCCCTGATATCTTTCTTTTTTTCAAACCACCACCAGTCAAGCATGAGCTCACATTGTAAATATTTTTTTTGTAATTTGATATTAGAGAGAGTATTTTTTCTTAATTATAACACTTCATACTCTCCTTTTTTTACATTGTTTCAATTTTATTATTTAATACCTACTGTTATTATGTTACAATTTTATTTAATCAAAGACTCCATGCCTCAATGAGTATACAGCAAGCTTCACAAAGTAAACACTTTAGCATAGAACAGAAGACAATATGACATGATACTTCAATTGTTTCTCAAACTGAAATATTTGTTTGCATTTATTGAAGCTATAAAATTCGACAAAGAGAAGTAGCTTATAATCTGAGGAATGCAATCACCTAAGCTTGATAAATAGCTTGCGGAAATGAGAGTTTGACCAGATTTGTTAAAGCTAGATGATTAACCATTAACAAGGGACTTACCCTGGGAATTTCCAAACAGATTTACAGTGCACAGGTTTAAACATCTTTCAGTCCAATATAACAAATTATTACTGAGGAAATCACTGAAATTTTACTAATTTTTTTCCACTTACAGTCTTTCAGTCTGTTTGGATATTTGAAGTTTCAGATGGTGGACATTCAGATAATTGATGTTCTACTGTAGAATAAATGTGTATTGCATGCATCATAACATAAATTACACTGCATTCATTATTACACTTGCCCAAAAATGAAGTTGCAGCTTCTCACAGAGCACTACATCCTATTGTTATGTAAACCACTTCCATACAACATTTCCTGATATAGAATTCACTAGTGTTGTTGAATTAAAAGTAAAACTTCTAAAATCATGTCAATATATTAAACTCTCTTGATGTTTCACATTAAAACTTTTTATTATTAAAAAGGAGTAAGTATAATATAATCGGAGTAAGTGCAACTCCCTATGAATTTGTATTTGCTTATCATTTTATTCTGCAGAAAAACATGTAAACAGTTATTATGCATGCAATTTGGCATTTGGAGCCAAGAACTGAAAAGAAAAGCTAAAGGCAGAGCTGGTATACTTTGTAAATTACTGGCAAACTTCATTCACCAACTATGGAGTCTGGCAAAGCGCGGTGGACTCAAATGTCAAACTGTTGTAAATGTTTCCTAAATATTTTATATCACACTTTACAGTTATTTTCTGTAAACATCAATTTAAGGTACCTATACAATTTCCATGTTTGTTAGCATACTGCATTTTGTAAGGTAAAAATAACATCTATTTCTTGCACTCTCAAAGATATCCAAAAGAAAATATGCAGTTTTGTTACATTAGTCTTTCTGAAAGCAAGATGGTCGAAATGGTTTGGCAACTTAAGGCTGTTCAAATTGTGGGTTAGAGTAGCATAGTATTGCAATTAAGATTTCTACACAAACCATTTCTAGATTACTTTATAGTATGCGATTATACGTGCATGCTCTAAGATCTGTATTTGAATTTCTGCTAAAAACATGATAGTTAATATGTAATAGGAAATACAGAAATTGGTATTTGAAAGAAGGTTTAAGTTGCATACTCATATGAGTTTCAGTCCATGCTGCAATCACCTGGTTTGAAAATAACATTACAGTGTTGTTTTCCCCTAGGGTGTTTTGTCTATGGGCCAGTGCACCGCTCATTAGCTGGTTAGCTGGCCAGCTGGGTTTCAGTAAGTGAGGGTAAAGCAATAAAACACACCAACCATCAACAACTAAGAGGCTCATTACTTATCAAATTATCACATGAAGTGTTAAAACTGCCTGCCTTCACTCTCCATACATTTTTGCTATCTCTTTAGGAAATTATTCATCCCTTGCTATAGTTTATTTTGACAAATTTGAACAATTTCCTTATGAATATTATCTTTGAATTCTTGTATGGCATGCAAGTTTATCTTGTACATAGCATTTTATAATTTACCCCCAGAGAAAATAACCGCAGGCTGTTAAACTGGGAGACCAAGGAGGCCACAAATCACTACTAATAACTCTCTTGTGGAAACACATAGTGAAATACACTGTAAACACACGAAGCATAATACACCTTAAGTATACTGTTGAATTAAGGAACGAAAATAACATACACCTGGAAACAGCTGTGCTAAGACTGCGAGATAGCAAGTTCAACAAGTAGACAAGCAGGCTTGCTACCCTTTCCATGATGCAGCAAATGAGTAGGGGCTCGCTCATAGAAAAAATACCAGCACCACAAGGAAAAACATCACTTATCAGACTGTATTAATGACATTACATCCATGGTAGTCCTGATAATTGTGGCTTATTTGGGTTTACTATTAATAGCAGAAAGCCAAACTGTAACCAATAACTAACTATAATGCCTTGTTAGGCATTAAAAGATCCTGTGTTTCATTCTGGGTATCAGATTTTCTCTTATTTGATCAAAATGCCAACACACATGGTTTATGATATTTTGGAGGGAAATATTCAGCATATTGATGGGATCTCAAATATTTCTCTAATGTCCTGTTTTAAAGTCGTTAAGGTAATCAAAAGTGTATTCTACTGTGTGATTTATGGAGCCCTTTAAGGCCACATACTTGATAAATAAATCATTTTAAGGTAAAGACAATGAATGCATGATCACTTGATGAAAAACAACTAAACACATCATAACTGTCTAAGGAACAACACACGATTAGAATAAAAATTTTGGTGTATCTAAACCAATGATAATTAAGTAATTAAGATTACTTTGTTCATTTGTCTACCTCCATAACTGTAAATTATTATATTTTATAAATTTAAATTGTTACATTGTTAAAGGGAAATGAATAAGAATGATGAAAAGGAAGCTAGAAGAAAATGTAACCTTATAAGTACAATAGGTCAGAAAAGCAAAAATTAATAGGATAATACACTAATAACCTGGAGTTGTATTGGGACCAGAATGTTAACAAGCAACTTTAGCAAAAAAAAAAAAAATTATTTTGGGAATATTAATTTTGGCAAAATATGGGTAATTTAAAATTAGCTGATTGTATTCAGTTATTTTACTAGGAATATATATGTTGGTTAGCATGGTAGCCTGATTATTAGTAATTAATAGTGTTGTTTGTGTTTGTTCGAAATAAATTAAAAAAAACTTTGTGAATAAGTAAATAAGTTGCTTTTAAAGATAATAGTCTAGCAACTTTCTTCGTTAAAACTGAGAGAAACAATAAGACATTTTTAATAACTGGAATGAATGCTCAACAATGTCATTTAATATAATAGTCTAGCAATTTTCTTTGTTAAAATTGAGAGAAACAATAAGAGACATTTTTAATAACTGGAATGAATGCACAACGATGCCATTTCAGTTAAAATTAAATGTTTATGTTCCGAATAACTAATAAACATTGTGGAACACAAGTCGATGCCACTAAGCCTGCAAGTTATAGAACTGTCATGTATTCAGGATAGGGAGGCAATATCAAGATTTTGGCAGTCCAGTAGAATAACATCCAGGTACACCAAGGATTACAATTGCTCACAAGACAAATTTCTGTGCCTATGGGCCTGAGAGAAAGGGGTTCAAATGCTGCCATCTATGGAATACTGACAATTTAAATATTTCAATTCAATCCATTAGAAAGAGACTGCATGAAAGAATATTCCATTCCTGTCATTAATTAAAGTGTCTTTCACTTTAATTTCATATTGCATGACCCCAGGAGCATACCAATTGACAATAAAAACTATGGAGTTTACAGATGGATACTTCAGTCTGCATCTAGATTCCAGGGGAAATACATAAATTAGATAACTAGGTAACAGAAGGAATGAGGCAAATGCAGGAAATACACAAATTCAAAGGAGGTACCATCATGGTCTGAGGAGGAATAATGGCAAATAGAAAAACAGAACTTGTTTTGATCAGTGAAATAATTCATGCAAACAGGTACATTTGAGATATTTTGGAGCCTGTGGTTCTTATTGCTGAATCCCCTAGCCCTAAATTCCCTTAAATGCATGATAATATCAAGGCATGTGATGCACAATGTGTGTGTCTAGATGGAGAAGTTACAGTACTAGAGTGGCCTGTTCAGTCCCCAGATCTAAATTTGATTGAACATCTATGGGATATCCTTCAACAAAGTTTTAGAGAATATTAAAAACATCAAGACCCTGGATCAGCTGTTCATATCCCCATCATCACTGGCTGGATACCAAACAAGATGAAATCCTTTATCAAATTTCTTCAGTACCATTGAGCAATACTTATAATGGTGGTATAAATTACTGATGTCATTAAACATTTGGGAAAACCTGTGAAAAATGGCAATTTTAAATATTTTTGTAATTATGTTCCTTTAAAATTAGAAAATTGCTATTTGCATTATTAAAAATTATTAAATTTTGATTTTATGTACTATTGTGTTATACTATCAATGTAAATATTTTTAAAGTCTTTACACATGATGAGATTTCATTCGATAAAGAAATTTGTTTAAGTGAATGTTTATTTCTTTTAACAATACAAAATATATGTAAAATAACACATTATATAAGAAATCTGGTATAACCCAAATTTAAAATAGGAAGCCCAGTGTTTACAAGAATAAGCCATTAATGAAGTTACAAATGGATATACAAGTAAAACAAATAAAGGGTAATAATTTGAAAAATAATTTTATTTCTGAATATAATTTCCCTGTACATTGAGGTACTTGTTCCATCGTTTGACAAGTCCTTGAAATTCGGCAGCATAAAATTTTTAGGCTGTTGTCGGAATTAGGAGTTGACTTCAATTTCATCTTCATAGTAGGAAAAATGTTCACCTGAAGGAAGATGTTTAAGGGGGCTGAATATATGATATTCAATTGGAGCAAGGTTAGGACTATATGGAGGATACTCGAGAACTTCCCACTTGAAGTGTACAGTGTAGTGTCTCATTTGTCTTGTTGGCAGTTCTGGTCACTTCTGCTGAATGACTTTACGAAGTTTCCTGAGGATGTTACAATAGAAGATGGCTTTTTGCAATTTGTCCTTGAGGCTGAAATATGGTGAGCAGTATGTTTTCCTGATCCCTGAATGTTTCCACTGCATTAATATATGCCCTGTCTCAGAATGGTATGGTGAACTCAAGACTCATCACCTGTGACAAATTCACGCTAGCATATTGTGTCCATCATGGTAACAATTAAGTTGATGAAATGCCAGACCCATTCTTTGCATTTTGTGTTTTTTGGTCTGGGGTCAGCAAGAGCAGCACCTGTCATAGACTTTGTGAAAACCTAACCTTCATGCATTATGAGATAGGCCATGCTGTGTGAACAACCAAGAGCAGCTGCTATAGTGTCTATAGTTACCCTTCTGTCTGCTCCGTTTAAGTCAACTCATATAAATTCTCCTCTATGGCAATCTTCGTTGGCTGCCAGTTGCAGGTTTGTCATTGATATATGCCCACTCTTCAGAGAACTTCTGCATTGTAAATGCAGAATTGTAAACAGCCTGACATGTAAGGCACTTCTCAACAAAAATGGGAAACATTTCTTAATGAATATTTTTTGATTCCATACTTTTGCCCATAAAACTTGAGTAGAGTGCTGCCCGAAGGTTATACACTCAGAGGCTTTGTCATGTTGCAGCTGCTGTTTTGCTATCATAAACATACATTGTCTTATGTCTAATATAATCAATTGCAACCAAACTAATGCTGCCATCTAGTGGCAATAGCCTTAGGAGCCTAATTCAAACCTGTAGTATTCCACATCAATTTGTAACTTAATGACTTACCCTTGTATAATGAACATACTCTCTATCATTCATAACCAGTTGCCTGCTCCAATATATCATCCTGTATTTCAGTATTCAGCAGGTTACATGAATCCTGTACAAGAATCCTTACTTCAAAAATGTAAATAGGATGGCATTTTATTTTTTATCTATGAACATGGTTCATGGTTTTTTTCTGAACATGTTCAGATACTACTTTTGTATGTTTTACCATTGCTCTATTTCATGCATTTTGTTGGCCCGGTGGTGCAAGGTTGTACATTTATGGCACAATAAAGAACCTCAAGCCTGAAAATGAGGCCTCTGAGCAAAATTTATCAGTGTTTCACTCCCTGAACAGAATGGGATGCTGATGACCTGAGATGTTAAAGAGTGTCTGTAAATATACCAATTAAAAAAAAAAAATTAATGCATTTCTGCAGAAGTATATTAGCCTATATCCACCAAATTAATGCTTTCACAGTCATTACTACTATCAGGCAAGTGTCTACTATTTTTTTAGACAAAAGTTCCCGTTCCAGCCTAAATGTTTCACTTGTCACTAATGTATAAAGACCAAAGTGGGATCACTTGAAAAATAATCAGTGCTTAATGTTTAGGTTGTTACAGCCCAGATAGCAAGGAAATTAAAATGTTACTTTAAAACTGTGCTAGTGTTTTGTTAAAAACTTTTTTAATTGTATTTGTGATATGACTTGAAATGATTATGCATTTATTCCAACTAAAGAAGCGTTGCTGTAAGTGCTGACTATTTTCAAAGTATTTTAGCACCTGGATATGAAATTCTGCATTATTTATTACAGCTTTTTAGAGAAACAAATGCTTACTTTTAATTTTCTAGGGTGCAAGCACTACTTCTATACTCTTTATGAGTACCCTTTTCTCTGGTTTTGGCTTTCAATTGTTTACTCTTTCGATCTCCAAATTTTTTTCTACTACTTTTGTTTCAAGGAGTGGTATGGAAACACTAATTTTGCATTACTTATTAACTTTAAGTGCTGGGTCTATAATAAACGCATGTCATACAGAAAAATATCTGTGTAATGGGTTCATGAATTAATGAATGAGAACACCTTTAATGCCCATCTTCTTATCTGTAGCAAGACAAAGCAACTAGTCCTTACATCATCATTGCCAGAAGATAAGTAATATCATACAACATAAACTTAGATGTTAATTTTTTACACGAAACACCATTTATATAAAATAAATGCATTTCGAAAGAATCTCTCCCATCTTCAGTTGCTCACTGAACCACTGTTACTAGAAACGATGGCTAGACACACGGATGTTCCTGTATTGGCATCTGTTTGCTGAAGTAGGAAATTGCTGAGTTCATCCATAGGAGGAAATGCAAAGTTTATTAGGCTTTCTTTATTTTTTAATATGAACATTTTTTCCCAAGTAAATAACTCCGTTGGGTTGTGAAGATGTTTCAGCAGTTTAATTTCTGGTTTTATTTCATGATTTTTGGTTCAAAAGCGAGCTGCTACTGCTGATTTATCCATCTGCTTAAGCTGAATATTCCTAAAGTGTTCTTTCCTCCAAATTTCTTAAATTTCTCTTTGTTTTGCCAATGTAGCTTGCTCACAATCTGCACATTTTATTACATAAATTCCTGATTTCTGTTCTGTTGGTATGGAGTCTTTTACTGATTCTCCTGAAATGCATCTTATTTTATGTAAGTAAATGGAGTTTAGTGTAAAAAATGAATACCTAAGTTTAGGATATATTACCACTCCATTGCCAACTGCTTCGTAAGTACAATATTTAATATCTTATAAATTACATGTCATCAGTAAAAACAAAATATAACATTTATATACAACACATTTGAACAATCTAAAAGAGTTAAAAATCAACTTGTCTCAACATAGCCTCAATTTTGCAAAGGAAATTGCAGGCAATGATACTTAATTTGATCATCAGGACGTGTCATAGTTGCTTGGAAAATTAATATTTTTAGCATTTTACTTTAAAGAAATGGTTCATGTAATGCAAATAAGAGAACAAATGTCAGCCTGCTTTAAACAAATGCAGTAGTGATTTCTTAAGTTATTGTTAGGAATTTTTCATTACAATGCAGGCTAGCCCATGTCTGAGATTTTATAAAACTGGAAACTGAAGATACTGGCCATATAATTTTAAATACAGTATTTCACTATTTTTTGCTTGCCACGTGGTAGTAATTGTTTTATTTTAACAGTAAATACAATTTAGTGTTATATAATAATTTTAAAATTCACTTGATTGTATTTTAATTTATGCGGATCTGCAGGTCACATGTTAAGTTAGTAACTCTTTGTTTACAATGTTTTCCCTCCATTTTTACATAATTGTCAACTGCAGCAGAACGAGGCAGTATCTTGTTAGCATTATAGAGAAAAAAATAGTAAAAAATTCAATGAAACATCAAGAATTCATTTCAAGAACGAATGATGTATTTGCACAGAAAAAGGACTGGAGGATTGAGCTTATATACAAACAGATTTCAGGGTGAACCATGAAGCATTAACTATTTTTAATATTGTATGTAATTTAATTATCATGCATAGATGCCAACTACACGAGGACAAGGGGAAAGCCTATGGTTGTAAATGAGTCTCTTTAGATGGATACCTAAAGTTAAAAGAATACATTACATCAATTGTTAAATTCATATTATAAACTTCATTGTATCATTTAGCATTATTACTGATGGACATTAATATTAAAGAAGACACTAAAACTTTACATGCAGTGGGTTCATTTGTTATAATACAAGCTTCAGAAGGTAAATACCCTGTTAATATTATATGGTAATAATAGCCGTCCCATGTTTACGCAAGTGACTACAGGTACAGGATATAATTCCCGTAAATATATTACATTATACTATGAAAACCACAGTAAGATAAAATTGTATTTTTATTGACTACTAGTGAAGATATTTATAAATTATATATTGAGGTGCTGCATGTCTCATGTGTATTTAATAATCTTTATGAGTGCCCCTGAGGAAATTTATAAAACTTGGTGCCACTGTTTTCACATACATTATTAAAATCACATTGGTATAATTTTGAACTTGAAACATATTATAAAATTACAATCATTTTCTTGGTATTTATTTTCCATTAATTTTTATACATTACATCTCAGTCATACCCTACACAAAAAACCAAGCTTTGCCATTGTCTGGTACCCAAATAACTGGCAATATCAATATAATAGCACTTTTCAATAAGAATAGAAAGAAGGTAAAAATACAGTATTAGACACATTATCACTTTAATGAAATTTTCGATGTCACAGATGCAGCATATGGATATGGCATGGCTTCACAGTATTGAGTGTGGTACAATTATTTGAAGAATCATCATGCACTACAACTTTGTCTTCATAGTTGTAATACTGGCTATCCTGATCTCAACATCATATGGCCATCAATTAACATTGTTACCGGGTATGGCAATTTTAGTATGCTTTTTATTATAAACTAATAGATTAATGTACAGTAAGTACTGAAAATACATTTAAAATTGATTTCATGTTCGAGCTAATTAAGAACTGAAAATAAAGTTTGTATTTCAAATTTTCATTTTAAAAATCCACATGAAAAATGGTTAATTTCTGCATGGTAAAAATGTTGTTCAGCATATCTTTACAAAACCTATAAAGGTATTTTTCAGTTACCCAGTTTTGACTTAGTCCCATAGTTGCTGGATACATGAAATTTTAAAGTATATACTTGTGCATTAGCATTTCTCAAGTTATATACATTTAGATATTTCAATTGGCTGTTATAATGGTTGTCTAAGATCTGCATCTATAGAACATACTTAATAATAAATTACTTCCTTCATTAATAGGGAGATTTCAGAGGAAGAATTTTATGATCAAATTAAGAAGTTAAAGTTGGAGAAAGCATGTGGTATTCGATGGTATTCCAGGGGAATTCTGGAGGATTTGGGCTAAGGGAGATAATAGGAGAAAAAATAATAGTGGTTAAATTATTTAATAAAATAAAGGAAACAAGGGAAATACCCAAGATGTGTAGAAAGAACATGATAGTACCTATATATAAAGGAAAAGGTGATGTAAATAATCCAACTAATTATTGGGGTATAAGTCTTCTTTCCATTTTAGGTACTTTTACAGGAATTCTACCAATATATTAAGGAAATGGGTTGAGAAAGAGAAGAAATTATCAGAGTTTCAAACAGGTTTTAGAGCAGGGAGAAGAGCTGCAGATAATGCCATAATAAAGACAAATGTAGATAAATATTTAAGCAAGAAAAGCAAAAGAGTTTATATAGCATTTACAGACTGTGAGAAGGCAGTTGATACTATAAAAACAGAAGCAATATGGTTAAAATTAAAAAGTAAATAAGATGTTTATAAAACTATTACAAAAAATATATAGCAAGAACCTGTTTTGTGTCAAAATTTTCAGGTGATAAGTTAAAGGAGAGTAAAGTAAAACAGGAGTAAGACATCATTGTAAATTAAGTCCAACACTGTTCAACCTCTATATTGATGACATTTTGGAAGAAACTAATAGAGATAAATTACATATACCAGTAATAAATAATAAGGAAATACTAGGGTTGCTTTTTGCAGATGATTTAGTAATGCATCTATATATAGTGGAGGACTGAGAAGAGCAATTGAAGTAGTGAATACTTTTTGTAAACAATGGGGATTGAAAATTAATGAAAAGAAAAGTTGAAAAATGGCAGTTAATGTTTTAGTATATAGAAGAAATGTAAGTGGGAAGAATCATGGTATTTCTAAGTGCAGGAAATTTTACAACAGATAGGTTTAGGAAAAGTATGGATAAATAGGTAATACCAAAACAGAGAATTTTGGAAAGAAATAAATCTAAGATTGGAAGATATTGAATTATTTGAAATATTTAGTATTTGGGTGAAAAGAGTTCATTGTGATTTCATACGGGAATAAAAATAGTATGGGGTAGGGAAAAATATATAAAACAATGTGATAATGCAAGTAGAGAAGGTTTTGCTTGGGCTGGAACTGCAGTTATGAATTTAAAACAATTAGGATATGATAAAGAAATAGTAAATTGTTTAAGGTGTGGAGAAAACAATAGAGGTTTTCATTATTTATTATACTACAATAAAACAAAGTTATGGAGAGAAAAGGTTTGGAATAAAAAATGGGAAAATGTAGAAGGGGAAATTTTAATTAGGAAGATTTTAAATGTAAAAAGAGAGGAGATGGATAAGATTGATGAAGAGGATGATGGAAAGAAATGTAACTTTAGAAGTATAATAATTGAAGGATATTACATAGTATCATGGTCACCAATGCACTAATAACCTGGAGTTGCGTGCATTGGGAACATTAAATGTAAATAAGCAACTTAGCAAAATTAATAATTATATTGAATTATTGTAAAAAAATGGAAATGTGTACTTTTATTGTAATGTTGTTGTGTTTGTTGAAAATAAATTCAAATTAAAAGAAAAAGAAAAAAAAAAAAATTAAAATGAGACCCTGCTCCCTTCCCCCCAAAACTCATAGTTTGCACCTGAGAGCATTTAAACCACCTTGCTTTATCAGAGGAATAGGGCAAAAGTAAGTTCTGTAGTAATATAATGAAATAACTGGCAACATTAAGCCAGCAGGTATGGTATTCAGAGATCTTTGAAAAAATACAGACATTGAGCTTGTGTGGTAGAAATTAATTCTTAGCCACTGTTATATTGATATTATTTACATATGAATCTGCAGCACAAATCATTATATTATTCTAAATGCATGCTTTTGCTAATAACATGAAATACAACAAAAGAAATCCTGGATCCAGTAGCACCTCACTGCATTTATTTATTTATTTTATGTGGTTTATGTAAGGACACTCTTTAAAATCTTTGATCATTAGGGTCCCATTTAATTCAGGAAATGGCCAACAAATTTTCTCAAAAGTATCTTCTTTCAGACTTGAAGTTCTTATACATACTGTAAATCTAGGACATGGGATCCATGGCTTTACTTCCCTTTCAAAGGAAGCCATATTTAGGATTTTTATGCCCTAAAAATGACCCTGGCCAGGTTTGACCTTGCGACCTTGGGTCTATGAAACAGGTACTAAACCACCAGCACCAACTACTTCCAGTTACATTTGTAATAGAAAAAATCTTAACAATCTCATTGAGATAATCTGATTTGACACAAATTATAAAAAAACCGGTGACATGTTAAAATTATTAGCTGAATACTATGGTTTTCTATCAAAACAAGCAAAAAAATATCAATGTATACTGTACATATTATTGGAGTGGCAATAATGAAATTGATCATGTTTTATTTCAGCCACTAGTTTAGGCTCAATTTATTAAAGTGAAAATATATACTAAATATTTAATTTTTTCACATGTGTGGAGAGAAAACCAATACACATGGAAAGAATGAGGAAACTGTTAATGCACAATCTTTCCACTAATTATATAACCTGAAATCTGTCATTTTACATTACAGGGCAATATGCATGATAAGATACTGCAGAAATATACTTAGCAAATGTAAGCAATATGCTTATTTGTGCATCCATTAAAATAAAGAACCTCAAGTCTGAAAGAAGAGGCCTCTGAGCAAAATTTGTCGGCCCTTTCATGCTCTGAATAGAAGGGAGACTGTTGACCTGAGATGTTAAAGAGTGTCCATAAATAAACCGAATCAAAATCCATGAAGAAAACAAATGCTATTGTGGGGGAAAAAGTATGAATACATGTATTTTCCATTAACTTCCTATAAGCTATGAAGAAAACAAATAGAATTGTGGGGAAAAAGTATGCCTTCATGCATTCTCCATTAACTCCCAATAAGCTGTGAAGGAAGCAAATGGAATTGTGGGGGAAAAGTATGCATTCATGCATTCTCCATTAACTCCCAATAAGCTTAATGGATATCATTGTATGATTCAGTTGAACTACACACTCTTAAAGCTTCGAGTTGAACCTTAGCATGGCTGAAGATGGGAACAAAATGTTCTCGAAACCGGTTCCATACATTTATGAAAAGTAAGTGAAGCTTTAAGAGTGTGTAGTTCAACTGAATCATACAATGATATCCATTAATATGATTGGCTTCACTGTGTAAGTTCCAATTTACATTTAAGTCCCAATAAGCTGTGAAGAAAAATGGAATTATGGGGGAAAAGAATGCCACTTCTACAAAGTTCTCATAGCTATAGTCCCATACAGCCCTCACTTCATTACTAAGCCTTAAGCACCATGCAGAAGCAGCAATGAGGGAACAATGATTAACTTTCATGTCTCATTCCAGGGAGCATTTGCTATGTAATAATGTTATACCCACCTCTTTAGTTTGATCCTTTGACCCAATTTTTTTAAATATCTCTGATAAAAGTTCATGTGTGGTTTTAGATAGACGATGATGTGATTTCATTTCTTTTTTTGTAGGACTGCTCTCCTGCTTCACTGTCTAAAACATTTAGTAAAAATGATAGTGTAGGCTTAATGATTATTCTGGTTCATATATAAAAGACAAAATAATTTATGTACAATTCAACATCAGTTAGTATATTATTTATTAAAATATCATAATATTTAAAAATCTTCATGCTTTAACAGAGTACATGCACAGCCATTTGTACTATACTAAAAAATCACTATTCTAGCTTTCCATTGCCACTGAATGCAAACCTTGATCAACTTCATAAGGTACGACTGTAGTTCTGAATCTTTAAGGTTGTCAATTCTGTTGAGATGGAGCAGGATTTTGTTTCCTTTCATTTTAGTCATGCAATGCAAAATCGTTTTGATTGTTCTTATTGGAGTATCTGACTGTTTCTTCTTCCACACTGATGATGGATAGTCCTGGGGAAAAAAAAAAAAAAAAAGAGAGAGAAGAAGATAATTTCCCTTGCTTACTTGAAATTTGTCAATTGTGGTTATTCTGAAAATATCCAAGTCATATATTATCAAATGATACATGTTTTAGCATTATTCAGTTATTTATTCCATCAACTATTTAATTATCTATATATGTTTAGATTAAAGTAGTAAAAAATTAGGTTCTTCTTATAGACCAACATTTAAAATTTTTTTTATAAAATTATCCCTAAAACTAAAAGAAGATATGCAATAAAAAAAAATTCACATACCACCTTAGCGTCTTCAATAAATTTAAAAAAAAAAATTAAAAGAGAGAAAATAATTTTGGCTTCTCAATATTCCACAATATTAAAAATTTATTATCTTCCTGTAAAGATCCCTATATCTTCTGACAGGAAGACAAGTATCTACCAAATCAATTGCAAAGACTGTCATCAGGTATATATTTGCAAAACAAAAAGAAATTTGAAATCCATATTCCAGAAATATCTGTTACAAATAGATAAGAGAAATTGGCATTGGTAGCTCGCTTTTGGTCAGAAAACGATGAAACTTAATAATAATAATAATAATAATAATAATAATAATAATAATAACAATAACAACCATAATAATTTAAAAAATTAAATGAAAAAATTTTAAAAGTTAAATTAAAAATGAAATGCATGTGCAAACCTTTGGAACTAATGACATGGGAAAAAAAGTGCATCATCAAAAATAAGACCTGCATCATGAACTTTTAAATGCCATCGTTGGCTATATTCAATTTTCTCTATCTACAGAGTATGCTTCTACCAGTTGGTCTTCTGCTAATGATGGGAGTGAATGTTCCCAAGACAGTCTAATTAAAATATGGAGTATAAGCGCCACCAAACCAACTCTACATCAACGTTAACTGTTGCAACTTTGACAGCAGTAACTTATTAATTAATTCAGCTTAAAATATTAAGCAGATTACTTAACACTTGGACTACTATTTTTTTTTATCCCAGAAAGACTTCTTGGGTGATTACAAATATAAGTCTTATGTCATTACGTGTGGCAGTTGAAAAGTTTTGCACTTTTATGTGAAATAGTCAAGTATGTACCTGAAAATTGATATGAACTTCCGTCCTCTAAGCATTGACCCTGCAAGGCAATGCACTTCTCTCATCTCTCCTTCAGCTTCCTGATGCTTTGATTCTAGAACGTTTCTGTCTAGGTTCCAAACCATAGTGTTTTCTCTTCACTAATTAGGTCCTCCCAAACCATGTTTTCAGTTCACTAATTAAGTTCTCATTGCCTTGAAAAATATCTATAAAGCAAATTCTTCAATTTTGGAAACCAAGCCAATGAGTAGGGGACCTCCTCATTGCTTGAAAAACATCTTTGAAGGTGATTCTTTTAGAAACTAAGTCTGATAAGTAGGGTTTATAAGGCAAGATGTGATATAGCTTAGTAAGTACAATTATTCCATGAGCCTGCCTGCATGAGCCAGCATGTCATCCTGAAGCAGATGAACAGTTCTGTGTTTTTATGCTTTATTTCTTCTTGAAACTTTCTGAGAAGGCTTTGGGTCTTTACTTTTGTAACGATGGTTGAATCATCCAAATTGAATGGTCTGCTGCTCCTTGGTTCATCTTAAATGCTGCTTTGTCTCCTTTGGAAATTCTTTTTCCAATACTTCATAATGTCATATGAAGGGCAGACATCCTTATACTCAGCAGCATTTTGTCAAAAAATTCTATACAGATTCGCCCTGTAGAGGCTGATAACACAATAGGCTACCATTTTGTCTTTCGCATTGCTTCATACTCAACTGTCCCAGTTTTCAGCCAATTTCTTTTTCACTTAGAGGCCAGCATGCATAAAGTATACAAGGGAAATTTTAACCAATAATGTACCTTTACATAATATTTTTATTTGCCTTAATGATTTCTTAATAAAGTGCAAAACTTTTTGACTGCCTCTCATACAGCTTTACATGGCTAAATAGGTGGACAACTGTAAACTTTCTTTGAAAGAATATTTATGCAAACGGAATCCAATTAGCAAGTTCAAAATATTATAAAGGCTAGAAATTTCAATTAGGTAGTTGCTACTTGGAGAGAAATTACATTTAGTTGTGCTGGCAACAACCCAACAAGTTTCATTCTCCTGGCTTTGGCCTAGGTCATGTAGCACCTCAGCAACTATGAAAGTATCCTTGTGCAACTTGTCGGACAGCAAAATACACTGTTATTTGATTTTTTGCCACAAGAAAGCAAACCAGTAGAAATCCATGGTTGATTAAGTAGAAATCCATGGTTGATTAACATTTATGGGTCAAACTCAAAGGTTCACTATGGGTGAAAGTGTTCAGATGAAGCAGAAGGCCAAAAAAGCCAAACAGACATAACTATTGAAACTGTTCAACAAATTGTTGAAGAGGAACATCACATCATATTCGATGAAATTCTTGAAACTGTTCAACAAGGTGTTGAAGAGGAACATCACATCATATTCTAAGAAATTCTTGAACTTTTGCCATTTCCAATATTGTAAAATGGGTCAAACTTCTCTTAGAAAAGTCTCCAAGGATTTGGGTCGCAAAGTGTGTGCATGTTGCGTGCCAAGCTTTTGTCTAATGCACAAAAATGGTAGAGAGCAGAAGCAGCTTAGGATCTTTCTGAATTCCACGCAAGAGATGAGCAGTTATTTTCATGCCTCATTACAGATGATGAAACATGGATTCATCATTCCATACCTGAATTCAAATGCTAGAGTATGGTATGGAAGAAGGTGGGAGGAAGTGGTCCAAAGAAGATCAAGGTCACTCATTCTGTGGGGAACATGATGGCTAACATCTGAGAGTCGCAAGCAATGCTCCTGTTTGATTTTCTGACAAAAGTAACCAAGATTAATGGAGAACATTATTATGCAACACTGAAGAAACTGCAAGCCAACATAAAGTATTAGAAACCAGGAAAAATTATGAACAAGATTCTTCTGAAGCATGACAATGTCTGCCCCCTATTCGCTCATCAGGCAGCTGATCTTGCATAATTCCAATGAAAAATTTTCCAACTATCCTCTTTTTTCATCTGGCACTCTCAGATTTTTACTTGTTGGTCTTGGTGGTGTAGTGGTAACCATACTTGCCTCCTAAACCCAAGATCGCGAGTTCAGACCCGGCCAGGACTGATGGATTTTTTTCGGGCATAAAAATCCTAAGTATGGCTTCCTTTGGAAGAGGAGTAAAGCCACGGGTCCCATGTCGTACATTTATGGCAGGATAAAGTACCTCAAGCCTGAAAAAAGAAGCCTATGAACAAAATTTGTCAGCTGTTTCAAGCCTTGTTTTGAATGGGATGCTGATGACCTGAGATGTTAAAGAGCATCTGTAAATAAACCAAATCAAAATATTTTTATTTGCTTCTTAGACTTAGAGAACATCTTGGTGGAAAATTATTTGGAAGGCCAACAAACTCCAAATGCTCATCACTAGGTGGCTTTAGCACCTGGACCTGCCATTCAATGAAGAAGGTTGAAAAATTAGTGCCATAATATGAAACATTTTTGAAAGACCTAGGGATTATGTAGAAAAGTAGTCTTCTTTAAATTTATTGAAAAACATATTTTGTATATTTGCTAAACAGTTTATTTCACTTTCTTTTTTTAAAAACCTTTATCTTTAATCTTTTGCACTTATTGGATGTCCTTCGTAAGTTCCAGGACTGTGCATGAAGTTTACATAAGTTTTATATAAATGTTCACTGTAATGCTAAAAACCTTTTAAACAAATTATCAATCATATTTGTATGCTCTTAACACTTAAATTACAATTTTAAATGCTTGACAGTCACACAAGCCATAATCACAGATGAATGCAAAACTGTATTGTTGAATTGATAAAATGAAGTTGATTAAATGTTTATTAAAAAAAAATTAAGAGTCCACACTAAAGAATGAATGACATTCATTAACATTTAGATACCTCTGGAACAAAATCACTAACTTCTACACCAAACATAAATATTTTAGGGTGGCTATGCTTAGCACAAAATAAAGATAAAAAAAAATTAATGTGGTGCAATTATCAGGCAATCCTGCAACTAGATTCTGGTTTGGGTTCTAAAGTAAACTATGGAGAAACTGACCTTTATCTTCTCTTGTTTTTGGAGTAGGATTAGTTCTACCTTTATGATTACATGAGCCTCAAAATAGTAAATATTGACTGAAGCACAAAAAACCTGATCTACTCCTCCTTCTCTACAAATTCAAATTAAAGATTATGGAGTACAATTAGCTACAAGAAAATAATACAATTATTTTTGTTTGAGGAATCTTAATATTTTTAAATAGGTAATAATGATTTTACCTCTCTTTTATTATCAATTATCATAGAGGGCTTCTACTTAAGCATATTCAGCAAATGCTTGCAAGCAATTTGTAATTGTTTATAAGGCAATTACTTGCAATAATGTATGGCCCCTGTAGATTACACATTTAACACCATGTCTGTGGGAAGTTAAATGTCACTTCACAAACCTAGAAGAACTTTTTCTGCACGCACTTTCCACATGCTTCCTAATACAAGCATTTAGTGAGCACCATATTTAACATTTTATTAATAGTATGAAACTCTGTTCACTACTGGGGTATATACAAATTCATTTCATTTTAATTACCACAAATGCTGAAATCTCAGAAAGCGCCTGAAAACATAATATAGACAAAGTGTTGTTGACCTAAATATTTACATGCTGATCTGCATGGCAATTACCTCCTTGGTCTAGTGGTTAGCATTGCTGACTGCCGCTCGGGAGGCTCAGGTTCGATTCCTGGGCACCTACTTAGGAGTTTTTCTAAGATAGAGAGGTCTGGAACAGGTTTTACCCAACGTTGAGAGGACAATTGGGAAGCTGCTTGATGGAGAGTTGGCAACCTAGTAAGCTGCGATATAGCGATAAGTAGGATGAGATGTGCTGATCACATGATCCCCTCCAATGCAGCACTCTACCAATGAAATCCTATGATGGAGGTAAAAGATGCAGTGATCGTTGAAGTAAAGCTCAGGCCCACATGGGGCTGTAAAAAGGCTTCATAGAGAGATCTGCATGGCAGATTTTCATTGATTAATTCTGGTTAAGATTAAAGGTTAGGTAGTACAGCATTGTTTGTAGTTAAATGTGTTGTTTAGCTCATCATAACATATTATGTGTTACTGCGTTATAAGCAAGGAGTGATTTACCTGTGAATGATATATTTAGAAACTGGTAAATATTTATCTTTGTTCTCTGTGGTGAATGCTTCGATGTTAGTAACATGATGGTCAAAAGAAAGCTAAGTTCAGAACAGTCAATCATGGGAGATGGTATGTAATGTTTGAGAATATTTTTAAACAGAAAAAGATATACATTGATGTATTTCAATAAGAGGTTATTTGCCAACTTATTTATATTACAGAAGGAAAAAGCACCCAACTCTAAGAAAATTGCATATTTTCCTTCCTAATCTATGAATTTTAAATGGTTCCAAATCCTTTGCACTTACTACTAAAGGAGCACCACATAAATATAAGAAAAATTAAGCTGAAGAATTTTTATAGAAAAATGTGATATCATATGATGCTAGATTTTTTAGGCAGATAATGCAGGAATTTTTTGACAACTTATTTGGCTAGATAAAACATGAATTAATGCTAGTCATACCTTGGACAAGCCTCGACAGATGGTTTACTGGAAGGATTAATGGCAGTGCCCATTGAAAAAGGAGATAGAATTATAAACCAGTGATTACCACGAAGAGAGGAACCACCTAACATTTACAATTGGTTTGGAAATAAGGGATTAAAAACCTAAAAAATGTTGTTCCACAATATTCATGAACACTGCTGCATATCACTGATATTTACAATAAGACACCAACAATGGCAACAAAAAAATATTATATCTCTTGGCTGTTATACCACAATGTGCTTGTGAGGAAAACTGAATTATTGGAACTATGTAGCAGCTCAGAAGACCACAGTTTCCTCTGTGCTACAGATGAAGTAGGCAAAAAGTATAGGAAAAAATCATCGTTCTCCCCATTTCATTGCCATTTTAATGCTTAGAGAAAATCTGGATAAGATTAAAAGGTACACAGCCCCCTCCAAAAAAATTATTTACAGTTTCAGAAATAGAAACAGGTCGTGAAAAACATTAGTTCCAAATATGGAAGAAAGTGGCTGACCACACAAAAACTGAAACAAAGAAAGTTTGGGAAGATGAAGTTCCCATTGATGCGCTGGGTGAAAGAAATAGTAATTTTAGGCTTTTATGGTAGTTCAAAAGATAGCAGCGCTGATCTGAACTTAATGGAGTTTTCTCCTCATAAACGTGCTCTTATGTCTTTCCAGAAGAACATCCGTAAGTGATTTGGAAAACTGTTAAAAATCAGTACAAATTATAAGCTAATTTTCATTATACCACATTTGAACTCACATTTTGTTATACATTTTAAATGTATTCATTTTTTAAAATAGTATACATATACATATATATAAATACAATGACATGTTTCAGGAACCAATGTTTACATCCTCACCTGATGACCCAGAGGATGGGAACATTGGTTCCTAGAACATGTCCCAACTTAAATACAGTAAATTAAGTGCGTGAGAAATTTATCTGCATTGTATTAATTAATATATAATATGTTCACTGTAAACAGCTTCAAAATTAAACAAATAAGTTTAATGGTGGACTTTTCTAACAGTGATGGTTAATACTAAGAATTTAAAATGATTGAGTCGAATTTGTAACACTTACATCATTAATATTTAAAAAAGGAAAACTAAGTTCCTGAAGCTAATCACTCCCACCATCAGTTCCAGAAACTTAACATTTAAAAAAAATTAAGTCGAGATTGTAACATACACACCACCAAAATTCAATAAAATGGAAGACTAGTTTCCAGAGCCATCGCTCCTATCGTCAGTTCCTGGTCGACTGTCGGCCTCGCTGTTTGTGGCAGATCGATTCATCTCTGGTGGAGGTTTAATGAACTTTTGTATTAGTACATCACTTGGTGGGATTTCAAAATTAAAAACTTTCTCCTTATTCTTCCAAATATAGATGTTTTCCCCGACTGTAAGTTCAGTTTTTCCTTTAATATTTTTAAGTAATTTGCAGTTTTATTAATGTTATGCAATTTAATCTGAGAAAATTTGGAAAATACTTAATTGAAATATGACAAATAAGACTCAAACACTAAAATGTAAATTGGATAACTTATGCCAAAAACAAGAGATATAACACCATCCAAGGAAAAAACCACACAAAATAATGTCTATAACCTTTCACAACAAAAATTCACAGATATAGAAATCAATTTTTTGAATAAGGGTTTAAAAACTTGTGTAAATTTCTCCAAAAAAGTTGAAGATTATGTAGCAGACATACAGATAGCCACCAAAAACCTTACAGAAATAGATAGGAATACAATTCAAAGCCAGTGTTGTAATATTATCGAACAAATCAGAAATAAAAATAATACCAACCCTTACACAAAAGACACTAAAAACAAACCTATTATCTACACAAGAGCCGACAAAGGAAATACTGTGGTAATTCCAGATAAGAATGATTATATAGACAGAATGGAACAACTATTAAAAAACAATGAATATTCAATAGTAACAAAAAATTTCCTAAATCAATGCAAAAGCACATTTAATAAAACAATAACTGATTGCAAACTAATAGATAAAAAGGAACATTATAATATTAAAGTAGATAACCCTACAATACCTACAATTTATGGTCTCCCAAAAGTACACAAGCCAGGGAAAACAATGAGACCTATCGTAAATAACATAGATGTTCCAACTTATAAACTAGCAAAATGGTTGACTTACAAATTTTCTACTTTTCCAAGATTTGAATCTCTTAGTATAAAAAACTCATTATATCTTATTCAAAAAATTAAAGACATAAAAATAGAAAAAACAGATACCTTGGTTTCGTTTGATGTTACAGACTTTTTCAAGTATTCCTACACTGAATTTATACTCTCTGATAAAAAAGTGGTTACAAAAGATAGGAATAACCACAAAGGATATTCAAGAATGCATTACATTAATTAACTTGTGTCTAGAACAAAATTGCTTTACATTCAATAATAAATATTAGATACAAAATTTTGGTCTGACAATGGCTAGCCCACTATCTCCAATATTGACAGACATTTTCATGAGTGCATTAGAAATTAGAATAGTAAATAGTTTCCCTTGGATATTTAAGACTTGGTACCCCTATGTTGTTGATATTTTTGCAATAGTAGCAGAAAGACCCTTGGATGATGCACTAAAGTTACTTAACTTACAGGCAAAAACAGTTAAATTCACTATGGAGAGAGAGAATGCAATAAACAGTTACCTTTCTTGGATATTAAGATAATTAAAAAAGAAAATCACCTAAATTTTGGCATATACAGAAAACCTACACACACAGATAATTACATTAAATATAACAGTTTTAATCCAGTTCCCCACAAACATGCAGTTTTAAATAGTCTTGCATACAGACTAGTTAATGTTCCAATGAACAAGGAGGAATATGAACTGGAAATGAATAATATAATGGATATAGCTACAGAAAAGCTTCAAACAAGAAGTTGTGCACAAGAAAATAGACAGAGCAAAGAATAAAAAGAAAATTAGACACACCACTACACTTACTCCTATCAAAGAAAAAAACAGAACATACAAAAAATTCACATACCACCCATCAGCTTTCATAAATTTCAAAAGATTTTTAAAAGAAACAACATTGTTTTGGCTCCAAAAAATAATTATTCCATTAAAAATATCCTTAACTCAAAACAAAATGAAGATAACCTACAAGAAGAAGATAAATCAGGAATATATCAGATGAACTGCAATGATTGTGATAAAGTTTATATTGGAAAGACCAAAAGAAACATAAAAACAAGAGCTAAAGAACACATTATGAATATAAACCAAAAACAAGAAGAAAAATCAGCGGTAGCTTGGCACTTTTGGAAAGAACAACATAACATTAATAAAAACCCCAAATTACTTAAAAATATTAAAGGAAAAACTGATCTTACAGTCTGGGAAAACATCTATATTTGGAAGAATAAGGAGAAAGTTTTTAATTTCGAAATCCCGCCAAGTGATGTACTAATACAAAAGTTCATTAAACCTCCACCAGAGATGAATCGATCTACCACAAACAGCGAGGCCAGCAGTCGACCAGGAACTGATGATAGGAGCGATGGCTCACAAAACTAGTCTTCCATTTTATTGAATTTTGGTGGTGTGTATGTTACAATTTCGACTCAATTTTTTTAAAATGTTAATATTTGACACCACTGTTAAAAAAGTTCAATACAATTCCAGAAACTTAGTTTTCCTTTTTTAAATATTAGTGATGTAAGTGTTACAAATTCGACTCAATCATTTTAAATTCTAGCACAATAGGAATTTATAATTTTCAAATGTTAATTCAACATATTTGCTAAAACTTTATACATTGCATCATGCTATTCATTGTTAGTCATATTAGGTTGCTCACAGTTATACTGTATGCCTGCAAGTATACTGCAATATGACAACTGTTCTCATTCCCTTTTACCTTGGCACAAACTCTTAGGAGGTTGAAAGTGATTTTGTTCCACTCTAAGTAATTAGAATAAATATAAACATCTTTTAGCACTCTACCTTTAAGAACAAGTGTATGTCATAGAGGATCATGTCAAAATCTGTTTCAGTTTCCCAACTTGGCAGTAGTTTCACTATCTTCCATAGGCATTTCATTACCAACTCCGTAAACCGTGGTGAAGGTGAGTTCTCAACACAGTCATGTAAACTCTTAATGAGAGCACTGAAAACATGTGATAAAACATTCAGCAAAAACTGTATTTTCTAAAACAATTTTTTGTTGGTATTTTGACTTTGTAAGAAAATTCAACAGCTTACCTTTACTCAAATATTAAAAATTTTCAACAAGCTGATATAAAAACAGTAATGTTTAGTAACAGTTCTGCGAAAATTCAGTCATAGAATTGTGAAATAATAAACAGATTTTTACCAACAGATTAAATAATCATGATTTGAGCCTTATTTTCATCTCAAGAACGTATATTTTTTAATCACATTGAACCCATGCAGCTTGTGCCAAAATGCAGATTAAAAAATAAACATCCCATTTATTCAGTACTACTGTCTTTTAAACTTAAATAAATTATTAGCTAACCCAGTACAATAGTTCTCTAGATCACAAATCCAATGATCATTAAAAAGCTATACATTATGAAAATTTACACCCAAAATAATGATTTTTGGAGAGGATTATTATGCAAAACAGCACTCTCACTGCTAAAAAGTTTTAATAATGGTGATTTGTCTCTCTTGTTTCCCTGTAGTTGGAGTGATTGACCTCTTGCTGCAATTTAAAATTTTCTAAATGTTCCAGTTGTTGGTAGCATAGCAGTTTATTTGCTTAAGTTTTTATCTGAGAATGGATTTTAAGGTACAAAATTATGGTTGGAAAGGTGAAAGAAATGTTCTGGAAATTTAATAATAATAATAATAAAAAAAGGGCTAATAAAATCCCTTTAATCAGATCCAAGCAGTTGCATTAACATTCTTTATTCACCACTAACAACTAAGATAAAATAACCAATATTATGAAAGTAAATATCACATTTACTGGGTTTCAACCAATTTGTTACAATGGATTGTACACATTTGTTTTCAAATGTAAGTTGCGGAGCTTTGAGCTCAGGAGATCCTTATATATGAAGAAAGTCAGCTCAACATCTATTGAAACTACTGGAGCATATTTTATAACCACAGGGAAAGAGAGTTCAGTGGAGGATGCAAAGGCATCCATATCTGGACTGTTCCTCAAAATGAATACAAGTTTGGCTTTGGCAAATCTATCAAGGTTGTTCCTTACAATTATAAATTTCTTCCACTATTCCTTTTTCTTTCATACTTTCTTCTTCTAAGCTCTGAATCACTTAAGGCAAATACCTGTAGCTATGCACTTCAAAAAATTCCAACTATAATGCTCATGTGCACCAACCTGGGTTTTCAGTATATTCCATTAAAGTTATTAGCTTTGCACCAGTAAAGCTATATTTTTGTTGCACCAAGTTGTTTCAAATTTGCCTAAACTTAACATGGCAAAATGTTGTCAATGAGCAATAAAGGAAAAAACAAGTTTTCTTTCCAAAATGGAGCCAAACAGTTATAAGATTATATCTTTGATATCTGCAAATAATTGAGCATGAGGGAGTAGCATTTGAAATGATTGGTATGAAAACAGCTATATTTTCACCTTAAAATACATTCCTTGGTTATGCCGATTATATGACAACCATGGCCTGTAATAAGTCTAAATACAGCAACTGAAAATCTTTAGGAAGTTCTGAAACTGAATTGCACTCATTTAAATTTTTTTCCATTTACTAAGGTTCTAATCTTGAGTTTTCCTAAATCATACAATTATACAATTATACTTAATTTTTCTTTTATAACTTGTTTCCATAACCTATTTGAAAATTGTTCATTAATCGAATAAAAGAAGTGGACAATGCCAAGCCAAACCAGCATCACTCCATTTCTAAGCGGTGAAAGTAATCTGTGAATTCATTTATAGGTCCTAAACCTAGACTTTGGTTGTCCTAAGGTTATGCCCATGGAGTCATCGATGAATAGTAGATTAACAGAGAACATAAGGAGTATTCCAAGTCCAGTGAAGCACACAGGTAGTTTAAGTTCATTATTAGGGATATCAATAAAGATAAATATAATGACCTGCTTGCAATGGACAGTATTAAATGCAGTTGGACAGCAAAAAGTGATAACAGGGGATTGTCAAATGAATCTTGCCCAAAAGATGGGCAAGACTATTGTGCTTTCATGTAGAAGATGTAAAAGAGCAGACAAGACAGCATATGTGTTATGTGACTATGAATCTGTTGCAGCACAAAGGGTTAAAAACATAATTGGTTCCTCCAACTGCACAAATTTCATGAAACTTGCAGCTTTTGTGAAGGACATTGGAATTTTCTTTAGGAGAATAAAGGGGAATCAGTGATGGTTGTAGTGTAGAGCATTTAGGTTCTCCCCTAATAACCATAACCACTTAACAATACTTTGGAGAAGTCATCACTTAATGCCTTCAATCAATCATGCTCTGGTACACTTCACTGCTAAGCTTTGCAGGCAAAGTATAACTTGGATTTGGCTCAGTGTACCCAATGCTATCATAGAATATCAAGCATATCATTTCCAGCTATTTTTACAATTCAGTGTAAAAGTACATTTTACCTAAATTATGAATTTGTATAAAATGTACACTAACAGCAGAAATTAAGTTTGATTTAAATTTTGTTCATTAAATCATAAGCACACACACAAAATGCTGTAACTTAAGTTAGCATTTCCTTTAAACTAATAACAAGTATGTTGCAATATAAAATGATTTTTCTTTCATGATATTGGTCTATAAATTTTGTAGCCTTATTTCAAATTACTAAATGAAAGCTTTTACACTATTAAAGCACACTGCTAGGAAATGCATAAAATATATAAAATAAATGAATTATTTATGTTTTCATAAGAATTATGCTATTGAAATAAAATATACATACCAGGTTACATTTGTGTGGTCAGATCGCTCAATAACTCGCACCACCAATGTATTTACAATACGGACGTATGACTCACCACTATCTAGTTCTTCCATATGCTTATTTACAAGTAAACTGATAAGTAAATCCATCATGTCTCGTAGCACATCCTTAGACACCTTTTTAGTCAAAGCCACATTATTATACAGCTGCAACAAAATTCAAACAGTATTGTTGCATAACTGTAATATAAACCTTATATTCTTATACAGAGAAATGAAAGCAGAAATCAATTAAAATTAATATTCTTAAAAATTATGCCAAAAGCAAATAGTATAGTATTTCCAAAAACATGCTCTGTAATTACATGAAACTTACATACATAATAATTGTTTTGAAAGTCAATTTTTAAGAGAAATAGGAGGAAGATGTAAATGAAAATCATAAGGGTATAATGACATGAAAATTGGAATTTTTCATTTAAAAAAAATCACTTTAAATTTTGCTCAATTATTTTGAACCTTTGAAAATTTTCCTGAGAAGTTCCATACTCCTATGAGTTTTAGAACATACATTTTTAAATGCCTGCAATCTTTGAAATCCCATCCTCAAGTCTTTAACTTTACAGCATCCAAAGGGTCATTCAAACTCATTTTTCTCAGCTTTAACTGCACTAAAAATCTCAAATCTCCTACATCATTTTTTTTTTTTTTTAAATGATTAACTTTTCACCGTTTTCCATTTAAGTGTATATTTGCCTTTTTGAACAACTAACCAACAGTCAATTAAAAATTCAAGCTAACTTTTGTGTAATACAATATTAAAAAAATACATTTATGAGGTTTTGCTGAAAGATTTCAACTTTTATGTGTAGAAATAGATTTATAGTAACAGCTATGAAATGGGGGAGAGAGGGGAAAAAAAAAAAAAAAAAAAAAAAAAAAAAAAAAAAAAAAAAAGAATAAATATTTAAAACAATAGCGAAAATAAAACATTTAAGCTAAAAATTTATACAGGTGCTGCTAAAAATCTAAACAATGAGTGCAAAATTTGAAATTTCAAGCTTTAACTATTCAAAAATTTCCATTTACTGTCTCCTTAATAGAAAATTAACCTCAGGAGCCAAAGGAGCTAATGAAACTTTTTGGGAATCAAAATTATTTTAATACATGCTAAAGAAGATGAGCATAATGTAAATCAGGAAAGTTTGAACTTTTAAATGATAATAAATGTCAAATCATGTTTATTTGCACATTAGATTTCCTTATTTCTCATCTTTATAAACAGAAAAAAAATAAAAGAAAGGGGTTTAAATATGCAAAATTCTTTACACTGCTTTTGATGAACAGTTATTTGGAAACTTTTATTTAATCCTGAGAACAATCAGTTATATCAAAAATAAATTGACAATCTAGAGAGTACCCACTGAAATCAAAACAAATCAAAAGTAATCTCATCCACTCGTACTCTTATTCTCACTGATTCAAGTAGTTAAATTATTCATATGATTTTCTAAGTAAGCAAAAATACAAACTTTATATTAATAATTTAACAATATTTATAATAAAAGATTCAGTTTCATTAATTTATAATAATTTCAATTGGAGAATATTTACTTAAATGTAAATTGGAACTTCCACACCGAAGCTAATCATATTAATTGATATTATTGCATGATTCAGTTGAACTACACACTCTTAAAGCTTCACTTTTTTTTTTTTTTTTTTTTTTTTTTTTTTTTTTAAGAGTGTGTAGTTGAACTGAATTATACAATGATATCAATTAATATGATTAGCTTCACTGTGCAAGTTCCAATTTACATTTAAGTAGTAAATAGGCCTTTGAGCCGTAGGAACACATACCCACAAAAAGAAAAAGAAAAAGTAAGTGAAGATTTAAGAGTTTGTAGTTCAACTGAATCATGGAGAATATTATTTTTCACAGTTTTTATTTATGTAGTAATTAGAGGCTCCAAGAGCCTCCTCATTCATATAATTCAAGTTAATGTTATGAGGCATGAATCTATAAGTATTAAGGGTTCATGTAAGATCTGAGATAGCAGTAAAGAAAATTCTTAGGGACAAATCTCAATTAAGGAATTTAGGGGAATATTTGTATAGTTAAAAATAAATGGGTATGGATGATTAACACATAAATGATCTTTAGTTTTAGAGATTTAGAATTATGGATTTGTTTGAATTTGGTAATAATCAGGAGTATAGTATTGTATTGTGGATGTACTATTTTAATGTATTAATCATTGTTATCATCATATCAGATTTTTATGGTCTGGGAAAGAGCCAGGTCTGAAACCAAGCTGTGAAGATTGTAATATTGTAATTACTTATTACTTCAATAAATAGTACTAATACTATAAGCATTAAAATGAAAACACCTAAGTGCAGCAGCTGTATTTATAAGAATTCAAGACCCTTACAAAATAAAAGCATTTACATTGTATTAATTTACCTAATTGCCAGTTTTAATTGAATTTTTACTAATAATAGCATTAACAAAGTCTCTAACCTCATATAGTACTTTTTATCACCCCATAGGGTGCCATTCTCACTGACACTGACTCTTAGATAGTCATAAAGTTTTTGTTTCACAAAATATTATTGTACTAGTGTTTGTCAGAATTTCATTAGGGGGATATATGCAAATGTTTTCATTTTTAAATATAAATTTTCTTTGCTCTAAAAAGTAGTTATAAATATGGTAGCTTAAAAAAGTTTCCAATTCACTTAGTGTGAATATAAACATAGTAAAAGGAACACTATTATAAAGCAGCTTAAGAATAAGATCTTCACAATATATTTACCACTTTCTCAAGGTTTGGAACAAAAGTGAGAAGACTATTTTATATAAAAACATACCTAATTGTGCTTGAACCAAAGGATTAGGTGAGAGCATTTTAACCGTTTAGAACTGCACACGGAGGATCAATTTCTGGTAAAGGTAAGATGAACTGACAGATAAAAGGGCATTTAAAGAATTTTTTATATTTTATCTCATTTAGGTGTGTGTATGTTTATAAATAATTTAATTCATAAAGAATAATATACCTAAAATTAACATTTAAAATGTTTATGCATATATATAAGCATGTGCATGTGAGTTGGAAATTTGGCAATTATTTCAGCTCAGAAAAAGAAAGTGGATGCATTCATTTTTCCATTAGTACATGAATCTTCCATGCTCTAATGGGTATTTTCTTTTGCTTCTGTTTTTCTGTGTGAACAAGAAGAAAACTCCTTACAATGATTTGAAAATTGCAGCATATATTAGGTAATACTCAAGCCAATATTGAAAATGTTATGCTTTTTTTCTTCTTCTTTCTTTCCTTTACAGTGAAGAGAAAACAAGTGACTCAGTTTGTGTAAAGCTTTCTTGTGTTATTTACTTACTAAGCCAATTAAGACAACTTGTGTCCAGGGACTATGTTGTGAAATCTTATGATGCTTTTTTCCATAATATTTTATCTTATGGTTTGCACATTTGTAGGAACAAATCCAAAGTCAGTAAAATTTTATTATTGCAAAAAAAGTCTATCTGCACAACTGGTTCTCCACATGATGCCCATTATTTTCCCCTTTTTATTGAATTAAGCATTTTAGCTATCATTAACCAGAATGCATTAAAGTGGAGCAATAACAATGTGCAGTTCCACTCAATCATACAAGGATCTTAATTACTTGTATTAAATATGTTCACATTAATCTTATTTTGATTTAAAGTAAAACACTAAAAATCATGTGTGTTTGTGAAACTTAAAGAGAGTTTTAATGTGACGACATGATTTTTAGTGTTTTACATTAAATCAAAATAAGATTAACAAAAGTTTCACAGTGTGGATTCCGACATTCCGTAAACATATTTACATTAACTTTACATACTTACACTACACTAGGAAATGTTTCAGGAGAAATTGTCTGCAGCTTCACAAGCATAATTTGATTAATATCATTAACCAGTTTGTTTTTATTGTTTAGTTATGTCAAAACTAATCTGTACCAATTAGTGTCAATTTGACAACCATACATATGCTACTAGAACAATCATTTTATATTAAGGCCTAATGTCATTTTAAGTAAAATCAAAAAAAAGTTTTTTAATACGACTTTATTATCTGTTCACTTTTAGAATGATCCTAAATTAAACAAACAAACAATGTATCCTTCTGCAATTCACGCCAAGAATACTCCTGAATGTCAGAAATAAGTGGCAGCACAAGCAATGTAATGACAAGAGAGCATTGGTAATTTCTGAGGTTAAGTTTACTACCTCTTTTATTGCAAGTGCCGGATACTTTTCCCAGAACTTGAAAACATGATTAAAATAATTGTTTTCTTGCCACTAGTTAAAGGCTTGTCCTGTTTATGCTTTACATATGTCTCCATAGATACAACAGCATGTAATTCATTAGCATCAGTCATGATAACAAGTGCAAGCTGCTTGCACCATGCCTTGTTTAAACAACTGTTGAATCTGGCAAGTTGCATCTTGGCAGTTGGAGCACCCCAATTTGCAACTTCAAAATTCAATTGCAATAAGACAACAGTAATTATAAAGTCACAAGTATCATTTTTTTTTTGTATAGTAGATATTTGTTACTGAACCAATCCTCAAATTTAGATTGCTAATATGAAATTACAATGCTACTTCTTGTACTTGGCTGCACACAGTTATGCTACATGCTAGTGATGTTGCATGACATTGGTTTGATTGGGATCACTCTAAGGGCAAATAGGAAATAGATATGTTCAACAGATTACCTTGTGATGTTGTGTAAGTTTAAGTAGATTTAAGGCAGTTTTAAAAACTTGACTTATCAATAATCCTTTTTATAAACTTGAATCTTTTTTCTATAGTAGTAGCATTATTAGATTTTAACTTCTGTACACTTGACTATTGCTCACACCATATTGTATTAATTCTGGCAAAAAAATAATTGTAATTGTATATGAAAGAAAAAAAACCTATTAAAATTACATAGAAATAAATGAGTATTTCAGTTTAGTATTTACAACTTATTTAAGTTTTATCATTACTTAACTAAAGCTTTTGTAACTTCTGTCAGAGGGAGGGGAAAAGAAGCTTAAACTAAAACACAAGCAAAACAATTATAATCTTATAAGGAAAATCTTTAAATGACAGATATTACTAAGTGCTTATTGTATAATATACTAATAACCTACCGTCATTAACAGCATGAACACACTTCTATAACATTTTGTTAGCTGTTCATTTGGCATTATTACATTATTGGCTGTAAGCAGCTTCAACTGCATTACACATGCCAGAATAATTTGATCCACTTTACCAATCAGCCTTGATACTTTTTCTGTCTGCATTAATGACTCTAACTGCAATATGCTTTGAATTGCTAGCTGGGTATCAGGATCAGAAATATTAGCAATGGTAGTATCTAGCATATAATCTGCCTTTTCTTCAACATTCATTAATTTTGTTGCAACAGGCTGCAGTGCTGGTGGAGGAGATAAGGTCTGATACCTGTTAAAAAAAAAAGTATATATATATATATTATTCTACACACTAAGACAAATGCAAATAGCTGTAAAGCAATTATGAGCAAAGGTTTAAGCCAAATTACAAATTATTTATATTAGAGAAGAAAAAAACATTAAGGTTCACATTTAAAACTACAAGGGCATCAGCAGTACCATTTATTCAACATCCAGCTATTAATTTGGTTAAAATTCCAAATGTTTCATCAAAGCCATAACTTTACTCCAAATTTGTTCCTAATACTAATTAAAAAAAGAAATGCTGAAAATTCACAAAAAAATTAATAAAATAAGTCTATACATTTATCTGAATTTAAAAGCAGGCTCTAACTAATGGAACTGTTTATTCTGGATAAGAAAAGGATTAATGCTTTTCCATGAAGTTCAGGATAATAGCAATATCTACCTGAACTTCCTTCACTTTAACTTGCAGTTCCTAAAACTCTCACTTAATTATTATTATTGAAATAAACTAAATTTAATATAACTATGTAAATCCCTATGGGAATGAATAAAATGTATACATTAAGGTTTTTACAAAGGAAACAATCGTGACACTAGCACAGCAATTTTCTTAATTCATTAGTCACATTTTCTCATACTGCTCCAATAACAATTCCTAAAGCAACTCAAATATTAGTAGTTTTTTGACAGAAAGAGTAAAACTACACTAATATGTATCTTACGGATACATATGTTCACATACATGAGAAATGCATAAAGGTGGATACATACCCAGTTTTTACATTTGGTATGTTTATTGGAGTATCATTAATAATATCTCTTAAGTCAAATTCTGCCAATTTTGGTGCACATAAGTTTAACCCTTTTCCTTCAATTCTTTCCAGTAATTCAAAATCAAGACCAAATGGACCTGTTGACACTGGTCTTTGTTTAGGTGCTGTTCCTCTATAAAAATAAGAAATTAAGAATGATATTAGCATAATACTAATAATAAACATTTGAACATATAAAAAAACCTTGGACAAAAAAACACTTTTGTTCTTCTTTTAAGACATTCACATATTATTAAAAAATAAATACTATGGGTATTTTAGAAAAAAAAATTCTTCCTTCACCTCAGAAACTGATGGTTGTACTCATTACACTCACCAATTTACTACCATGGTTATGTCACCTCTACCCCACATATAAGTTCAATACATTTATACATAATCTAGCTAATCAAAGAGCATAGAGAAAACCAGAGTTTACTTTACATATATGGGTCATTTTCATGAGCCAAAAAACAACCATGCCTCTTTATGGATATTTTCCTGAATTTCAGTAAGAAAAAATTCTTACTGCTGTTTCATAACTTTCAAATATTACTGATTCAGAAAAGAGTTAACTTCTAAAGTTTCAGAAATTAAATGAATACCTTAACTGGTTGTTTTAACTAATGGAATATTGCACATAAAGTATTTACCACATTATTTACAAGCTGCTCATTTTGTGTGAAAATTAACTTATTTATTTGCATATTACAATCCCCAGATTTTTTCAGAGAAAGAAAACTCATTCATATTTGGGTCTCTTAAATAATTCTGGCATACTTTGGTACAACAATTAATGAAATTGCACTGTACAACCATGCAAAACAATGATTGCACTACAAAGTAGCTAAACTGCATTTCTTTTAAATTTAATCTACATGTAATTAGAGAACTATATCCTTCTGCATCTTTTCCCCCATTTGGCTAAAGTTGTTTGCACATTAGATGTTGGCTTTCAAGCACATAGTACAACCCAAAGACAACTTAGTTGCTGGTACCATGCAAGAAATGTGCCAATAGTTATCACCCAGAATAGTGAATTGTGTTAACAAACAAACTGAAAACTTTCTCTATTCTCTCCACTGAGCAAAGTCTACAGAAAACTGAATGCAATAATCCAGTCATATGGGCTAATGTCATGATGAAGTAAGTTTTAATGGGTAGCCTAAGAAGTAACCTCCCACCTTGTAATTCACGATGATGCATTGCATGAAACTATCAAGCATTGCACTTCATCTGTTTTTAAAAATGAAAACTTTAAGAATTTCTTTAAATGTATAAGGATAAATTATTACTATAAATAATGAACTAATTGGTATTGCAAAAAGCAGTTCTGTGCCCACCAACAAAAGGAAAGCAAAAAGCATCTGGTGCTGTTGACATCCAGAGTAAGGTAAAGAAAAACAAATATAGTTTTTGATAGAATCTATAAATGTGAGAATAATATTTTGTGGAATGTGATAACTAACAGTAAAGATAGGCTTTGATAATGCTAATCATTACAAGTAAACTGAAACAATTGCAAAAATTAATAAATGCAGAAATGTTTCTGCCAAAATGTTTATTCCACGAAGAAATTGAGCACTTTTCATATGGAATTTTAAACATAACATTTTGAAATACAAACATTATTTTCAGCATTAAGATCACTGTGTGGTTGAGCCGAACTAACACTCTCTTGCTCCACTAACTTGTTTAAATATGTAGAACTGGTTTCACGAACCTTCAGCTTGAAATTTGACTGCTGAACACTTCGTTATGCTGCAGGAATGTTTATTCTGCTCTGGTGGAGGTGTGATGAACTTAAAGTTTATGTTTACATCCCTGGAAGTGTTGAAGTTCATTAAACTGCCTTTGTATTTGTATTTGTATATTTTTTCCCAAGTAGCTAATTCTATAGGTCCTTGTATTGATTTCAATAATTTTGCTTTATTCAATATGTCACGATTTTCTGTCCAGAAATGAAATGCTACTGCTTCTCAATTTTCTTGTATTTTATGTTTCTGAAATATTCTTTTAACTTTGTGTCCATGTTTCTCTTTATTTTCCCAATGTAGATCTTTTCACATTCTGCCCAACTTATTTTGTAAATATCTGCTTTTTTCTCCTGTGGAGTAATGTCATTAACATTGTCTATCAGGATATTTTTAACATTATATCCACTTATTGGGGCTAACCTGATATTAAAATCTTTAAGAATATTCTGAAACTTTTTTGTTGCCCATGGATGATTTTAAAATTTTTTAAAAAATTAGCTATCTTTTCTTGCTAAAAATGCTGTGGTTTCTTTCTGTTAATAAGTGCATATTTGTGCATTTTGAGGTTAAAACTGTCAGTTTTGACGTGATTGTCTGCGTAAGTATTCTTTCTAAATGTTCCAAATTCTAGGTTTCCTTGATGCTTCATAATTTTGACGTCCAAAAATGGTAACATGCTATCTGTTTCAGTTTTGTATGTGAAGGATAAGTTTCTAACTTGTATATTCAGAAGTTTTATGGTATCATCTTAATAAACTATAAGTTCATAACACCTCCATCAGAGCAGAATATACATTCCCACAGCATAACAAAGTATCCAGCAGTCGAATTTCTAGCTGACGATGCAAACGAAGGTTCATGAAACCAGCTCTACATATTTAAACAAGTGGAGCAAAAGAGTATTAGTTTGACCCAATCACACAATGATCAATATATGATTAGCTTCACTGTGCAATGTTCCAATTAAAAATTTTTAGTTATTTTTTTTTCAGTACTTAATACTATACATTTAACTGTTAGTTCACAACATAAAACACACTAAAGTTGCCAAACCTGATGACAATGTTAATTGGTGGCCATATGGCATTAAGATCAGGGTATCTAACACTACAATTATGATGTGAAGTTGTGCATTCGATTCATCCATTAACTGTGTCCTACTAACACTCTTTTCTATTTTATCCAACTTGTTTAAACATAAGAACATTTTGCTTCACTTCAAGAAATCCATCTGCAGCAATGGATTAAATCACTTTATCTACGTCAGTCCTGGTGGTGTGGTGGTTACCATACTTGCCTCCTACGCCCAAAACGCGGGTTCGAACCCGGCCAGGATCGATGGATTTTTTCGGGCATAAAAATCCTAAGTATGGCTTCCTTCGGAAGGGAAGTAAAGCCGTGGGTCCCGTGTCGTACATTTACGGAACAAAAAGAACCTCAAGCCTGAAAGAGAGGCCTCTGAGCAAAAATTTGTCGGCCGTTTCACGCCCTGAGTTGAACGGGACGCTGATGACCTGAGATGTTAAAGAGCGTCCATAAATAAACCAATCAAAAAAAAAAAAAAAAAAAAAAAAACTACAAGTGCGTCAGTGTGTGACTGTCACTTTATCACGCTTGCCATTGTGTAGTGTTGCAAGACAATGAAAATTTCACCAAAATGACTGACTGCATGTCTAAAACTGTGATATATTCTATTTTTTCCTTCTTTCTTTTCTTATAAAACGTTGCTGTTATCTGTTTTATTTGGGTATCAGATACAAAGGTTTTTATTGTAATTTCGGTTCTTCAGTAATACAGGTGATTTTAATACTCTTAGGTTCAATCATGACTCAAGGTGGTATTTTGGGAATACCATGCAGTTGTTTCAATGATATAATTGATATTATTGAAACAAGCAGTATTATGCAAATTAAATATTCTGAAACTAAGTTACTGTTTTTAGATATTAACACATTGAACTTTTATATATATACACTACTTTCTAGATAGCAAATCAGTATGCGAAATAGCAACATGATTGTTCCCAATAGTGAATAAAACTTTTCTACCATTCTACCAAATGAAAAGGTTCTTTTATGTTGGACTCCTCTTATTTTTTCTTGCTACAAAAATAGGGAAAGAAAAAAGAAGTCTAATATGTCAGTAATTATGGTATAATTACTGGTGGTGGCTGTGTTGTTTGAACAACTTTTTTTGTGTACCACACCCCACTAAAAAGAATTTACAAGAATCACTAATCGATAATATTTTTTAGTAAATCCAGCAGCATACATATGGACATAAAACACCATTTTCTTTTATTTCATATTTACGATTAAATAAAAAGACAACAATAACAAATTTAGCAAACGTTTAAGGACTAAAGTGTCACAATACAGTATGAACTATTACAAATTATATTCTTTGCTTTTTCAAGATGTGCTCATGTTTCAAATTATAAGAGCTTAGTTTCAGTATCATGCTCTTTGAATAGTCAGATATAAATTTATAATAAAAGCATTCAGCTTTGCTCTACAAATTTTTTATTTACAGTCATGGCTTTTTTTTTCTAGAAAAAGATACAGGAACTCTTGCTCTCAACAAATCACAGACAATAAATTATTCTACAGAATAGGCATGCTTATAGATCCAACCTTTTTTTAATATACCGTATTACATTTTATAATTAAACATGGGGTAAGGATAATCATGTGTAACAAAATAGCATGATCCCTGGTGATTTATATTGCAATAAATGCATTGTGTACATATCTTTATATCTGCTAAGAAAATTACAAGTGGATATGACTTGCTATTCATCCCGGGTCTTTGTCCACATAAGAATAAAGGCAAAGCCATATAACCTGCATGCAAGTGTATAATCCAATAGCAGTTATAGATATACCCATATTAAGGACTTTTGCTACATGCTTCAAACAACAGTAAATAGAAAAAGCAAAAATAACAGCTCGTACTTGTATATGACCGGAATTCCAAATTGGATAAAAATGAAGAAACAGAAGTTTCAAAACATGAAATTGAGTAGATGAAAAAAGAAACACACATTTCCCAATTACCAGCCTATAGAAGGGGTCTGCTTAAAGGACAATCACCTCATCAACTTTGTTTTAAAAAATCTTCTTCACTTCTGACATGCATGATGTTTCTTCTTCCTGTTGCATACTTTATTTTTGGTCTCCAGAGCAGAATGACATATTTTTGCGGTCAAAGGAAGCTAATGGAGGTCCAACAATCCCAATAAAGATAGGATTGCTGACTGCTTTCTCTAATGCCATTATCAGGTTCATTTGGAAAAAGCCTATCTTACATTTACTTGAAGATACAAGAATTGTTTTGAGAATGCTTGCCACATTCTCTGGAACTTCTGGCAACTGCATATATGCTGGAAAGTTCACAGCTTCTCTTTCAGAAATCCGAAATTTATTGATAAATTTTTTCCTTTCCATAAAGAATATTTTTTTCAGTTCCTGTAGGCCATTATGTAGGGTCGAACACAGTGGCACATCTTGACAATTCCAGATTCTCAGTACAAAGAAGTCTTTTGTTATGGAATTCTTGAGGCTGCCATAAAAGTCAATGAGTGAAATTGGCAGGTCAGCAGTTTTGCCTCTGTTGTGAAGATCAATTGTATAGAACTTGAGAATATTGCAGGTTCAAGAGTCTGTCTGTATGCTGGGTCAGGAATGGTTTTCCTTTGCTAAAACACCTCAGTGATATTATGGATTACCTTTTCAAATTCATTTCTCATCCATCAAAAGTCACTACATATAACACAACAGCTTCTATGGGACTAACACAAGCAGCATCAGGGAACAGTTGATGAATAGCTAATGATGTGAATGCTGGTTCTCAAAACATATCCTAACCCGAAACAAGTGAATTGTATAAATGTATCCTCATTGTAGTAATTAATATATAAATCTTTATTGTAAACCGCTTCAAAACAAACAAACATCTTAGTGATAATGTATTTTGTTGGCACAGATCAATGCTTCTTTTTTATGAATCCAAAGTGAGCTCAGATAATTCTTGAAGTCCATTGACCATCAATCCCAAATCTAGAACAAAGTTTACATAGATTCTTTTCTGGTACAGATTTTCTTTCCTCGGGTTATATCATCTTTTGCTTTGGTGAAGTGATGCACTATAGTTTCATAGCTCTGTCATACAGTAACAACAGTATTGTAACTAGACCAATTATTTGAAAACAGTCTTCCTAACTCAGTATCTATCTTCCAATAAAGATGCACACATTTTAAGTTCTCTTACATTCTTTGGAGATAAATGGTAAGTTACATACAGTTTATCAATGAAGATATGGAATCTGTTCACACTTTTAATTTCTTTAATGGCATGCAGAATAGACACCTCCAACTTATTGTTGCCACAAAATAATTGAAGGAAACTTGTCTTTCAAGAGTCACAAGTTGATGCAATCAAGCTGTCTCTCAAGAAGATACTGGTAATGCCAAGTGCTTAGAAATTACCTAGCTTCAAAAATTTTCATTTACTGCAAGTGTTCCCAGCTCAACAAGGTCAGTTAATAGGCTTCTTTATATCAAGTTTGTGAAATGAGACACAGAGGATTCACAATTAAAACAAATTTCTGGCTCACAGTTTTGGTTCATCGATCATCAGAGCAATTTCATTCTTTGAGTAAATTATCTTCCTCACCAAAGATTTTCTCATTTCTATAGCAATGTGATAGACAATATTTATACCAGCATTGGTAGGACGAAGAATTCTGTGCAAATCAACTCCATTCATTTCTTGAAGATTGATCTTGTCTTTGAAATTGTAGAATGACCAATTATTCTTTGCTACTTTGTAAGCTGTGCAGAAAATTCTAAATGTCACTACAGTTCCTCAACTTAATGCCTTTAAGCATACTGTTTCTAGCTTTTGTTTGTGGCTTGCTCCAGAATTCTGATTGAAGTTCTCATGACTCATTCTTTCTTTATGCTTCCAAATGTTTTTTCTCAAGGATATCATCTGCTGCTTATGCCTTTCACCATTGATTCAAACTTGTCCATTAACCTATTCCCTTGAAATTTTCTTGCCCACAGTTACTATAAACACCTACAGTATTTGCACTTTTGCTTATATAACATTCTAGATTACCATTTTTTTAAAAAAATTTATATTTTTGATCTAATTACCAAACACTAGGCCATATATCCTACATTAGTGTGTTCAAGTTGTTAACATTAACTCCACTTACTTTTTTAAAACTTAGGACTAGTTTTGGGAGAGGTCCCTCCCATCATCGGCTGCTGTTGACTTAATGCCATTGTTCGAAATGGGGGATGGACACCCGCTCGCTCCTGTGGTGGTATCTTGTGGTTCCAGTAGAAACTTGCCGAGTTCATCCAGCGGCGGAAAATCAAAATCCATTAAGTTCTTCTTATTTTTTAAAATGAAAATTATCTCCCACGTGGATAGTTCTATTAGGATGTGAAGTTGTTTCAGTAATTTAATTTCTGGTTTTATTTCATGATTTTTGTTCCAAAAATCAGCTACTATTGCTGATTTGTCTATCTGTTTCAATCTAATGTTCCTAAAGTGTTCTTTTCTTTGAATTTCTAAATTTCTTTTCGTTTTCCGAATGTAGCTCTGCTCACAATCTGCACATTTAGTCTCATACATTCCTGATTTTTGCTCTGTAGAGATGGCATCTTTCATTGTGCAATGTACTAAATTTTTTATATTGCATTTGTTCTTTGGGGCTAACATTTTTCCATGTTCTTTGAATATCTTCCTAAATTTGTTGTAAGTTGGGTGGTATGTGAAACTTTTGAATTTATATCTTTCTTCGGTGTTCTTAAGTGTGGAAACTTCCTTAATCGATTTTTGTCTTTTAGCTTTATTGATGATTTTGTTACTGAGTCTATGTTGAAACCATTGGTTACAGCCGTCTTCATTATGTGTTGGTATTTCATTTTGTACTCGGTTTCCGTCAATGGGATGTTGATTAGTCTGTGTGCTAAACTGTGAAACACTGCATATTTATGTGGGATGGGGTTATAACTATCATTTTTTATGTAATTCTCTGTATGTGTTTGTTTCCTGTGAATTCCAAAGCTAAGACTGTTTGAGGTTCTTTTTATTTTTAAGCCTAGGAACGGGAGACATCCATTTCTCTCTTCTTCTATGGTAAACTATATAGATTTGTGTTGTAAGTTAAGGAGTTTCAATGCATCTATAGAATGATTTTTTGGTATTATTGCAAATATGTCGTCCACATATCTATGCCATGTCTTGAAGGTCAACGGGAATGCTTTGGTGATTTGTATTTCGAAGGAACTCATGAAAAGATCTACCAGAAACGGAGACAAAGGGTTTCCCAAAGCTAGGCCGGAAACTTGTTGGTAATATTTTTTATTGAAACTGAAGAAGTTTTGTTGGATGGAAATATCAGTTAGTTTCAGCAAATCTTCTACTTCTTCTGATTTTGAGTTTATAGATGTTAACCATTTTTTTAGAATTTGTATCAAGTTTTCTATTGGAATGCTAGGAAATAAGGTGATATAATGGTGTCATTCGATGTGAAAGCCTTATTTCCTAGCATAGGGACCTCTCCCAAAACTAGTCCTAAGTTTTAAAAAAGTAAGTGGAGTTAGTGTTAACAACTTGAACACATTACTGTAGGATATATTACTACTCCATTGTCTACAGCTTCGTAAGTACAATTTTACTTAATTAACTAGGCCATATGTTGTCATTTTCTTGCTAGGATGGTGCTGGAACATTTTGCAATGTGGAAGATTGTCATAATGAATTTAAGTTCATTTCAGACATTTGTATTGGAGGTTTTAATTTACCTATGCTTTCCCAGGTGCTTCTGTTTTGAGTTTCTTTATTGGTGCAGCAACAAACCAAGATGTAACCTTTTTGAAGACATTATTGTCACATATTGACACTACCATAGCAAAAAAAACATGTATAAAGCAAAAATGTGTCTATAGAATATGGTACAAGCTGCCACATGCAGATACAGGAAACAAAAATTTTGCATAATGCAAAAAGTGTCTATAGAGAATGTGTAAGACACAAATTTAATTGCCATTTACTGATATAGGAAACAACATATCCATAGTGTCTGCATTCAACATGAAGCTAAACTGCCACATGCTGATACAGAAAACAAAATCTTCCATAAAGCTAGTGTGTCAGTACATAAGTCAAACACAAAGCAATTGAAATACCACTTGTCGATACTCGTACAGGAAAAAAGAAAAAAGAGTACAAAGTGAGATTGTTTTCACTAGCTATATGAATTCAGCTGAATCACATATCACCTCAACTAACTGCTACTTGTTGATATTTGCATAGCAAACACACAAAGATAGCTCATAAGTTCATTCACCATGAATTGAGTCATAAATAAATTAAGCAGTCAATAAGATGAGCACATTCTCGTACCTAGTATACATCTAATGCTCCAAGCAGGCTGTCAAAATCATGTCTTGCATCTTCTCGTGCTGTACATTTCCTGCCTATGCTTCATTAACTATCAATTAAATATGGAAGGCTGAAAACATTTATTTTTGAATACTACAAAGGTAGTTCTTGAAACTACCAAATGAAGTGTTGTAAGTATTATTCAAATACTCAAAATTTGAAATATGAATGTGAGTAAGTTGAAGTTTTACATTCTTTTTGAGCAAATACCATGAAAGGTACTGGAATGCTCTTCCAGTGTACTCTGGCTGAAAATAGCCCTGCTTACAGGTAAGGTTGTGTAACAAAAATAACCCATCAGACCACAAATACCCTAAATATTCCATCCCAATAATACTAACCACTATATTGTACACTATATCCAACACGAACATAAATTTGTTTTTCTATTCAAACAATGTTTACCAGTTTTTCTAACACCCAGAAACAGGGCTTCCATTATAGCAGAATAAAATATCACTAACTATGGTCACATATATAAATTTAATAAGGATTGCTACTCCTGAAATTTTATAAACATGCTATTATGTACTCCAGCACCTAAAGAGTTTCATAACAGCACTTTTCAGCATTAGTACTAACACTGCTCGGACATCATCAGTAGAGCGGCTGCTACTGCTGCAAACTGCTTCTTGAACAGCTCCAGTAGATGCACTTACAGGACTCAGAGATCTAGCCCTTATTTCCTTATTTACAGGAAATGAGCTGATGTTAAAAAGAAATAAAAAACATAAAATGTAAAAAATAATAAACAGATAAGAACAGCATCCTTTTCACCCACTGATTAAATTGTATTTACACAAAAACTGTAACCTTTGTTAAAAAAGTTATACATGCAGAATGACAGGATAGAATGATCCATGCACATGTATTACATTTTGAACAAATGTGTAAGTTTGATAACAGCTGGTGAAAATGTATTATACTTTCTATTGTATGGCACAAACATTTGTCAAAGGTTACACATGCCTTTGTTCAATTGTTAGAGATAAGCTATTTTTGCTAAGGGTCAGATGGCTAACTCATGTCTGACAAATTATTACACAAAAGATGCATTTTACTAAAGATTATACAACTATTGATTACCCTGCTCACAGTGAATTATGTTCAGTTTTTCCATGAAAATTAGCACAATAAAAAATTATTACACTTAATATCATGAATTATATTGAATTATAGTAGTATGTACAGTAAAACCTCCATCCATAGCTTCCCACAGGTTCAGCAAAAGAAAATTATGAATGGGGGAAGGGAGGAATCTAAAAGATAGGCATCTTAAAATTAGGGGGAAGGGCCTATTGATTAAAATGAAAGAAAATCTGCAGGCAGCTAAAATGTGCTATTATATTAATTTTATAATACTAAAATAATGCTGGGGGGGTTGTCAGACACATCCATGGTCTAAAATAACCTTTAGGTCTTTCATCTAAGTTTCCTAATGTTCTGCACCATGTGTCAATAAAACTTTAGCTCTCTTTTTGCACTGCAGGCATATTGCAAGAGCTTATGATAGACAATGAAAATAAAAATTCTTTGTTGCGAGAGTTCATTTGCAGGTTTGTCTGTTATCTGTTTTGTACATCCTCATTTTTATTTATGCTACCTCTCCACCACAAATACATGCCACTACAATAAACATTTTGTCTTTGCAAGCTTCATTTAGCAATACCTTGCCATCTCATATATGGTAAAACAATTGCACCTTGCAATAGTGTTTAAAAAATATTGTACTATACTTGTTGCAATTTATCAATGATTTATGATTAAATAAATGACCAAGGTTACAGTTATATAACACATAAAAATACATTCAATTGATGCAATTTCAAGGCACAATCAAGGCAAGTTTTATTCCTATAGTTTTTAATGAAATTATATCTTGGACTACATAAATAGAATAGATCAGAGAAAACGATGATTCTGGGAACAATGGATTAAGGTTTCACTATACTATGATTATGTTTTTTTCTTGCAGATAAATGGGCTATGAACACACTCACTATAAAACATGTTTAGCCATTAATACACTTTATGGAGATTATACCATATGAGACATTGACAAGAAACTTGAAATCATAATAAACAGTTACAATCACATTCGAAAAAATTGCATTTAATAATGAATGAAATATAGTGGGAGGCCCAGAGTCACTTTCTTTTAATTTCTAGCCATTAGTAGCAAAGAAACAGAGAGTTTAGGGCATCAGAAATTGAAGGGTAGTTCATGGTGATTAAGATTATCATTAAGTATTAGTAAAGTGTCACCTCAGAGGTCTGGAAGAACTGCTCAAGCCACTCCTAAGACATGGAAGCAGAAGATACACAAATCAAAGTATGAGGTTTTTAAACATCTTGCTATGCTCAACATTCATTTGCAAAAATGCATTATGACTGCTTAACACACACAAAGCAAGGAAGGGTATCAGTGATGCTGTGGGGTTGCTTTGCCTTCAGTGTATTAATGGTACACTGAACCAGAACTTCTACCATTCCGTCTCAATATGCTATTTTGTCTGGAAAACTTCTGGTTGGATGTGAATTTTTTATACAAGAAAAGAATCCCAAACATATATCTCATTAACTATTTACAGAAGCAGAAAAGTACCCGGGAACTATTTCCTGCTATGGGAAGCACTGGATCAGCATGTTTTATCAGGTTGCCCTATTTCAAGAGATATGCTGTAACAGCAATAAGAGTGTGTGTAGTTAGACTCAATCATACAATGATCTGAATTATATGATCTCAGTACAAATTGTAGTTAACATTTTTAGTTAATATTTACCACATTTACCCATCAGACTCAAATAAATTTGAACATTCTTTCTAGATTGAAAATATACAAGTAAATGGAGGGTTCAAGAGCTAAGTTCAATCTTACTAAAAATTGGGAATGGAATGGATTCATTTCAAATTGAGATGCATGTTAATGGGGATCATACTGATCATGGGATTGAATCGAGTATGTTAATTTGCAATTACAATCATTGTATGATTGAGTGGACATTCAAAATGGCTCTACTTGTTTATATGTAGTACATGTTTCACAAACCTTATTCACCACCTCATTTACCCATCAACTGCTGGATAATTTGTTATGCTATGGGGATGTGTATTCTTCTATGATGGAGGTGTGTTAAAGTTTATGTTTTCATCCTCAGAAGTATCAAAGTTCATTAATTTGTCTTTGTATGTGAAAATGTAGATATTTTCTCCCATTCTGCTAATTCTGTAGGTCCCTGTACTGATTTTAATAATTTTGCTTTATTTATGTTGTAGTTTTCTGTCCAGAAATGAGATGCTACTGCTGATTTCTCCATACTCTAACTATTTGTATTTTACGTTCCTGAAATATTCTTTTAATCCCAAAACACATAAACATGCAGAATTAATAGCTTCACACACAGGCTGTTTAGCTTACTGATTAGTAAGGAACAATACTTTAAAGAATGCAAGCAAATAGAAAGAATAGTGATTAAAAATAGTTTTAAAAAATTCACAAAAAAAACAACAGAAATTCAAGAGGCAGAAACTTATTAAAGAAACCACAACACTTTCAGCAGTAAAAAAGACATTTTTAAAACATTTACATATCATAGGCTACACAAAAATTTCAAAATATTCTAAAAGAGTTTAATATCAGGTTGGCATGTATAAACAGATTTAATGTTAAAAATCTTCTGAGTGCAATATTAATGACATATTTCATCAAATAAAAAGCAGTTATTTACCAAATAAGTTGTGAAGAATATGAAAAAGTTTATATTGGAAAAACAAACAGAAATATAGGCACATGATTAAAAGAACATTTCAGGAACATAAAATACAAACAAATGGAAAAATCAGCAGCAGGATCTCATTTCTAGATATAAAACAACATAATGAATAAAGTAAAAGTATTAAAACCAGTACAAGGATCTACAAAATTAGCAACATAGAAGAAAATCTACATTTACAAATAGAGAGTTTCAACACTTCCAGAGATGAAAACATAAACTTTACATTTATCATACTTCCACCAGAGCAGAATACACATCACCATAAAATAGCATAGCATATCCAGCAGTCGATGGGTAGCTGAGGATGCGAACAATCATACAGTGATCTTAATTACATGATTAGCTTCACTGTATACGTTCCAATTAGCATTTCTATGTTAATTTGTATTAAAGTTAGTAATTTTAATCACACAAAGTTGATTATCATTTCATCTTCTCTACCTGTTTTATCTTTCCAAATTTTACTTCTTGAATCAATAATTAATTTTACATAGGTTATGTAGTAGGTTAACCAACATGAAAAATGTACAAATCTGTAACAGGTTTCAATACAGACTAAAAACATCATGTAAGCAGGGATCATACTGAGTTCAAATTCAATTCAATTCAAGTGCATTTGAAATGTAAATGTGGTAAAGATCCTCTGAATCAATAGGGCATTTGAAATGACTGTCTTCAAATAACTTTTTGTAACCAATGCTGAGAATATAAGTCCTAATCCCTTATTATCCAGTCACATACTATTCCAATTGTTGGTTATTTTATAGCCCCTTACTTCCATACACTATTATTAAGTTTCACTTTTGAACAGTCTGTTTATATACTAACATCCATAGGTTGGAGCTCTGAAGTCAGGCCATCAGGGATAACAGCATCATTAATCACCAGGAAGCCTGGCTCACAAAGAACCAGGACACTTTTGCCACTTCATCCATTTTCTCTTGCTCTTATGTAAATGTCTTTTGAAAATGTAATACTCAGTATAGGTTTTCTTTTGAAGATAACTGGTAGTAATTTCTTCCCGTGTCATTATTTATAATATAACTATGCAAAACATTTTCTGATAACCTATTTTATGTATTACTAAACTGTTTTCTCCCTTTTTAGCAACTGTCAGCATACTAAAGTAGAGAAACATCTAATCCATGTTTGAAACATCTATTTGTAACAACAAACAGTTCTTTTTCTTTCTCATTTGAATAAAGTAGTAAAATTCCATAATTTTATGTTCAAAATCCTGTAGCATTCCTTGCTAGAGTAATTTGCCTCCTAAGTAACAGTCTTTCTTCTCATAAAACTGCAGACTGCAGATCCAGTCTCTGTTTCCTTTAAAATCAGAAAAATTGAATGCCATGTTTGTTGTGATTTCATGCACATTGTATTGCAACACTTCATGTGAAACTCCTATACCATTATTACTTATTTAAAAATTTTAACCAGGAATAAAGAACATTTTAGAAATGTCTGCCTACAACAATTCAATTTTGTAGCAACTCACTGTTCTGAACACACTCATGAAATTAAGTAAGAAGCCATTTTATTAAAAGAAATACATACTTCAATATAAGTATCCACACGAAAAACATTTTTCACTCTAAAAATTGAAGCAAATTAATGAATTTTGACATTCCACCTTTGACCCTGTTCAGTAAATTCCAATCCCAACCAAGAAATATTATGGAAACAACTCAGATACAGCCATAACACACCAAGCAGTAAGTGAACAGATGAAGATGGGAGGTTTTTTTTTAATTAGTGTTTAATGCCCAGTTTTACTACTGCAGCACCACAGGCGGTGGACACTGATGACACATGAAATGAAATTGTAAAAACTTCTTCTTCTTCTTTTTAAAGAAAGTCTTCCAGGCCTAAGTTTAGGTACCTCTGCAGCATTTGCCATTTATGAGGACTGAAGAATATATGGAAAAAACCTCAATCATGCCCTAACAACCTCACCCATTCATGGCAGTAAAAGATGGTAGTGAGGCTTTCCAAAACGTGTAATTAAAAAATTAAGTTTGTGTCAACATTTGAAAAAACTCATTTATGAATATTTCAGTGCTTCATTGTCAATAGCTTCTAAATATATGTAAAAAGTAAAATCATTAATTCTACTTTCCAACACATATTTTCAGAAATATCATTCTTTTTATTAGAAACACACTCAACTTTTATTTGTTGCAGCATATTTTTCACCTTCTCAATAGGCACATCACAAAATTTGTCTTCTTTACAATCAAGGGGAAAACATTTAACAGAGACTACAAATATTTGAAATATTGTCTGATGAAAAGAAACATACATAGTGTTTTCTGTAATTTATTATTACTTACCACTATGGTCCCCAATTCAGCTCTCAATAAAACTGATTTTATTTGCACAGTTCTGTTTTTATTTTCAGGTGATACTCAATTTCTAAATTAAAAGTTATTACCCACACCTCTTATGTTCATTGTTAACAATTTTTCAAAGCAAATATATCCTTTCCTAAACACACTGCTTTACAAATGCCAGAATACTGTACCTCATGACTGGAGGAGGTGGAGACAAATCTTCCTCTTCTTCCTGCTCTATTTCAGGCATTTCCTTCCTGATAGTTCCTTCACTTCCTTGACGCACCATTTTTTGTGGCAGTGGCTGCTGCTGATGCTGTTGTTTTGAAACTTGAGGAGGAGCTACTCTTGGAGGGGGACGGTTTTTTGCAGCTCGTTTAATACGCTCTTCCAAAAGTGATAAATCTTTATCTGAAATCTATTAATTCTTTAGTAAGTAATGCAAAACCTAGAGAGAGCTGTGTACCGTATTTTGTTGAATACAAAAAAAATTTCAATTTGTACCGAACTGACAAAATTTTGGGGGAAAGTTTTTCCTTTCTTAATCCCCATTGAGGCTCAATTTTGCAAAATGCACGTTATTTTCATAATATTAAAAAAAATTGCTATATATATATTTATTTTAATTTTTAATTCTACTCTAAGTATAGATTAGAGGCTATAAATTCAATATAAAATGTTTCTGAAATTCATAATAGAGAATGCAGAAAAAATATGTACAAAAATTTTACAAGTAGAAAAGTAGACAAAAAGAGAAACAAACTAACATCAATGCTGGTGCAGCATAAGATGGTAGGTCCGTAAGTTTGCGGCTTCACCGATAAGGATTACAATGAGATGCAGGCATCTTGTTCAGAGTACCAGTGGGTGTTCACGGCAAGATTAACTCTAGGACCACTATTGCATAAAAGTTGGTGCTGCTGATTTAATCTAGATTTGCAGTGTGTGAAGCAGAATGCCATACTTAACTCATTTTTATCATGTTGCTTGCATTATTGGACACAGCAAAGTAGATGTTTGTGTTATACAGTATTTTTGCTATTTCATTTATTGTATCACACCATTTAGTTCCTCTATCTGACTCACCTGGCAGAATGAAAGCCTCCAGAAACATACTTGTTGATTTTCCAGTACTTTTATTAACAATGCAACATTCTTTGTATTGTTAAGATTCATTTTTCCATCCATTAATGAATAAAATTGAGTCAGGATCCTGATCAACATGTTTCTTAAAATTTTTCTTCGTAAACATCATCAAGCAGTGTGTTTGGAACATTTTTTCGTCTAGGCAAGTGGCAGGATGGGCACAGCATGTCCTTAAAATGCTTACTTTTCACTACACTAAATGGAATATTGCAATTAAAAATAAAAGTGCTAAATGTATTGCCTATTTTTCTGAAGCACTCAGCTTGTCAATATATCTGCTTATTGTACATCCAGATGAAAAGCTGAAATATTATTTTGCAGGGTGGCTAGCAATGGAATCCAAATCGGCACAGAGGAAATGCTGGCTTCTAGATCTGCCTGTTCCGAATGGTTTGTTCACTTCCAAAGTATCTTCGACTAACATGTCTGATGTAGAATGGGAACATGATAAAAGTATTGGTTCTTAGATGCTTCTTCTATGAGCTTTAAGGCATTCTTTTGCTCTATTTTAAAGAACCACTTCAAAGATGCAACATAGTAGTTTTGATTTTCATCTTTCACATGAACAAAATAAAGTTTTGTATCTAAATTGTGAACTTCCCTTTCATCTTGATTCATTATTAGAAATTTTGCCAAGAAGAAGAAGACTCACTAAGATCTGTTAAGTCACTGAGACGATTTGGTTAATGCAGCTTGTATTTATGCAATTCTTAGAAAGAAGGTTCTGGACTGTTCTCTTATGACACTTTAAATTTCCAACTGAATGTGCAAGCTTCTAGGGGAGGGGGAAAAAAAAAAGAAGAAAAAAAAAAACTCTATTAAGAAGGTTCTGGATTGTTTAAAACATAGCTTGGGTTTCTTGTTTCTGAAGAGGAAGAAATGCTTGGATCAGTATCTGAGTCAGTACAATATGACTATGACTTGGTGAATCAATTCCTATTTACAGCACGAAGTCACCTCTCATTACACTTTCTTACATCACAGTTCACACACAAGAGTATATATTACATAAGTTATTAATTGATCCAGTATTTCAAGATCACCATCACAGAATTTTAGCAGTAACTAAAATTCTATATCAATATGCACCAGTTCTTGAATGTAAAAATGAAATGTATGAAGACTAAAAGTTGTTCGAGGTTATTATGTATTTCACATTAATTATGAATTATTTACACATATTTTAGTAATGTAAATAACTTTTATGCATAAAGTCACAACCCCATCCAAAAATAGTTTGGAAGATGTTGCACTTATAGATGAATGGAATCATCTTGGATTTTGAAGCATTCATAATAATCCTCCATTTATTACACCAGTTATGAATTTTGTCTGAAAGTTCAGTTGCTGCTGTTAAAGCACTGCCTTTTGACAGTATAGCAATAGCATCAACAAACTGTGCTACTGTTAAGTTGATTATGTATAGGAAAATCAGCAGTATAAAGTATAATATTGGACCAAGTATGTCACCTTATAGAGCTCCAGAGAGAAGTAAATAAAATTAGGTTAGAAATCGCAGTTATTATAGCATGTTTTCATTTGTTCCATTATGAGGAAAACAGCCCAGATGAAAAATTCTATTATATATTTGTTAAAAGAACATTTCTGGAGGTAGTACAAGGAGGAGTTTTAAATCATTTCTATGAAGCGTTCCACAGGTGCTTCCAGCAATGGAAAGCTCAGACTAATTGTATGGAAGTTCAAGCCACTTTAAAAGGGATTAGGAAGTGAATAAAGCTGAGTAACTTTTTTTCCCAGTGTTAAGTTCAGATATTTTTCAGACAAATCTCATATATGCAACAAGCAGAATCAACAGAAGAGACAAAGATTTAATGTTTGTATCAACAATGAAGGAATGTTTGTACATAGCATTAAAAAAAAAAAAAAAAATAAAATGTAACCATAAGCTTAAAAGATTGCAATTGGTAAAAGGGCATATTATAGAGCAAGATGAATAGATTTTTGTTTTGATTGATTTATTTATGGATGCTCTTTAACATCTCAAGTCATCAGCGTCCCATCCAACTCAGGGAGTGAAACGGCCGACAAATTTTGCTCAGAGACCTCTCTTTCAGACTTGAGGTTCTTTTTCGTGCTGTAAATGTACGACATGGGACCCACAGCTTTACTTCCCTTCCAAAGGAAGCTATACTTACGATTTTTACGGCCCGAAAAAATCCATTGGTCCTGGCAGGTTTGAACCCGCATTCTTGGGTGTAGGAGGCAAGTATGGTAACCACTACACCACCAGGACTGACAAGATGAATTGATGAAAAGTTCATTCAAAATTAAGTCATCTTAATCTGAATGTTATCAATGTGTCCAGTGTTGCTTGGGTGATAAGGTGCTTGAAATTTGTGTCATGAAAGAGGAAGTATACAGTACAGAATTATTTAGCAGTAGTTAGAATGGTTGTTATTCTAAAGGAACAGCAGCATTGCTTCTTTAATCATAGGCCATTTTATCTCAAACACAAGTATAAGGCTTCAATCCTAATATTCTTTACGATACTGGAAATATCTTTTGAGGTGTTGAAAGAGCTATCACAAACAACAGATTTATCTACTGCAACTCTTTTATGGGATGAGATACAATTTTTCAGTCAAACAGGGAGCAGCTTTGGCAATGTCCATTTCTAGTAATGCTATTGTTACAGAATGTTTGGCAAGAAAGAGCTTCATCTGTAAGACTGTGAAAATTAAGGAGACTGAATTAATGGACAAACATTGCACATAGTTTGCATTTGAAATTTTGCGCAGCATTTTTGCCACCTTATTTACCTACATTTAAGAATGCTGTAAACTACTGTAAAAGAAATTATGAATTTGGTAATATGAAAGACACTGTCTAATTTTTAAGGTCAACTTTCTCGTGCTAATTGATGATTGTTACATAAAGTATTCTAACATTCTTCTTCCACCCATACATTCAAAATATGTACCTATGACTGGATGAGTTAGTTGTCCAGTTAGCAGCTTCAATGTACCTGAGGAAGAGTATGTAGTAGCATGAACATTGGTAGGCTATGTTTTTGTACACATTTCTATGACCACATTTAAATTAAAAGCAGGTTACTTCCATACAGGAGTAGGAACAGCATATTGCCTATAATAAAGGACCAAATCATCCACACAAATCTGATCTTCAAAATAATTCTGTCAGAGTTTCATTTTTTAGAACACTAAATTGTATGAGGATGTTTTACATGGTATTAAATTATCCCAAACAAAAAATGTGATCTGCTTCCAGAGTTGAAATCCAACTTTCCAATGCTGGCAGTACCTGTTCAAATTTTTTGTTTACTATATTTTCAGTGAATGTCCTGAACCTTATTTATTCCTTACCTGGTCCCTATTTATGATATACAGTATTCATAATGGGGAAAATTATACAAAAATAATTCAACTTCAATCTCTCTACAAGTAGCTGGATTACTTGTGTTACATGTAGAAAGATCTACCAAGCATTGGAAAAAGAATTGCAACATATTCTGCATTCACTGTAAGAGTGACCCTCACCAAAACAATGATAGGACCGCCAATGCACTGCAATATAACACAGAGTAACCCAAGCCAATAATATATATTTAAGGATGAATTTCTAAAATAGCATAAATAACTTTAAAAAAATAATGAAAGAAAAATTTTAAGTTTTAAAAAAACTTATGACATGACTTCAATTATTGTAAATTTATTTAAACAGAACTTCAAAGTAGCATATTGTTGCACTCCCAACTCCAAGCTGCAACTCATGTGAGTCAGCTGATGTGTAAGTTTTCACAAACTCTTGTATATAATGAACAGTTCCTCTTGGGTATCAATGCTGATAGTAGTGAAACATGTGCTTCTGCCTCTTTTATGACACACTTAAAGCATAAAACAGACAAGTATATGACTAGTGCCCAAAAACAATAGTTTTAAACATATTTTATAAGTTGTACTAGAAATATCCAGCACTTTCAATAATTAAGCAAATTATGAAACTAACCTCTGAATTTACCAGCGTTTTGACTACAAGTATCTATTGTGCTCTGAAAGAAAAAAACAAGAGATGGGGAAGGTAGTTATACACAAGAAAAAAGTAAACATATGGAATACACTGTTAAGAAATGTGGCAAATTTGTGGAAAATATATTTGAGTAACAATGCATAATTTCTTCTTCAAAAATCACCTACAACTGATAAAGTGCTGCAACAAATAAATGACCCAAATTTGCTCAGTTTCAGAAGGACAATGCTTTACAAAATCTTACATGAAATTGGTTTCAAAATTTTCAAGAGAAATTGAAAGATTGCTATCATTGACGGGAAGATATTTTGTTTGTGCAGAAAAGACCATTTAAGGTCAGTGCATAGCAAGGACATACAATGAACTATTTGGCTGAAATCTGGTTTAATGAGGGCATATGACATTTAAAGTATGGATTGATACAACTGTGCAAACAAGGGAACAGGCAATGTTTTCAAGACTTGAGTACTGTACTAAGAAAACCTTCAAGTAAAGGTAGGCACCTTATATTGTCATTATACAGGGAGCAAGAAAAAATTTGTTTTTCAAGTTAAAAAAAAGGAGTTGGGGACTATCATTAATAAATTATTTTGGAAGTTTTCAGGAATTGATTTGAAAATATTCTACCGAAACTGAAACCAATGATGGATAATGTCCCTTACCACAGTGTAAAAGTTGACTGCCTGCCAAATAGATTATGGTTAAATGATGACATTTTTGCATGGATAAAGGCAAAATTTATTCTGTACGGTAAAAGACAAACTTCTGCATACATTAGGCAATTATCAACCACAATTATGACAGATTCATTGGGATCTCTGGCATAATAAGCTAACATAACTGTTAAACCCAATAAAAATGGGATGGAGTCAAGTGAAAGGCTAAATGCAACAGTGCAACACAGCATTTAAGATATGAGAGTCATGCTGATAAATGAAGCAGCTGTTCAGCATGTGACTGCAGACTCTTGGAAAAAATGCACTCAGCATGCAATGAAATAAGAAGTTGTTCTGAAAATGGACAGTTTGAGCAACGCTCTTGTTAATAGATTTTATTATTAATTTTGGCAAACGAAAGAGTTATCAGCAGCAGCAGCAGCAACAATTCAGAATTGCAGGGATAGGGCTGTTTCCAGTCAGAATAAAAAGTGAGTTGAGACATGTCTATTCCTTTTACTTTTGCTATAACCACTGTTTTTATCACCTTGCATGTTGTTTGTTTATGCATGCTTTTACCAGAAGAATAGTTCTCTCTTTTTCTCCCTTTCCATCAAGTGCCACATATATTTTACCATGTGTTCCTGAAAATATGACAGCATGAAAGGCAGGATACATTATGTGCTACTTATATAAAGATCACTCTTAGAATTAATGTACATATTCATAAAAAAGGGAAATTAAAATATGTATAAAAGCCATTCAGGGATAAGACCTTAAATCTCTTACACTGCTGGTCCATACGATACCACTGAGTTAACTTATGCATAAAATGTATATATGCATATGATGCAACTCTTAATGCATATGGACATATTCAGAATTCAACGAACAATGCCTTTAGATGTACATATACATTATAATAAAATTAATGCAATAATTCCAAGAAAAATTTCCATCAAATTGTCTAATTACTCTGTAATATTTTATGAGATTGCACTTATTGGCTTCCCCTTACATTCCAGCAAGAAAATTAAATTAGAAGTTTATATATTGGAATTACATTTACAAGTATATAAACATATCAAATTGTTTTAAAAATGCAATAAAATGCCCAATTGGGCAAAACGTGAAATAAATGGTTATTTATTTATTTATTTTTTTTATTGATTTCAACCTCTTACCCAGCTTACCTGGCCAATCATTTTATACACTCTGTCGCCTTCAATATAGTAAGCTTGCACAACACAGTTTAATGCAGCATTTCTTACAGAATTGTCACGATCCGATATCTGCCTTGCCACTTCTTTAAGTGCTACATTTGCATTGGGTTGACAAACTGATACTCCATAATTTAATATAAGTGAACCTAGCTGATCCAAACATTCTGCAATAAGCGATGAAAAAAGAATGATGTAATAAAAGCTGCTTTATTTGTATTCATTTATCTTCAGTCTTACCATGCTTCACATTTACATTTATTTGAACTAGTATTTTGAATTTATTTCAACAAACAACATTATAATTAAATTCCACATTACTCTTAATTCATAAGTAACCAAATACTATTAATATTAATCCAAATATTAGACTGCCCATTTTATTTGGAACAGCCACTAAAGTTATTACATGTTAGTATTGGTATTTAATCCTTACATTTATAGTGCTATTCCTACATTATTATTTCTGTCTCCTCTTTTAACAGTCCATTTCCATTTATTTTTTTACTTTCTCTAAATAGTGCCCAATGCTCTTACAGTTATTATCTAGAACTTTATTTATATCAGTGTTTCTATTCATTCTAACACTATACACTTTCTTTTTTCCAAATCTCTGTTTATGTTCATTCAAATAGAATGTGTTGCATATCTTCTCTTCTACCCCACATAATGAACATAAGCCTTACATATAATCATTTTGTTGCCCTTTTAGCCTCTATACTCCTGATCTTAACCATGCTATTCCCTCTCTTTCTTCATTATTTATGCATTAATGTTTATTCTGATTATAAAGAACGTGATACAGGTTTATTTACGGGTGCTCTTTAACATCTCGTCTTCAGCATTCCATTCAATTCAGCGCGTGAAATGACCAACAAATTTTGCTCAGAGGCCTCTTTTTTCAGGCTTGAGGGTCTTAATCATTCCATAAATGTATGACATGGGACCCACGGCTTTACTTCCCTCCAAAGGAAGCCTTACTTAGGATTTTTATGCCAAAAAAATCCATTTGTCCTGGCTGGGATCAAACCCGCAATCTTGGGTTTAGGAGGCAAGTATGGTTACCACTATACCACCAGAACCGATGCATGATACAGGGCATAGTAGAAGCCTTAATCTAGCTTTAACATAATTTCAATAAAAGACACAATAATAATGAAATATATATAATGAAAAGCACAAGAATATTAATTAGTGAAACAATGATAAAACACATGTGAGCTCTTAAATTTGTAAAATTGCTCAATAATAACTTTCAGAATTATGCAATTAGAAGTAATAATACTGAATCAAATTTCATACTTTCCATATTAATTATGTTAATATTTTAATATATGATATCAATGAAATATTAGCTGACTTCCCAAAGGCAAATATGGGATTATTTACATACATTGCCATATGGATTTGGGGGGAGGGAGTAAGCAGAATAAACAACATTACAAAAGAATAGAAAATGAATAATAGAAAATTATCAATAGCATGGACACAGAGATACCCTAAACAATATGAAATAAACCCAAAAAAGAACTCCTGATTTTTTTACATGATTGGCTAAACACAAGTGGAATTAATGATGCTCACATAAAACAATACATGAAATTTGCATAAACCAATCATATTTTTCTTTCAAGGACAACTTTTATAAACAAGAAACAGGACTCATTATGGGCAGCCCCTTATCTCCATTTTTAGCTAACCTTTTCATGAGCAGGTTTGAAACACACATAAATACAGCTTTCCCATACATATTTAAAACATGGTACAGATATGTCGATGATATATTTGCCATTGTTAACAATAAGCTCATTGAGGATGCCATAAAACTTTTGAATTTACAAGACAAAAATATATCGTTCACATACGAAACAGAAACTGATAACAGGTTACCATTCTTGGACATAAAAATAATGAAACATCAAAAGTCTAGAATTTGGAATTTACAGAAAAGATACACACGCAGACAATCACATAAAAGCTGACAGTTTTAACCCCACTTCTCACAAACATGCAGTTATCAACAGTTTAACACACAGGCTAGTTAACCTACAAATTAGCAAGGATGAATTCTTTAAAGAATACAAGCAAATAGAAAAAACAGCAGTTAAAAATGGCTTTAAAAAGAACTAGTATACAAAAAGGTACAGAAATTCAAGAGACAAAAGCTTATAAAAGAAATCACAACATTTTCAGTAAAGAAAGATAAACAAATTTTTAAAAAATTCACATATCATCCATGGGCTACAAAAAATTTCAGAATATTCTTAAAGATTTTAATATCAGGTTGGCACCGATTAACAAGTTTAATGTTAAACATCTTCTCACTGACAATGTTAATGACAGTATTCCACAGGAGAAAAAATCAGGCATTTACAAAATAAGTTGTGAAGAATGTGAAAAAATCTACATAGGAAAAACAAAGAGAAACATAGGCATACAGTTAAAAGAACATTTCAGGAACATAAAATACAAGCAAATTGAGAAATCAGCGGTAGCATTTCATTTTTGGACAGAAAACCATGATATAGTGAATAAAGCAAAATTATTAAAATCAGTGCAAGGACCTACAGAATTAGCAACATGGGAAAAAATATACATTTACAAATACAGAGACAGTTTAATGAACTTTGACACTTGCGGCGATGAAAATATAAACTTTAAGTTCATCACACCTCCACCAGAGCAGAATACCCACAACACAACGAATTATCCAACAGTCGGAGATTTGAAATAATGATGAGAACAACCTGCTCTCGAAACCGGTCTACAATAATGACAAGTAAGTGAAGCATAAGAGTCTGTAGTTCCACTGTATCATAAAATGTTTCCAAAAAAGACAGTTTTCCAGCTTTTCAGCCTTTAACACACTAGAGATGATTTACAACTTAAAACCAATAATAAATTACTACCAGAGAAAGAACAAACTAAATATCTTGGAATAACACTTGACAAAAAACTTTCCCTTTCTGAACAGACTGTCAATATAACTATGAAAGCAAATAAGAAAAACATATCAAGAATTTAAATTAATTTCTCTTTCAAGAAAACTAGCAGGCATAAATGGGAAGGATTCATAGATCTCCTTAATAATATGTACAAAGGCTATATAAAGGCCAATTTGCCTTATGGAAATGAGATAATTTGCATAATAAATAATCAAATTAAAACTAAATTGGATACATTGCAATCTAGGTAAATAAGAATAATAACAGGAGCCATAAAACAACACTTAATGCTGCAACGCAGAACATAATTAACAAACTGCCAATTAAAACAGAGCTAGATATTAAAATGCAATACTGGGACAGAAATTAAGAAATAATCAATACAGGAATAAATTGTTTCATATTCTGGAGAGCACGCAATTAAAAACTCAGTAGATTTTCAAAAATTACATAAAGAAAGAAGATTAAGGTAACATTTTACAAATAAGCACCAACACATGCCATTATACCAATTGACCCTTTTCAATATATAGACATCGGCATATAATGGTTTCCAAGAAGAATGACTTACCTAAAGTATTAAGACTGACAGCACTTAGTATTAAACAACTATTATCTAACTGATATCATTGTATGATTCAGTTGAACTACACACTCTTAATGCTTCACCTACTTGTCATAATGTATGGAATTGCTTTCGAGAACATTTAGTTCTCACCTTCAGTCAGGCTAAGTTCAACTGTCGGATCATTCGTTCAGCTGTGGGAATGTGTATTCTGCTCTGGTGGTGGTGTGATAAACTTGTAGTTTATGTTTTCATCTCCGGCAATGTCAAAGTTCATTAGAATTGTCTTTGTATTTGTAGATGTAGATTTTCTCCCAGGTTGCTAGTTCCGTAGATCCTTGTACTGATTTAAATAATTTTGCTTTATTCATTATGTCCAAAAATAATATGCTACTGCTGATTTCTCTGTTTGCTTCTACTTTATGTTCCTGAAATTTTCTTTTAACCATTTGCCTATGTTTCTCCTTGTTTTTCAAATGTAGATTTTTTCACATTCTGCACAATTTATTTTGTAAATACCTGATTTTTCCTCTTGTGGAGTACTGTCATTAACATTGTCTATAAGTAAGTTTTTAGCATTAAGTCTATTAATCGGTGCCAACCTGATATTGAAATCTTTAAGAATATTGTGAAATTTTTTTTGCCCATGGATGATATTTGAACTTTATAAAAATTAGCTTATCTTTTCTTTCTGAAAGTGTTGTGGTTTCTTTGATACGTTTTCGTCTATTGAATTTCTGCACCTTTTTGTGTACTAGTTCTTTTTTAAAGCCATTTTTAACCGCCGTTTCTTCTATTTGTTTGTATTCATTAAAATATTCTTCTTTGCTACTTTGTAGGTTAACTAGCTGGTGTGTTAAACTGATGATAACTGCATGTTTGTGTGCTGTGGGGTTAAAACTGTCAGCTTTGATGTGATTATCTGTGTGTGTATTCTTTCTGTATATTCCATATTCCAGATTTCCTTGACATTTCATTATTTTAATATCTAAGAATGGCAACATGTTATTTGTTTCGTATGTAAATGATATGTTTCTATCTTGTATATTCAAGAAGAAAAAGCAGGTATTTACAAAATAAATTGTGCAGAATGTGAAAAAATCTACATTGAAAAAACAAAGAGAAACATAGGCACATGTTAAAGGCACATTTCGGAACATAAAGAACAAGCAAATAGAGAAATCAGCATTAGCATATCATTTTTGGACACAAAACCAGGACATAATGAATAAAGCAAAATTATTAAAATCAGTACAAGGACCTACGGAACTAGCAACCTGGGAGAAAATCTACATCTACAAATACAAAGACAGTCTAATAAACTTTGACACTGCTGGAGATGAAAACAAACTACAAGGTTATCACACCAACACCAGAGCAGAATACCCATTCCCACAGCTCAACGAATGACTCGACAGTTGAACTTTAGCCTGGCTGAAGATGAGAACAAATTTTTTTCGAAACCGGTTCCATACATTATGACAAGTAAGTGAAGCATTAAGAGCATGTAGTTCAAATGAATCATACAATGATATCTATTATATGATTAGCTTGACTGTGCAAGTTCCAATTTACATTTTAACTATTATCTCATACATGGTGTACAGTATATACAGATGGATAAATTAAAAATGGAAAAGCAGGTTTTGGAACAGACTGAAGAATTCTCTCAATTCTTTGGGACAGTATGCCAACAATTTTGATGGCAAAATAATGGCCATTAGAGTAGCTTCAGAAAAACCTATTTTATAGGCTTAACATAAATATAATAATTATCTTAAAAGACTCTAAAGCACTACTAAAAGGTATAATGATTTACAGTTACCCACCAACATACACTATAAATCAAATAATGAAATAAAACTGTATCATACAATCCAGATCAGAAATAGTTTACAATGGATACTGAGTGATGTGGGATTAAATGCAAATGAGATTGCTGATACTTTAGCAGGAGAGGGAAGGAAAAAGAAAAATACCATCATTAAATTAAAACTATCTTTTGAACTATTCCTTTTAAATTGAAACTCATAAAAAGATTAATAACCGAAAAAGAAAAGAAAAACAAAAACCATATGAAGGAAAGAAGATCTAAAGACTTTCGCACATCTCTTATTAAACCAAGAAAAATTGCAGTTGCTCAATTCCTCTTGTCAGGCATGATTGCTTTATCACAACATCTCAAGATGAAATTAAATAAATACTATAAATACTATCCTAAACAAAGAACATCTGCTGAAATGTAATCAATTTGATAGCTACAAACAAATGAAAAATATGTGTAGTTTTATACAGTAGGAATTTTCACAGTGAAATACAGTATCATTTGGAATTTTTGGAGGGAATCAGTAAAATTTTAGTAATTTTGTTCCACTTATTTGATCATATTTCGAAGGCTCTTGCATTCATCAACTTGATTCCACTGTCAGCTTCCCAGCATGGTATTAAGATGTTGCTCTGTAGATTTTACAAATTTATTGATGAGGTTATTGTCGTTTGGAAAATCAAAATTTAGTTAATTTCTACAGAGCAACATCTTAATCCACAGTGGGAAGCTGACAGTGGAACCATGATGATGTCAAAACATGTCCAAGTAGAACCAAATTAGTGAAATTTGGATGATTTCCTCATTGATTGCAAAATGAATAATAATTTGGAAGTTCTTTATTGGAAAGCTAGGGGAAAAAAATTAATAAATATCAGCATTCCAAATGGCCACTAGCAACCTACCAACCATAATTACTTTAACTTATTAGGAGAGATGAGAATGAGTAAGTTAACATTTAAAAAAGCTAAAAATTATGACCAAACTACTTACTTATTATGTTAACAGATAAAATAAAAATATTTTACTCTTGATTACAAAATTCCTAGAAATTTAGCATATGCTTAAACACATTAGGAAAAAGAAACAGGAGGGGGGGGGCATGTACACACACTTACCTGTGCGCTGTCTTGCATTTTTGGATTTCAGGCCTTCCATTACATATGCAAATAACTTGGTTGCCGGATATACCTTCTCGATTTGTTTTAATAGAGCACGTACACTATTGCGCACAGCATCCTTTGGATCTCCAATCTAAAGTTTAAGGCATGTAAAGATATATTTCATTAACATGCTTTACTGTATACTTCCTACAGTCATTTAAAATATCATTGCATTTACTTTACCTTTAAAATTAAATATGGAATAAAAGATGAAGCTTCAGTTTCAAACATATTGTAATTTTCTTCTATCAACATAGAAAAAACAGTCTGCAGATACTCAAGACCTTTCAGAATAACAGATGGATTTGTATCAAAAAAGCGCAATGTCATCCATTTCAATATTAAGTCTAGATTTGCCACTGTTGCATTAGGATTATTTGGGAGATCCTGAAAAAATAAAAGTTAAACTAAATACATTAAAGATTTAGTGCCTTCATTGATAATCTATGGAACAACATATATGCTGTACTTATTAAGATCACAAACAATGATATGCAAATATATCTGGGCACAAGTAACCTCATGTTTCAGCTTGTTAGTCTACACTCATGCTTAATTCAAATAAAATGGACCATAAAATGAATTTTGTTAATTTTTAGCATCTAAGGGTAATTGCTGCAACCTTCAGCAGCTAACACATGCTTCAACCTACAAAAATCAGATTTTCCTAGCACATCTCAAATAAATGTTCATAAAAGAATTTTGCATCCAATGGCTGTTTTCTACATTATTGGATGCAAATTGAGTTTTATGGTCATTAAACCTCCATTATACATAGCATTTCTTTGAAACATTCGATAGGAAAGAAAAGTGTAGTCTCTACAGGAAATCAAACTAATAACCATTGCAAAATCATGGAAGTTACAATGAACAGTACAGCAATCCCTGGATTTTGGTAATAAATAAAGCTAGCTGTTGAGCAAATTGTTGCTAAAATCTCAGAAATATGGGATTACATACCCAACCCACTTTTTTTCCCTGCCTCCTGTACGATTTAAGTAGCAACAACAATCCTGTCTCTTCCAAATATTTTTTGGAGCTCTGACAACAAACATATTCAAACACACAAGAGCAGATAGAACAATATGAGTCAAAATAGGTAATGAAATTTGCTTTACTACCACTTTTATAGCAACATATTTCCAGATTAACATAAAGCATATTATATGTAAGGTACCAATTAAAGGTTTATTCCAAAAATGTGTTTATTTTAAAAAGTATAATGAATTCTTTTTGTTAATTTTGAAATTTCAATTCTTTTTAAAACAATAATTTACAGTTATTATTATGATTTTTCTTTTCCTTTTAGCTTGTCCTTTCCCTTACAGTATTAACAGATTTTTCTTATAAATCAACTGCACTGAAATGGCAATTCTAGTACTGCTATTTTCTTTCTTTTTTTAAATATTAAAATAGTGAATTAAAAAAATAAATATCCATTTGTTCCTTCCATGACAGGCTACTGCACATAACTAGCAGAGCTTCATAAAAAATTAAGTGCACTACAAAGTGCAATTTTTCTGAGATAAATATATAACAATATTTTAATTAATTTTCTCACTACTAACCGCATAACTATAGAACTCAGCCCAGCATCAATACATATAAATAGGTGGTGTTTTATGTCTTTATTAACCATTGTATTTGCTGTCAATCTCCTATCTTTGACTACTAGATGTACTTCTGCTGCATATTCCTTGTGAGATAGCTTTAGACTATTCAGGAATCCTACTATATCTACTGCAACACAGTCTCGTTTAAGTTACTTCACTTCATACAGGAAAATTGTTGATTGTACCTTCTTTAAAAATTATACATTCTTCTGTATGGCAACCAATTCCACTTCAAAGTTGTTTTTTTGAAGCAATGCATGGATCAAACAGTGTCCTACATATTCGACAATGTTCTTGGCTGGAACCAGGATTTTAAATGTTTGTAGTTTCATCAAAATGATTGTGAAGCATGTGTAAACTTAATTGATGTCTTCAGGTGTGGAGGGAGCTGTTGAGATTCCTTAAAAATATTTGCACTATTTAATAGTTTCATTTCAATATCTTTCATTTTCCTAAGATAAATTGGATTGGATAAAATGATCCTTCCATAAATGTAATCAAATCCATTATAAGTGGGCAAATTTCAGCAACAAACACTACTTTCAGTTTGAATTTCTGTGATGGATACTCTTATGAAAAACTTAACCCCAAAATTCAGCAAATGTTCAATTCTAATCCCTCAGAACCTATAAATATTTAATTGATATCACTGCATGGTTCAGTTGAACTACACTCTCTTAAAGCTTCACCTACTTTTCATAAATATTTGTTTTTCCTCTTCCTAGTGTTAAAGAAAACATTTATAAATATTGGTAGTCTTCAAACATGTTATCAATTTTATTTGCCACAACTGAATATCATTTACATTTTCAATAAGCTCCTGCAGATTGTGAACATACTCTTATCATGCACCTTGCCAAATCAGTCACAACAGCAATAAACATTCTCTTTCAATGTTATAACTATACACGGTATCAAGAATGCATTACCACAATTTGCAGCATTCACTTATCAAGAATGAAGATTCTGCAGGTACTGAGGTTCTAATTAGAATGTTGAATATAAGAATTTTCACTCTTATTGATAGTTTCATCAGAAAATATACAAACTTCCTTATCCTAGAGATAAACTTTTATTTTACAAACTTTTTGTTGAGGTAACTGTTGTTTGGAAGATCAAAATTAAGTAAATTTTTCTTAACTGATATTATTGTATGATTTAGTTGAACTACATACTCTTAATGCTTCACTTACTTGTCATAATGTATGGAACCGGTTTCAAGGACATTTCATTAACATCATCAGCCAAGCTAAAATTAAACTGTCCCATAATTCGTTAAGCTGTGGGAATGTGCATTCTGCTCTGGTGGCAGTGTGATAAACTTGTAGTTTATGTTTTCATCCTAGGCAGTGTCGAAATTCATTAGATTGTATTTGTATTTGTAGATGTAGATTTTCTCCCAAGCTGCTAGTTCTGTAGGTCCTTGTACTGATTTTAATAATTTTGGTTTATTTACTATGTTGTGATTTTGTGTCCAAAAATGATATGCTACTGCTGATTTCTCTATTTGCTTCTACTTTATGTTCCTGAGATGTTAATAAATCAATTATATGATTGGCTTCACTGTGCAAGTCCCAATTTTAATTAAATGTTCCTTGTTTTCGTTCAAGAATATATTTTCCCACACCATAATTCTATGGGTTTCTGAAGAGCTTTTAAGAGTTTTGGTTCATTTTGGAATTCATGTGGTTTTTTTTTTTTTTTTTTTTTTGCCACAAATGGTAAGCTACCGCTGATTTTTCTATATATTTATATTTTACATTTCTCATGTGTTCCTTGAATCTTATGATACTATTCCTTTTTGTTTTACCTATATACTTATTATTGCAGTCTTTGCAACTGATTTCATAAATGTCTGATTTTTTCCTGGCAGAATTTTGTTTTTTGTGTTACTTTTTAGCAGGTTTTTCAAACTGCATTTATTCTTGGAGCCAAAATAATGTTAGCATTTTTAAAAATCTTTTGAAATTTTTGATGTGCCCATGGATGGAATATAAATTTCTTATATAGCTGCTCTCCTTTGCAACCTTTGAGTGTGGTGTTTTCATTAATTTGTTTTTGATTTTTGAATTTTTCTATCTTTTTCTTGACCATCTCTGTTATATAGCCATTTTTCTTACTTATTGGTAGGTTTGTTAATCTGAATGGAGGCTTTGATTATAGTGAGTTTATGTTATTTTAAAATTGTGGCTGTTGCTTTATATATAATTATTCACGTGGGTATCCTTCCTGAATATGCCAAATTCCAGTATGTTATAATTTTTTATATCCAGGAAAAGAAGAACTTTGTTTCTGTATTTCCATTCTGAATTTTATGTTGCTGTCTTGTAGGGTTAGTAGTTCTATTGCGTCATCTTTCCATTTTTCATCTATTACTGCAAAGACATCATCAACATAACGGTACCAACATTTGTATATGTGTGGGAAAGCCTCTACTAATTTTGTTTCCAAGAAACTCATGTACATGTCTGCTAAGAATGGTGACAGCGGATTACTCATTGCTAAACCCTTCTTTTATGTATATATCTTGCCTATGAATGTGAAGTAGGTTTGATTGATGCAAATTCTGGCGAGGTTCAGATATTGAGCTAACCTCAATCTAGCTACCTGGAGAAATAATAGAACAATATAGAATAGAATAATATGGAAATATGTAACTTAATGTTGAAAACTGATAAAGTAAAATTTGTGAGAAAAATTACAAATAGAAAATTTGCAAATTGCATATGATATAATTTTAAATTGTTAAATGTTTCAAAAACATAAAATTTGCATTATTTGCAAAAAGAAATTGCAAATAAATGCATCAAATGAAACTTTTGCTTTTGTCATTAATCAACAAAAATAAAACCCTAATTATACGTAATACTGCTGGTAATTTGCAAATAATTAGTATTTTGCTACTCATATTGTGCTAAGTTAGCTCCATTGTAGTGCGCTCGCTCGCATGCACACACACACAAAGCAAGAGGAGGCTATACTTTATGATTTTATAATACTAGAAAAATGAACTGATGGATCTCTTATAAATAAATGGCAAATATTTATAGGGAGGGAGGTGGAAAAAATTGCTTACAAAAATGTTGTATTAAATATATACCTCATTAAGTGTATCTATTGCTTTCAAGTGATATTTGAAGTCTGAATGAAACATATTAGACATCAATGTTTTGTTAACACTTGCAGTTGTCATCTGGTCTTTTAATAAATCCACAAATTCTTCTCTTGGTGAAGTGAAGTTCCATTTCAATACCTGCACACACAGGTCCATACATATGACAAAAATATAATTCACTGCTTTTAACATCAACTTTTTACTAACTTCAGTAATTCTGTGCACAGTTTAGAATCCTGAACAAAATTATATGAACTCTGAAAAGTTTAATTCAACAAAATTACATGAACTCTGAAAAGTTTAATTAAAGATATCTGTTAAACAATTTCACAGTGAAAATAACTTACCTTTAACTTTTGTTCATCAATGGCACGCTGGTTCTTGAGGTTATTGTGTTGAAGAAGTGGTGATGTATCTGCATCTTCATCTTTCTTACGACTGGCTGTTTTAGCTGGTCCCTGAGTTAACATAAAGCGTTATTTATAAATTGGTAAAAAGAGTTTTAAGGAATCATTGCTGATTACAAAATGCACTTCTACTCCATCTTTCAAAAGGATGATCTGGGGTTCTTAATTGCATTACTCAACTAGAGCCTTGCAATGTTGCCACATTCGGTTCCTGCTACCAGGTTGAATTAGTCTTAAAGATATTCCTCTCTTTTAAATAGCATTTATGAATTTATTTTTAGCCAAAGTAGTTTTCATTATGCAGATGAAATGTCATGTTTACAATTTACAGTTTCAGCTTGATGGACTGTTGGCATTTATTTTATCAGGCAAATATTCTGCTTGTTATCATGTTGGAGAAGGGAAGGGAACAAACAATGTCTGAAATAAGACTACAACTCAGCTCTAAATAAATTCATTGAATATTATGGTATATATAAATTATATTTATATTTATATATTTATAATTATAGTTATACAGCCATGCAGTAATTATTAAATTGTGCCAAATTGTATTTTTAAAAGTCTAGCTATGACTCAACACAGTATTTGTTCCCTTCCCTTCTCCAACATAACAAGCACAATTTACCTGATAAAATAAATATTGACAGTACATAAAGTTGGAACTGTAAATATGACATTTTGTTACACTAATATAGAATCAGTTAAGAGCTTTGTTACCCATAGAAAGATTTCTTGTGTAGTATCCAAACGACATTAAGAAATCAAGTGCAAACAGTGAATTGTTGTTGATTTGGTTTATTTATAGCTCTTTAACAGCTCAAGTCATGAGCATCCCATTAAATTCAGGGTGTGAAACGGCCAATAAATTTTGCTCAGAGGCCTTTTCTTTCAGGCTTGAGGTATTTTTTTATGCTGTAAATCTATGACATGGGACCCATAGCTTTACTTCCCTTTCAAAACAAACCATACTTAGGATTTTTACACCCAAAAAATCCATCGACCCTGGCCAGGATCAAACCTGCGATCTTGGGTCTACGAGGCAAGTATGGTTACCACTAGACCACCAAGACCAACTCAAGCAGTGAAGTAATGGTTATTGTTGGAAAATACAGGTATTCAGAGCCAGACTCAAAATATTATTTTTAAGGATTATATGTTTTTTAAGAAATGCTCTGTAGGGTAAAAGAGAAATTAACTTACTTCAAAAATTCTTGAGCTCTAACTGCAAAAAAGCACAATTAGAGATGAGAGAAAACTACTGTAACCCACATTGCAGAGGAGCTAAAACAACAGGCTCCAATAATGCTCCAGTTTTTATGCTGCTAGTAAACACTTTGCAATTCTAGAGAGATTTATAAACCTAAATAACTCTGAAGAGAACACAGGAAAGATTTTTAATTTTATGATAATTTTATTTCTTACTATATTGAAAATAATGATGCTTTCAGAGCTTAACTTTCATACACTAGCTATAATTTGTCTAAATATGGAATACTGTAGGTTTAGGTTTCAGATATAAAATGACAAATGATAGAGAACTGTGACATTATTGCATTATCAAAAGCAGTTTTCAAAAGTCCTGAGACTAATATTTTATTTAGATTAGATTTGGACACATAAAAAGAATCACATCTAAAAATTAATCTAGCAATAACTTCTGGAAACAGGGTGAAATGAAAAGGAACTGTTGAAAAAGGTAGTTGGTCACTTATTCGTCAAGATAGATTATGCTAAAACCAGATTAGTACCTAAGAGAACATGGATATTTCTGTTTAAAATAACCTCTGGTTACCATAAGAAAAGATGATTTATATAAATACTGTTATATGGAAAGATTCATTAACTATTTAGAAGAAGAATACTGACAATAGCAATAGACAATGCCCCACATTATTTAAAGTTTGTAGCTGGATATTAAATGACGATGAGACGTTGGGTGCCAAATTTGGAATGGAACTATGTATTTCATCATAGATGTCATTCCTACATACCACCACAATATGCTCGGCTAGCTCGCTGTTTGGTATTATAGCTGAATTTTTCACATTGATACTTCTGGGGTGAAAGGAATATGTCTTTAAGTATAACAATCCCAATGGATACTAATTTATGGAATTTATGAATGTCTTGTCATTAACACACAACAGTACACTATTCTGATTAAAATGTGCTCTGAGAATATTATTAGATGTAGACTGAATATGAGACAGACATTACAGAATTTACATTTCTCTCTGGACAACACGTTTTAATGGCAATGTTCCTTTCCTGGTTGGTACAATAAATTGTTTGATTTTATTTTATACTCTGTGTAAATTCTCTTTATCACTAATATATATTTAACACACCTTATTTTGTCTTTGCCCTGGTATAACTCGTATAATATATTCCTACATAGATACTAATTCGAACTCGTGACACCTATTATTCACCACAACTTATCATTTTTTAACTTCTTCCCACGAAATATTAATCACCGCTTATCTTTACGTAATGTTATATGCAGCTTCTCTTTACAGAGTAATAAACATGATTTCTTCTAATGGAATATAAAGCACAATTTCTCCCTTTGGAATACAAACATAACTCCTCCCTATGGAATACAATGCATAACTAACTAAACATTTTGAAATACAAACCGTCACTTATTACAATGGATTGTAATAATACTATTCATTACAATGAATTATTTTCAACATAAATATACTAAGCAAATGAAATTCATTAATTTATATTTAGTGCAATAAAGCTGTCTGTCTCATATTTAATTTTATGTACACATTATTAATGTTGTTATGCTTGCCATTGGTCGATTCTCTTAATATTACAATTTTCCTTATCTGTAGTTAATCTTTTCATATTCTTGGACATGTGTATGACCCTTTGAACCATTATGCTTATATTGTTAAGCTTTGTCATAAAGGCCAAGACAAACATTGAGACATACAGTATAATAGCCCTTATCTGATACATGAAATCTATACAAATGAGCTTACTTGATTTATACTATTTAAAGCATATTACCAACAAATATTTGTTATTTAAACTGAAAATTAAAGCCCTTACCTAACATTAAAACATGTGCAAATGAGCTTATTAAATTTATATGATTAAAAACATATTATCAATGAATGTTTGGGGCTTTAAATTGAATATTATAGCCTTTATCTTAGTGATAATATATGCAAATGAACTTCTTAAATCAACATAACTAAATAGCAATTGTCATTAAATGTTTGTGGCTTTATATTGAGCATTATAGCCTTTACCTAATATAAAAAGGATATGAAAATGAACTTACTAAATTAATATAATTAAACATCTGCTATTATTGAGTGTTTAGGGCCTTAAATCAAATATTTTCTGCTTAAACTTGAACTTCTACCATCAGAAACTAAAACCAAGAAATGTTATTGAAATTTGAGTGATTTTCTCATTAAAACTTACTATATTATACTATATTTCACTGTGAAAGTTCCCACTATTCAAAACCACTTTTAAAACCAAGAGTTTTAGTTTCTGATTAGTTTGATTTTTTATTGGCAAAACCAGGAAAAAAGTATGAGCTCAATTTGGATTGGACTCCATTGAGTTAGTAGGGACAGAGAAGGATTTCGGACATAAAATTGCAACTAAGGATTTTTCCATTCTACTTAACCTTTGGAAGGAAGGGATGAGTTCATAGTTATGAGGAACAGGAACTAATATTGATACTGATGACAAAATTAATGGCCAGCCCTAGCAGTTTCAGTAGATTAAAAGGTAGGACATTAATGCATGTATATTATAGTTGTTACAAATACAATCAAAATAATGAGTCACACTTGCTGTTGTACAGATCATAAAAGTGACAGGGAATTATAAAAGGAGTGGGGATGAGCAAACATGCAATGTTTTGTTATACTTGTGTCACTGAAAACTCTTTCCATTTGAAACTACTGTAATGACAGAGTTTTAACATATGGAACTGGGTAGAGATTGTCCACATATTGCATATTTTGTTATGAAAATAATATATTAAAAACCATCTATATTGCTTTTTTTTTTTTTTTTTTGAATAGTGTTTAATGCCCATTTTTACTACTACTTGGGCACTGATGATACATGAGATGAAATGATATATTGGGAAAGGATTTATTTTAAGGAAGGAAATATTCCAGGCCTAAGTTTAAAGTACCTCCCTGGCATTTGCCATTTATGAGGACTGAGGAAAACCTGGAAAAAACCTCAATCAGAGAGGACGGTCCTGCAAGAGTCGAATCCCAGACCTTCCGCTCCGAGTTCGCGCCTTAACGACTTTGGCCATCCATGGCTGTATATTACTTTACCCATTTAGGAATTTTTACACTTTAAAACTGGTATACAGCAAAGTGAAGTACAGCAGATGTTTTCTGTACATTCCAAATTGATAAAAAATATTCTGTATTCAATGCAAATATTTTTACCAATCTTGGAATAAATTCAAATTTATTTACAAACCTTATTTAAATATTCCAACAAAGAAATTAGAAACCTACAGAAAACACAAATACTTTTACTGGTTTTATAACAGTATTACACATTTAAATTTTTTAAGATAAGAATAAATTGGTAATAAATCTTTATTGCATTAAAGGAGAGAAAATTTTTCACTCATGGCACGAACTACAATCTGTAAACTGCAGATTCAAAACTCAGCTGCTAAATATTTTGTCAGTGATAATTGTGATACTCTTGCTTTATCTTACATTATTCTATGGCCAGCAGTGTGCAATTTGCAGGGGGAATGAAGGGATTTCCCCTCTCTGAATCAAACCATCTTACCCTCTGATTTCAAATTGCCTATTCCAACCAGGGATGCTTATTTCCCATTCACTGGATAGCAAACTATATAACTTAATTGCTAATTTAAATTTGTGGAGATAAACATAGAAAGTATACATGAGCTACAGATATTTTAACATTAAAATGCATTTAAAAAGCATATAAATATATTATAGGCCCATAATCATTCTCATCAATTTTGGAAACAACTGTAGTTAAACATTTCAAACTAAAATCTTTGTTCTCTTTCTATAACTGTTGCTTTAATATGTTACAGCCTGTTACTGTGTGCAGTTATTGTTAATTTTCTACGAGTTATTAGTTTGAGTACATTTAGACCTGTGTAAACTAGAATCTCCATATCTCAGAAATAAAGTCAAAGTTTGCCATTCTTCAAGAACTATGAATTGCCAGAAACATGTACAAAGAGTGACAGTCATGATACTAGCAGGGACAATAAAAGAGCTAAAATAGATGCTGAATATAAGAAACAAAATGGTAATGGTGCTAACAAAGAGAAAGCTAATGAATTTTCAAGGACTGAAAACTATTAGAAGTCTCTAGGTGGGAAAAGGAGTAACAATAAGGGTGAAATTATAGTGAGAAATTGTGTTGCTTATAATGTTTTCAAAACTGGCACAAGGCTAAGCCGGGTCTGTGACAATAACTTAATATTATGCATAGTATATTTGGAAGTTTGTGAACTCATGGTGAAAAGTATGAAATGTGCGCATATCGATAATGCCTTTTAGTTGGTGTTTCAGCAAATTAAAAAAAAACTAAATGATACAATCAATGATCATGCAAAGTGTAAATCACATATAAAATGCATAGAAATCATACATAGTAAAGAAAAACAAAGTATACAAAAATCTATGAGTGATAGTGAATAGCTGTACGGAAAGCAACATCAAGAGAAATAAACACAACTGCTTCATTATTCATATCTGCATATGTAATAGCTAAACAGGAGTTATCATTCAAAACATATCCCACAATAATCAAACTGCAATAAATGAATGTTGTGTAAGTCGGTAATATGCTTCATTCTGACCATTAATGTTGAAATATTATGTTTATATGAGAAGAAATGAAAAAAAATCTTGCTCGGTTAATTATAAAATCTAGTACATACTTTAGTATAATGATACATGAAAGTACAATGATTTCAAATAAAACTAATTAATAAGTATGTTTGTCCTTTGAGAGGGTTGCTTGCAATTATTTTTTTGATTTTGGTAAATTAGAAAGTGTGTCAGGGGAAGGTATTTTCAATACAGTGTTAGCCACTTGCTTGATAGTATAACATTAAATATGATGTACTAAAAACCATCTCGTTGGTACAGCAATAGACTGTGCATCAACAATACTTGTACCTTACAAAGGCATAACCTCTCTGCTGCATCAACATTTATATAAGGACTTAATTGTTGTGCAATGCATGAACCACAAAATGAATAGCTGGGCATGGTGTAACTGTACCAAATACATTTTTTTTTATTTGTAAAATTGATGTTTTTCTCAAAGATCCAAAAATCTGAAACTGCTACAGGATGCTTCCTCATTTAATGCTGTTCACGATCTTCTTAAAAGCCACAGTGCTCTTTTCCATATATCTGGAAAGCTGAGTCATGATGGTTCCCAATCAACTCAAGATAATAATTTGAGATTGGTAAAATACCCCATAAAGTGATTGCTTGTAATGGAATTAGTTGTACTTCATGAGGCCCTAGAAATTCTGAAGGCATTAATTATCATTCTTTATGCAAAAGGGAAAATCTTTAGTTCTTACAGCAAAACAAGAAACTGGTATGGCTATAAAAACTTTTAAAACATTGAAAACAAATGACTTGTGGCTATAAAAACTCTTGAAACACTGAAAACAAATGACTCACCGCATATTAACATGATAGTTCAAGAATTGCAGGTAAAGCACGCATTCAAAAGAGTTACAATTCAAGAACCATCATGCAATGAATATAACAAATTTCAAATATTTGAAAAAAAATTTTCAAAACAGACAAAATGAAAAACCATTTTGAAGACTTGGATTTCTTTTCGGATGTAGCCGTAATAAATCCAGTTATGTGGCCTTGCGACGAATGTGAACGTGTTTTAAGGTGATCTTTGTAAGTACATCTTTATGTAAAAAGATGTACTTTTAAATTTAGTGAAAGCACGTGTGTATCGCTAGTTAAAGATTTTTGCATTTATAAAGAAAATACTCAACACATTCCCACTTCAGTGAATGAATTGTTAAATCAGTTGAAATTAAATCTGTATTTATGGTTGAACATGAATGTGGATTTAATGCCATGAGTTTAACCCTGACTGATCAGAGAAATCATTTACAAATTCCTACACTTTCAAATATACTTTTTATTTCAATAAATGGACCTCCAGTGCATTTGCTTTGATAAACAAAAGTTTGCCGCAAGATGGATCAAGTCTCAGCACCACAAAATGGCTTGGCAAACCAACTATCACACCTAAAGGAACGGTCTCATTCATTTTGTCTATTCAATTAAACTCTTTTAAGTAAAAATGGCAAGCATATAGTTTGATTTTGTGAATTTGCTTTCTCTGTAATAAAATTAATGATACATAAAATGATATATTAATAAAGTAATTACAAATTATATATACGTAAATAATAAGCAGTTATACAAGAAAATAATAAGCAGTACAACAAGAAAATATATTTAGTTGCTTTATAAATATTTGCTAACTCACTGACACCATCTCCTCATTGGTTAAAGCACAAATAGCACACTGGCCCAGCAAATATAATATAGTATTACAGCACTTTAACAAGCAACAAAAGTGGACTAAATGGCAATGAAGGAGTAAATAAGGAAACAATGTCTATGCAATTTTCTTTAACAAAATTAAGTTTTTAAAAAAAAAATAAATAAGTGAAAGAACCTTTATCATTCAAAAACTCTGTTAAAAGTCAACTGCATTTAGAACTGAAATTATTTTATAAAATTAGAATTATATGAACAATTTTGAGTACAATGACATGACACAACAAAAATGATTTTATCTCAAGAAATAATTCTGAACTCGGCTAATTTTTTCTGAATGTGAAATTTGTTAAAAAATTTCAAAAATAGATAATTTACTGGCACTGTTTTAATTTGATAACATAAACAGAGCATATGCTATTTTCTTACATATTACTTAATAACCATTTTTAAGAAATCTATTAGCATGGAAGCACTTATAGGTAACACCATGTCTGGTAAGACCACCAGTCAGGGCATGTGGGAGTGACACAAAAATTGATGGTAGAATGCTAAATTGACAGTCTATTAAATTCTAATATATTTAAAAATTATAATTTCACCAATGTCACAAAGAAGATGCTGAAACTCCTACGTTCATTTTGCACATATTTCTAGCATCTGTTTGTGAAATTAGCCCTATCCTTAATTCTCTTTGAAAAATTATATCAATTTCTTGTTAGGTGTAAGAATGTATACAGAATGTGGATACTACTAATTTATGAATTGCATTAGGACCTGAAACTCAATCATCTAGAAATTTGATTTCCAGCTCCTGACGTATGAGCAAACCCAGTAAGAACTTCTTACACAAATCCTAAATAAACCCTGATAGAAAGAACAATTAGCCTAGTATTTGCCATTTAGTATTCTTAGCAAGTTTTACTCTAGGATAACATGCTGTCTGTTCAAACTATATTGACTGAGTGATGTAAGACTTTAGACCAACAGAGCAGTTCAGGACTCTTATAGCTTGAGTGACCTTGAATGATAGCTTAATGGTTGATGCATTCCCCAACATTGTACCAGTTGTCAGATAATTGGATGATACTGTAGTTTATTTAAGCATATTTTATTCACTTCATGTTTCATAAGATCTGCTTTTAGTTATCTTATCTGAATACGTACACATGTTCCAGAAAGTTGGACATTAAATGAAAAGATATGGAAATAAATTACATCAAAAATAGTCCTTAGAGCAGAACGAAAATTAAGGAATTTAACATCAGGAATGAATGCATTAGATGAAAACTATTCTTGATTATTAGAAGTACAAACTTCTGGTAGAGACTTGTTTAGAAAATGCCAAAGAAAAGGTGGTCAGAAATGTGCAATTAGTTGGTTTCTGCCAGTTAGCTCTGTGAAAGACCTTGCATAGTTCGTCACAATAGTATCATCAAAGCCATGAAGAGGTTTATAAGAACAATAGGAGAAAAGCACACCCTGAAGAACAAGAATAAAAGGTAATTAATGAACACTAGAACATTTATAAAAATACAAAGCAAAACTTACCTTTCCTTTTCCAACTATCTTGACTGCTGCTGCAGCTGCTTTTGCTCCACCAGATTTTACAGTTTTCTGTTCCATGTCATCATCATTTACTGGCGTTGCTGCCTTCTTCTTGGGCAAAGGCTTTACAGGCAGATTTGTACGTGCTTTGTCTAGGGCTGTTATGATATTTGTGCGAGAAGCAGGCTATTGTATAAATTAAAAAAGAGAAAGAAATATCAAAACTGTGCAAATCAGTAGTTAGTCATTTTAACCTTTAAAATGAATCTTTTGACATTTTTCAAAAAAATTAATTGCTAATTAATTTCAATTTTTTAAAATTATGCATTGTAATTTTTATTTTGCCTAGAAATAGTATTTTTCTATGTTTCACAATACAACTACATTGATTAAAAAACTCCTGATTTTGATATCATCCAAATCAAAATTATATAGCTTTACAACTAAACTGGGTTAGAAGTCTCTGGTTTTTAGCATTTGCTAAAAGAAAATTTGCTATTCTGAAGAAAACAGTTGGAACAGATTCTGACTATGGCTTAGATTCCATGTTGGAGCTATAAGTGAGTTTTACACACTTTTTTTTGTGATAATTATCTAAAAACTACATTTTCCTACATATATGTACCCCTAGAGAAAAAACTACTACATCAATTACCTTGAAATTTTTAGTGATGTTTCTAGACATTAAAATGCATCTACTTTGGCAGAATTATTAACATCTCTATAACCTAGGAATAATGGAAGTATTTGTATAAAATAGTTTTAAAATAAATTAATTCTTGTTTTAATGCTTAAATTCTATTAAGTAAACAGATAAAAGGTGTCAAAATGTTAAAATTTCAAGTTGTAGCTCTAATGGTTCTGCCACAGTAGCAACATACACTTAGCTAATTAATTGGTAAGACAGGGCCATGCAACTCCATTTAAGGTATAACTTAAAGTTCTTACTTCACAAAATACAGATTTACATATTAAGATCATTGTATAATTGAGTCAAACTAAACACTCTTTTGCTCCACTTACTTGTTAAAATATGTAGGACCAGGTTCAAGAACACTTCTTTGCATTGTAAGCCCATAGTCGACTGGAGGATAAACTGTTGTGCTGTTTGAATTTGTAATCTGCTCTGGTGAAGGTGTGATGAACTTAAAAGATTGTTTTCCCACAACATCACAGTTCATCCTCCAGTCGACTATGGACTGACAATGCTCACAAAGCGTTCCTGAGACCAGTCCTACATATTTTAACAAGTGGAGCAAAAGAGTGAGTTTGACTCAATTGTATTATGATCTTAATATATGATTGGTTTCACTGTGCAATGTTTCAATTAACATTTTAGTTTACAGATTTACAGTTTTTTTACTCTACGAGTACCCCATTAAAGATTATATGTAAAGAATAAGACTTTAAATTCAAAATTCTATTCTATAAAAGAATTGATTACTCCCAAATGGGGGACAAGTCATGTCATGGCAACCATTTTTTTTCTTGCAAACAAGGGACAACATGAAATATGTAAAATATATAATTGAAAGGGTATAGAATGCACTTTTGAAAGATGCCACCAGATGATATATGTGAGCAGAATTGTCTCGACATGCCTCCTAAGTTCAGTTTGTCAGCGACAGTGGTCAGGAAGGAGGTCAAGAAGACTGAACAATTTGAAAATAGCATTTTGCTGCGCAGGAATACAAGAGAATGCCACACAGAGTTAAGGGAAACACTGCAAGCTCATCCCCGCCCTATCGAATAGCAGTGAGGTGAACAGAGGCCTTCAAACAGGGCAGAATGTAGATTGCTGATTTGCCAAACAGTGGACATCCTGTGTCCATGGACAAGGATATATAGGTGATACTGTGGAATGCTATGCGATGATTGGTGCTGGACAGTTTTGTAATTAGAGGAGCAAACACGAATTCCAGCAAAAACAGTATACCACATTTTAGGGGAAGGACCTGAACATGCAGAAAATGCATGCAAACTGGGTGCCATATAAATTAAGTGAAGTAAAGAAGTGTACTTGCTATAAAACATGTCACATCAATCTGGTGAGATTTCAGGAAGTAGAGAATGTCCAGTATTACAGGTCTTTCTTGGAGACATGATTGTGCTATGTTGAACAATGCCATTAGTCTCCACGATAATACATCTCACACAGCCAACAGTGTCAAGTGTCTTTTACAGTGGTGTTAATGGGACTTCTTCCATACCCACCACATTCACTCAGTCCCTGTGATTATGGTCTCAATTCCAAAATGAACCAGCCATTACTTCGGAAATGTTTTGCTAACAAAGCAGACACCTTGACAGCATTTTGATGCAAGGTGGCTCACATTAGTAATTTGCAAACAACAGATGGGATTCAGTGTCTTCCCCATTGTTGGCACAAACCGTCAATGTACTTGGAGACTACTTCTAAGGTTACTAAACACTTGTTGATTACTTGGGAGACCCTTCCTGTGACAGATTTGCAACCCTGTATAAGTAGTGTGTAATATTTGTTCATGTCATAATAAACCAATGATATCTGATTGCCTGTGATTTGCTTTTTCCCTATGAGGACAGTCTATATCTAGCCCTTCATTGGTCACACCACTCAGCAAAAAATGCCAAATACTTTCAGTTCCATATGTTACATTTTTGGTGTTGTCCCTTGTTCATGAGAAAAAAATAGTTCCCATGGCTTTATGATTTATCCCTTATGCAAGAGGGCCATTCCAGAGTAATGCAACAATTCCCTCCCACTTTAAGGGTTTATTCAATTTCAGTTTCACATACATTGAACTGTTTAATTCTTTGTCTATACCGTACTATTTTTCAGTATAATTTCTTTACAAATGCATTGTTTTGTGTCACCCAGATGTCAGAGGCTGTATGCCATTACAGAACAATTCTGCAGGTCTGTCTCTCAGCAATTCTGCATTCATCATCTTCAAATCTCCTCCTGCAAATTGCATCTTTTAGAGGAATATACAGACAGAAATCAGATGGTGCAAGAACCAGATTGTAGGATTAGTGAGAAGGACAGTCCAAAGTTTAATGGTCTCTTCTTGGGTGCATGGATTTGCATATGGCTTTCCATTTTTGTTAATAAGAATTTTGATCACATCTTTGTGAGAACAAATGTGCCAGAAATCCTTTAATTTCCAAAGAGTTTAGATATATACTTCAGAGTTAACTGTTTCACTATGCGACAATAATCCTATCAGAGTCCCAGAAGAATTTTGTCACAATCTGATCAGTTTAAGGTATTCAAATGTATTTCACATGTTTTCACCATTATTTTTATTTTAATACATCTGGACTTAAAACCCTGAAAGCACTTGAAATACACTTCTACCCTTAAAAGAGCAACTGGAAAGTTTATCTCTGAGGCTGAATTTTATTGGATTGCTGGAACTGACTCATTTCCAAAATATAATGGAAATGTTAGAAAATTGATTCTAATATCCTTAATCTCAAGGCCTCTTTAAGGGAATATTATGACATAATTAAATTGCTCAATCTTATTTAAGCACAAAAATAGAATAAAATGAATAATTATATTTCATTTCTCATATATTTAAAATTCTTTAATTATGATTTTCTCTATTCTCAGGCAGCATACTTATAATAAAAATAAGACTGAGGAAAACCATATATTGGGTACCTTCACCTATACTGTAGCATTGAAAAATTATGTATCACAGAAACATGTAGAAAGACATAAATACTATCTAATCTGTCATCCTACACACTCTTATGTTTCACTTTTAAATATGGTGGTACTGGTTTCGAAGAGACATCCTCTCCATCTTGAACCAACTTGACGACTGGTAGCAGAAACTAACATCTATGAGGACCTGTGGCTCCATCCTGGTGGTGTTTTTTCTTTATAAACTGAAAATTGGTATTACATTCTCCTACAATGTCGAAATTCATAAGATGATCCCTATGTTTATGAATGTAAATCTTCTCCCATGTGTCCAATTCTGCATGTCCATGTGCTTCTTTAAGAAACTTTATTTCTCTTTTTATGTCGTGATTATCTTTCCAAAAATGGTGTGCCACTACTGACCTATCTATCTGTTTGTACTTAACGTTCCTGAGATGTTCCTTTAATCGTATTCCTATGTTCCTTTTGGTTTTTCCAACGTAGATCTTATCACATTCTTTACATGTTTTTTTGTATGTGCCTGACTTTTTCTCCTGTGGAATGTTATTAAAAGTGTTGTCCACTAAAGCATTTTTCAGAGAGTAGCTATTAACAGGTGCCAATTTAATGCTAAAATCTTTAAAACTTTTTTGGAATTTATTCATAGCTACTGGATGGCAGGTGAATTTTTTAAAGCCGATCTATCTTTTTCAGTCAATAGTGTGTTGGTATTCTTAATCAATTTTTTTGTCGGTCCAGGTGGTGTAGTGGTTACCATACTTGCCTCCTAAACCCAAGATCACAGGTTCGATCCCGGCCAGGAATGATGGATTTTTTTTTAATTCATAAAATCCTAAGTATGGCTTCCTTCGGAAGGGAAGTAAAGCCGTGGGTCCCATGTCGTACATTTATGGCACAATAAAGAACCTAAAGTCTGAAAAAAGAGGCCTCTGAGCAAAATCTGTCAGCCATTTCATGCTCTAAATAGAATGGGATGCTGATGACCTGAGATATTAAAGAGAGCATTTGTAAATAAACCAAATAATGAAATAATTGATCTTCTTTAGGAATCTATTAAGCTTTTTTTTACTATATTTTTGTTAAAACCATTAATAATAGCAATCTCCCGTATCTTCTCAAATTCTTTTTGCACTCCTCTTTATTGATTGGTAAATTCACCAGTCAATATGTTAAGCTGTTAAAAATTGTGTACTTGTGAGCCACCATTTGATTTTATATAGTTATCTGTGTGAGTATCCTCTATAGATTCCAAATTCTAAATGTCCATGATTCTTATTAATTTTTATATCTAAAAATGGCTACATTCCCTTTGATTTCATTTCCAATAGAAGGATATATTTGTCTGGTATATTTATAAGCTTCAAAGCATCTTCAACTAATTCTTTTTCCACTATATTAAAAATGTCATCAACGTATCTGTACCAGCATTTAAAATAATGTGGTAAGTTTCAAATGTGCTCATGAATAAATCGCCAGAAAGGGGGACAAAGAATTTCCCATTGTGAGTCCTATTTTCTGCACATAGAATTCTCCTGCAAAATTAAAATAGGACTGGTTAATTAATACAAATGTTAGTAAGGTGGACATATTCTTTCCTGTGAGTTTCATTAATTCCTATCTCCTTTAACCAATCGTTCAAAAAGGATAAAAGTTTGTCAGTTGGAATACTATGGAATAAAGATACTACATCAAAAGACACTAAAATATCACAGGGTAGAACTTTAAAATCTTTTATTTTTTCTATTAACTGTCTGAATTTGGTTTTTATTAGCTAAAATGCTGAATGTGCAAGGTAAAAATCACTTGGGTTATGATGCTTTAAGTTTCTTTCAACCTGAAGAATGAATGTGCAGCTTTAGAAACCCATATTTTAGCAGTGTGCAATGCAAACATTTTTTATTGATAATAATTAATCAACTATACTAAACATCTCAATAAGTGTAGTGTCTTTTTTTTTTTTTTTTTTTTTGATTGGTTTATTTAAGGACGCTCTTTAACAGCTCAGGTCATCAGCGTCCCATTCAACTCAGGGCGTGAAACTGCCGACAAATTTTGCTCAGAGGCCTCTCTTTCAGGCTTGAGGTTCTTTTTCGTGCCGCAAATGTACGACACGGGACCCACGGCTTTACTTCCCTTCCGAAGGAAGCCATACTTAGGATTTTTACGCCCGAAAAAATCCATCGATCCTGGCCGGGTTCGAACCCGCGTTTTGGGTATAGAAGGCAAGTGTAGTGTCTTAATGGCCAACATTCATATATGTAAATATAATTTCCGTGGTCTCCTGCACATTTTTTAACATTTCCCTGGCAGGTTTTTTCCTGATATAAGCTATTTTCCAATTCAACCACAGATTGGACGCTTATGCTTAAGACTATTATATTCCTCATTATAGTACAGGTCTACCTACATTTCACTTAGAAGTGAGCTAATGTTTCATCACTATAACTTAGAATAACTTTTAATATTGTTAAATAAGCTTATGGACTATTAAATGATTTTCAAATGTTAACATCTCCTGTACTTAATCTAGCCATTTGCAAGAAGACAATGCACAGAAGTCTAATGTTGCTCACTCCATTTCTCTTGGAGCAAACATAATATAATTTATTCTACAAGAATGTATTAAATATTAATAATATAACCTATTTGGCATGTTTTTGTTACCTTCAATTTCTCTGCTGCTTTTGACATGGATTCATAGCCAAGATGCAACATAAATGAAAAAGCTGCTTCTTGAGCATTCTTTCTCACATCTGCATTTCTATCTTCCATATTAGAATACAGATGTGGCAAACAAATTAGAAGCTCATCTTTAGGTATAGATTTTGGTGGTACTGGAACATAATAATATATAAATGTACTACTTATGAGCAAAAGAATCTCAAAATAATTCTCTAAGTACAAATGAATCTGATTTATGAGCTATGCTACATGATATCAAATGTAGATTATGTACTTAATTACTGGAGCAAGGTTTTTGTGACACACCAAAAGGTGTTTGATACATGCCTGCATATTAAATAAAATATAGTGAACTTTTATAACAGTAATGTCAAATATTAACATTTAAAAAAGTTGAGTCAAAATTGCAACATAAACATCACTAAGATTTTAATAAAAAGGAAGACTAGTTTCTGGAACTATCACTCCCATCATAGTTCCGGGTCGACTGTTGGTCTCACTCCTCATGGATTGATTTGTCTCTGGTGGAGGTTTACTGAACCTCTGTTTTAGTATATCACTTGGCGGGATTTCAAAATTAAAAACTTTATGCTTGTTCTTCCAAATATAAATGTTTTCCCAGACTGAGAGTTCAGTTCTCCTTTTAATATTTTTAAGTAGTTAGGGGTTTTTATAACTGATTTTAATAATTTGCTAGTTAACCTAGAAATTAGAAGAGAAGAATATTTTAATGAATACAAACAAATAGAAGAAACAATGGTTAAAAATGGCTTTAAAAAAGAACTAGTACACAAAAAGGTGTAGAAATTCAAGAGACAAAAACGTATCAAAGAAACCACAACACTTTCAGACAGAAAAGATAAGCTAATTTTTAAAAAGTTCACATATCATCCATGGGCTACAAAAAATTTCAGAATATCTTTAAGGATTTTAATACCAGGTTGGCACCGATTAATAGACTTAATGCTAAAAACTTACTGATAGACAATGTTAATGACAGTACTCCACAAGAGGAAAAATCAGGTATTTACAAAATAAATTGTACAGAATGTGAAAAAATCTACATTGGAAAAACAAAGAGAAACGTGGGCAAATGATTACAGGAACATTTCAGGAACATAAAGTACAAGCACATAGAAAAATCAACTGTAGCATATAATTTTTGGACACAAAATCACAACATAACGAATAAAGCAAAATTATTAAAATCAGTATAAGGACCTACAGAAAGAGCAACATGGGAGAAAATCTACATCTACAAATACAAAGAAAGTCCAATGAACTTCCACACTGCTGGAGATGAAAACATAAACTACAAGTTTATCATCACACCACCACCAGAGCAGAATACACATTCCGACAGCTCAACGAATGATCCAACATTTGAACCTTTATCCTGGCTGAAGATGAGAACTAAATATAGTGGAAACCGTTTCCATACATTATGACAAGTAAGTGAAGCATTAAGAGTGTGAAGTTCAACTGAATCATACAATGATATCAATTATATGATTAGCTTCACTGTGCAAGTTTCAATTTACATTTTAATTAAAAATATGACTATTTGTTCATCCAGATCAACAATGCCAACCAGGCACCCTCCGATTTGACATTCCATCCAATTTGACAGTCGATGCAAAGGGTATGTAAAGTATCCTAATTAAAACCACTGACAATGAGAATCCATAATTACGGCCATGCTGTGTGTTTCAGCCGATGGCTGGAAGCTGCCTTCTTATGTGATACTACAAAGAAACACCATGCCTACAGAGAAGCTGCCTGCTGGTTTTGTCTTCCGATATCAGGAAAAAGGACGGATTATGAATGACATTATGCTAGATTGCTTGAAAGTTGTTTGGGATTATATTCTGGTAAACATGGTATTTACAACTTCAACTTATGTATTCACTTTTTACACTTTACTCCATTCACTTACACAAAAGTAAGACAAAGTAAGTTTGAGCATTAAAAATTCAGTTGACCTAGTTAAAAACTTGAAAATAGCAGAATTATGGCTGGAGATAACATGGTTTCATTTGATGTAAAAGCCTTATTCCCAAGCATACCTACAGAGAAACTCATGCTCATGCTAAAGAAATGGTTAACATCAATAAATTTAAAAACAGAAGAAATAGAAGATATTAAAACTTACTAATAATACAAAATTACTTCAGCTTCAACAAAAAATATTACCAACAAGTTTCAGGCCTAGCTATGGGAAACCCTTTGTCACCTTTTCTAGCAGAATTATTCATGAGCTCATTTGAAATAGACATCACAAAAGCCTTCCCTTTAATTTTCAAGTCATGGTATAGGTATGTGGATGACATTTTTGCAATAATACCGAAGAAACACTCGACAGATGCCCTGAAACTTCTTAATTTGTAACATGAATCCATACAATTTATTATAGAAGAAGAAAGAAATGGGTGGCTACCATTTCTAGATTTAAAAATTATAAGAAATGGAGATGGTTTGAATTTTGGAATTTACAGAAAAGAAACACACACTGAAAATTACATAAAAAATGAGAGTTATAACCCCATTCCACATAAATATGCAATTTTTCACAGTTTGGCACACAGATTGATGAATATTCTGCTCACAGAAGCAGAGTACAAAATGGAATACAAACAAATAATACAGACAGCTATAATGAATGGTTTCAACAAAGACACAGTGATAAAAATTATCAATAAATGTGCAAGACAAAAAGGGATAAGGGAAGTTTCCACACTGAAAAACACAAAAGAAGAATACAAATTCAAAAGTTTCACCTACCATCCAGTTTACCATAACAAGTTCAAGAAAATCTTCAAAGAACATGGAATAATGTTAGCCCCAAAGAACAGATACAACATCAAGAATTTATTAGGTTGCACAGTAAGACTCCATACCACCAGAATAAAAATCAGGAATTTACAAAACAAAATGTGCAGATTGTGAACGGAGCTACATAGGCAAAACAAAAAGAAATTTGGAAATTCAGAAGAAAGAACATTTTAGAAATGTTCGGTTTAAACAGGTGGATAAATCAGCAGTAGCAGCTCACTTTTGGACCAAAAACCATGAAATAAAACCAGGAATAAAACTGCTGAAACATCTTCACAGCCCATTGGAGTTATCCACTTGGGAAAAGATTTTCATATTAAAAAATAGAAAAAAACCTTATGAATTTCGAGTTTCCTCCCATGGACGAGCTCAGCAACTTCCTACTTCAACCAACAGAGGCCACCACAGGAACATCCGTTTGTCCAGCTATAGTTTCCAGTAACGGCGGTTCAGTAAGCAACTGAAGATGGGAGAGATCTCCCGAAACGTGTCTAACTTTTGCTTAAGTGAATGGAGTAAAGTGTAAAAAAGTGAATGCATAAGTTGAAGTTATATTGCCACTCCATTGTCAACAGCTTCGTAAGTACAATATTTATATGGTATTTACATTTAATGATGGAAGTTCCATTTTATTTATAATGTAAAGCATTCTGCATTATTGTACAATTATGTAACATTTTGTTTACCTCTTTTATATACATTAAGTTGTTAACTTCTCATATATTTAAGTTAATTTGCCCGGTTCCCAAAAGTTGGCTTTATGGTAAGTAGAAGTCATTTATACTTTGGCAGAAAAAATGGTACTGTACGGTCTTTCAGTTTTTAATGGTTTTGTGCTTTGCCTTCTAGGCATACAATACATTGTGATGCTTCTTTCTGAGCTGTTATAGTGCTTTGGGATCTCTATTCTATTGACCTACCTTTATCCCAGAATTCCTAAATTGGTGAAATAATTATGCATTTCTAAAAACATGTGCACGTTCACCCCTTATCCATATTTTCTTAATTTATTATAACACCGTCTGCCCTTATCATCTAACTATACTTTGCTAAATTACCTGTTTTACTACAACAGCAATATGCTTATTATGCAATGTTATCATCCTGACTTAAAACTGTAGTCCAACATCAACATATTTTTGCATTTTCTTCAGTGTTCTCAAGCAGAATGTTGCAAACACAATATTGTGCCTAAAAACATTTCATTCAGAATTTGAGTATCATAAATTAATACAATTTTCCCAGGCTGTTACTGCACTATGATTACAAAATCTTGATAATTGTTAATTAAATGTTAAATATCAATAAAAGTAAAAATAATAAATACTTACATGTAGGGAGCTTATCTGTCAACCAAGCCCACAGTTCTGCTCTTAGAGTAGGACTTCCTGATTTAAGGGCATCACCTATCATTTCCCCATCAAAGAATTCTTTATATCCACATTGTTCTCCCCATGTATCAATACAGGATGCAGCAGCAGTGCGAATCCAAGCCTGGAAATACCACACAACTTGAACAATGTACCAAAGAAAGTATTTTTAAAACATTAAGAAAACAAATGGCATAAAAAATGTGATGAGCAATCAAATGCTAGCAATGGCAGTAATTATTTTTTTTATAATACAGTTCCATCTAGTTTAATTTATTTACTTCTGTTGTATGATACTTTAACTTATTGGGCAGCATAGTGTTTATAGTCCTCTAATCCATGAATAATCAATCTACAATCTCACCTGATGCATCACTAAATTGTTCATTAGATCCTATACAAGAAGTTGTATGTCCCATTTTATTTTCAAAGCTTATAGTCTGGTATAAAATATAGTGAACTTTTGTAACAGTGGTGTCAAATATTAACATTTTAAAAAATGGAGTCGAAATTGTAACATACACAACACTAAAATTTTAGTGGTGTGTATGTTACAATTTCGACTCCATTTTTTAAAATGCTATAGTCTGGTGTTAGTAATATCTTATGGAAAGCATTACACAATATGAGTACACCTAATGAATATAAACAGCAAATATACAGGGTGTAGCATCTGTCACTAGTCCTGGTAAATATTAATTTTATGCTGCACAAAATATTTAATCACAGAAAATAACTTTCAAGAGAGAAATGTACAATAAATGTGACCTCAAAGCAAAAAATAAATAAATAAATAAAAACCCTGACTTTTTTTTTTGGCTAAGATAAGAAATTTATACAAAAAATGAACTTTCAGCCAAGATGAACTTCTTAATGGGGAGAAAAAAATAAATGAACAAAAAAATATAATAAAAAATTTTAAAAAACTCGACTCTATTTTATTGTATGTTCTGGAAGGCTGAAAATGGTATCACCACCGGTAAAGAGAAAATAGTGAAATTCTGAAAAATTATTTTGAAACTTTTTTGTATTAGTATTGTTTATTATTTAATATCTATATGGCTTGGAACAGAGCCAGAGCTGGAATCCAGTCATATTAATTGTAGACTATTTAGAACTGAATGAGTAATTATGTTACTGCAGATTAAAAATTTAGAAAAAAAAAAATATGTTTGCATATCTACTGAATCTGCAGCACATAATACTGTATGAGATAATTTCAGGTCGAGCATTAGATTGAAAACCACCTGGATAAACAATTAAAAAATGGCCAGGGCTTTTTCCTAATGATTTTAGAGACCTGAGCCAGAAACCATACTATGAATAGATTTTGTCTTATATTGGTTTACAATAATATTTTTACCCATGGCAGTTCAGCTATCTGTAACCAATCAAAATATCTATCATCGAAGCAAGAGTACAGCAAACAGAAATATTGATAGCTGAATGCAGTAGTAGAATGTAACTTTTCAATAATAAAAGATCATTCCTGGTTATTTGCCTCCTAAACCCAAGATCAGGGGTTCGATCCTGGCCAGGACCGATGAATTTTTTTGGGCATAAAAATCCTAAGTATGGCTTCCTTCAGAAGGGAATTAAAGCCGTGAATCCTATGTCATATATTTATGTCAATCAGCACAAAACTTGTTTGTTTTCAGAGAACCACTAAATTCAGTTTTTTTCCATTAAAATGCAACTCAATCTCTCAATCACATATAAAAAATGTGATTAATTTGCATAATTTTGCATAATATTGCTTGAGAATATAAAAGCACGTAAGTCTTAACAAAATTAGAAACATGTTCATGATCACCATATTAATTAAATTTGTTATCAAGTAAGTCCAAAGCAGTAGATCATGACTTTCATTTCTACTCTTGAATCAATAAATGTTATATTTTTATTATTAACTATAAATGTACTAACTCATGAGAATATAATTTTCAAATAGCTTTTTCACTTATTTTCAATGTAGAGATCAAACTATTCATCATTTCCACATATCTATTTCAGGAATATTCCAACTTCAACAAATAATATTACTGCCATGGGTGGCCAGGGTTGTTAAGGCCAGCACTCGTGAGTGGAAGGTCTGGGGTTCGAATCCTGCCAGGACCATCTTCCTTGACTAGTTTTTCTCTGGGTTTTCCTCAGTCCTTATATATGGAAAATTATAGAGAGGTACCCTAAACTTAGGCCTGGAACATTTCCTTCCTTAAAAAAAATCTTTCCCAATTTATCATTTCATCGCATATATCATCAGAGTCCACTACCTGTGATACCTTAGCAGTAAAAACAAGTATTAAACACTATTAAAAAAAATATATTAATCTTGATCAGCCATTTAATTACTACAATAGTTTTCCCCTCCTAAAAGCCCCACAATATTTAAAGTTACTCAAGCAGCAAAATCAATTTGTACTTACAAATATCATCATATAATACTAAAAATATTTATTTTACCATTAATCCCAAAACTTTACACTATTAATATATAAGAAAATAATATTACAGAATTTCTAAATGCAATAAAGAAAGAGAGAAAGTAGCATTTCTGAATTAAGGGGGAAAAGTTACAGTGAAATCTCAATCCAACCTTCCAATTTTGCAGTCCCAAACATAATGTTACGAACAATGGGAATAAAATCCTCATTGATCAAACTTTTTTTTTTGGGGGGGGAGCCTTATATAACTTGTATCTTTGATAGATGGCTTTTTTTTTTTAATATAATAAATCATTGATGAATTACAACAAGTACAACAGAATGAGTTTTAAACATATTGCAGTAGGAGACACAATGATTTTTTTTAATGTGAAAAGCAGTGAGCCATTGTTGAACAAAGCATGCAAAACAAAAAATATATTGCAGCGGATGTGTTTGTGGAGCAGGGGAAGAGCAAATAGAAATGAAGATGTACAAGACAGATAACAGACAAAGCAGCAAATGAACTCTTGTAGTAATGAATCTGGTTTTAATTGCCCATTGCTCTTGTGATAAGCATAAGGTGTGAAATGGAAGCTTACGTTTTGTTGTTACTTAAATCATGGTGCACCACATGAAATATGTGGGGACACTTAATGAAAGACCTAAAGATTATTTTAGACCTGATGGGATCCGGGGATTTCACCCTCCTCAATGTTTTGATATTTTAAAATGAATATAGTTGCATATTTCTCATTCTCCATGCTATCTTCCCCCCCACCCCCCCACAAATTTTAACATGCCAGAAATGCCCATGTTTTACACCTCTTCCCCACCCATTGTTTTTCCCACATTTATAGATTTCTTTTACTTACCCCATGTGAAACAATGAAATGAAGTTTCACTGTACTTAAATTATGGTATTCAACTTCAATGTTCAACACAAGCACAATGCCATTTCTAGCTACTTACTATCTTCACACTTTTAGATATACTACTACATATTGCACAAAAATTGTCTTTCTAAAACACATTCCCCCATTATTGCAGTAATGTTGTTCAAAAATGTGTCACAGTTTGGAAAGCTTGATCGTTGATGCAACATATGCATGTACTCAAAAGATTTAGATTGGGGCTCCTTGCCAACCAAACCATGCAGGATTTTTAACTTTCTGCAGACAGCACATCATGGGGATAGACATTGGTAGTCCTCTTGGGTATTCTACAATCCATACTTCTTATGGATTTCAATTAAATGCCCACCTTCTGAAAGTTTCTGCAGGTTTTCATAATGTATGATCATCCAACTCCTTTTATTTCTTCTGATTTTGATTACAATTGGTTCTTATTCTGTTAATCTCCATATATTTTCATTGCTATTTATCACAATTTCATAAATATTTTAAGATACTCAGAGCATCTGTTTATATAAGCTGGAAAATTTTATTTAACAATAATTATATTGTTGGTTTCAATTTTTAATAATGTAGGGGAACAGCTATAACTTTACTTTTAAAGATATTTCATTTTGCAGTTCTGGGGACATATCCATTCCTCCAATTGGAATAAAGTTGTACAATTTGCCTCAACAATTCTGTTTCTAATATATCAGATTGTAATCTAACAATGATATAGATCACAGTCTCCTCCAGGAATAAGTATATGAACTCTTTGTACCACCTTAGATTCTAAACTTAGCATATTCCTGCTGGAGTAATGGCATTATTCCATAGTATTTAGCATGTAGCAAATCAAAGTTTTCTTATATCTGAAGATGTCCCTGAAAAAATTCCTAATTATATGTTGTCCAATGCATTTTATGGTATATGAGGGTAGATCCACAAGTTTCTGGCCTAACCATTTTCTAGGTATGATAAAGACAAAACTATATTTCACTTTTCAATACAGTTACAGTTCATTGCAGTATACTTCTAACATCTTTGAATTAATTTCAATCCCCCCCAAAAATAGTCAGAAGTCTTGTCTGCAAAATGGGCATAAACAGCATACATCACTTTGTCACACTTAAATTTCCTTCCTGGATGGTCTTTCTTGATGTGTGATAAGAGGAAATAGTCACTGGGAGTTAGATCTGGACTGTAGGGTGGATGGTCAATCTCCTTGAAGCCACATTTCTTCACAGCTTCCTTTGCAGCAAGAGCTGTGTGCACAGGCTCGTCGTGAAGAAGGCGCACGCCATCACTCAGCTTTCCTTGCCTTTTCTCTTTGATGGAAGCAGGTAGTCTGTGCAGTAGGCCAGCATAGTACTCCCCATTTGTTGTGGTGTTCCTCTCCTTGAAGTCAATGAAGAGTATTCCATCACAGTCCCAAAAAACTGTAGCCATGATCTTCTTGGTTGACCGAGTGACCTTGGCCTTTAGAGGCGGTGCTTTGCCAGGTTTATGCCACTCCGTTGACTCCCTTTTAGAGAAGGGATCACAGTAGAGGACAATAGTTTTATCTCCTGTAATAATGGTTTGCAGAACTTCTCTCTCGTTACCAAGGCAGAGCTCAAAAAATACCTGACAACAGATGACTCGTCGCTTTTGGACTGAGGAAAGAAGTCTAGGCACCTATCTTGCACTAACCTTATTCATGTTTAAATGTTCATGAATAATTTGAAGCACTGTTGTTTTAGAAAGGCCCATCCTTGCTGCTATTTCTGTGACTTTGAGCTGTCTGTCTTCCATAATTTCTTCTACCACAATAGGATGTTTGCAGGAATGAGCACCCCCAAGGGCTGACCTGCACACCATTAGTCTTTTCTTGACCCATTCCAAAAAGTTTGGCCCACTCTTTTACGATAGAATATGAGGGGGATGCTTCCCCCACATATTCATCCAATTGCTGTTTAATTTCATTTGGAGTAAATCCTTCCTTTGTGAAGAACTTAATAACAGTTTGATATTCCAATTTGAACATATCAAAATATTCTACATATAGCCTTCTTTATGCAACTATATCTGCACAACTGAATACAATGGAGCAAAAGTTACAGCTGCAATTATTTACTTAACAGATAAGGTATGAAACCAAATCCATAAGTTTCTGGCCTCGCCAATAAGGATTATCGCCTTCATGAAATCCTTATCTGGTTTCATAAAGGCGATAATCCTTATTGGCGAGGCTGGAAACTTACGGATCTACCCTTGTACATGAGTATATGCCAAAGAACTGTAAATAATTTTAACCAGCATTCATTCTTGGCCCATTTCACTAACCTAATTACAATATATTTGATTGTTCCTCTATTTGGAATAATTGTGCTTCCAAGACAATTAAATGAACCATTGGTTCTATTTTATTTATTCATTTATTTATTTCCATCATAAGGTATTTCTGATTTTGGAATTAATGCAAGATTTTGTTTTCTTTATGTTTATATTTATTTATTTGTCTGACATCAACCAGGACCAAAATAAAGATCACTGGTGACAATGCAACCCTGTCATATACACTAGCAACATAATAGGTTACAATAACTTACCTAATGAAGAGCTTTACACACATCCTTCATAAATTTTCTTTATTATGCTTACCATTTTCCTTATTTTTTCAACACATTCCCAATATAGTGTTTCAGGGCATTGACAGCTGGTTCGAAATAAATAAAAGTGGTGTATAATGTTGCATTCCATACCATGATTTTTTTGTTGGTCCTGAATGTAACCATTGCCTCTTAAACCCAAGATTCCGGGTTCAATCCTAATCAGGATCAATGTTTTTTCCCTTCCTTACCATGTCGTAGATTTATGGCATTTAAAAGAACCACAAATCTGAAAGAAGAGGCCTCTGAGCAAAATTAATTGGCCATTTAATGCTCTGAATTGAATGGGATGCTGAGGTTAAAGGGCATCCATAAATAAACCAAATTGACAACAACATACCATGCTTTGTTTTATAATAAGATGCAACACTTTTATATGACATATAAATTATGGTTTTTCCAGAAGTCAAGATTGTGCATTCCTGAATTGTATTTCTTTCATATTTTCCATTCTACTTGAAATTGTGCAGTAAGCACTTTTCCTGGGACTGAAAGCAATATGCCACTTTACATTTGGTTCCACACTCCTTTTGATACATTTCCAATCACTTTAATCTTCTATTGAGCCCACATCTCTCTGAATGATAATAAAATACTAGCAGCTGTTTCTATATGTCACAATCTCAGGATATTATCTTTATCTGAAGAAGTTCCAATTTTAATTTGTTTCAATATAATCACACAAAATCTATGAAACTTGTGTAAATTCTCGATGTAATCTATCTGCAGCTTTACATATTTTTCACATCAACAACATGATTCCATGGCTGCTGCAAAATGCTTCTGTAGGAGTCTGTTTTGACCACTGGAAAATCTGAGTGAATCTAAGTGCTTCCATTTAGCAGACTGGCACTTTGTTTCAGGATTGAAAAATGGCATCCATGTCTCATCCATTGTCACAATCAATGGAAAGGAGTGCGTGTACAGATCTGATGGAAATGCCAACTTTGTAGGCAATGTGTTCCACACTCATTCGGCAATTCTGGAATACACCTTTCTCCACTCGCTGGATCATGTCGTCAAACCCGCTTGTGCTAGGTTCAGATTGCCTTCGTTTGTCATACAACAGTTTATCTTCCTTGAACTGTCGCACCAATGAATTAGACACATCCATGACACCATCACCATATGTCTCACTCAACTGGCAATGAATTTCAATCGGTGTCAAACCATGCAAAATGGAGAAGACGAATGTTCTTATAATGAAAACATCGCCATTTTGAAGTATCAAAAACAATTCTCACTCTCACTACTGCTGTTAGAGTTCTGTGCGTCATACAGTGCTGCCATCTCTGTCAAGCATTGACGAGGGCCTGCATATTTTAAAACAGACTGCATATTTCTATCTGTTCTCAGCCCTGAGAAAAAAAATTGACAGTGTTATAACTTGAATGCAACTCGTATATTAATTTCAGTACCTGTGCTTTGTGTTACTGAACCATGGTATTTGCAAATAGACTGTTCTTATTCAATAGATTTCAAAATATTGCTTCCACCCCAGTGGTCCTATAAGTAACATACATTCTTTATTTCTTACTACACAATTATAGTCTTGTATTTAAATTCAATATACTTTACTAGTTAAATCGGCGGTAGCTTGGCACTTTTGGAAAGAACAACATAACATTAATAAAAACCCCAAATTACTTAAAAATATTAAAGGGAAAACTGAACTTACAGTCTGGGAAAACATCTATGTTTGTAAGAATAAGGGGAAAGTTTTTAATTTTGAAATCCCCAAGTGATGTACTAATACAAAAGATCATTAAACCTCCACCATAGACAAATCCATCTACCACAAACAGCAAGGCCGGCAATCGACCAGGAACTGATGATAGGAGCGATGGCTTCGGAAACTAGTCTTCCATTTTATTGAATTTTAGTGGTGTGTATGCTATAATCTCGACTCAATTTTTTTTAAATGTTAAATCATCTTCTTTAAACATCACTATTCAATCACTAAAATGTAGCTTTAATCAAGAATGAGACATTTTTATGGTAATAAAACTAATATTAGCATTTTGTTTCAATTTTTAATCACTTTTCTACAGCATAATTATTAAGTGGAAGGGGTTGAATGAAATGCACTATCATGATGAAGCAAAATTATAGCACATTTAAGAATTCTCAAGAACTATGCAAGCTAGGAACTTAAATAAATTTACAGGTGATGGCTAGAATACTTATAAGTTGAAACAACAGTTATTAATTACCTAAGATATTACTTTCAGAATAATTTTCTGTTAGTAATTTATTTTCTGCATTTTACAGTCCAGATTAGTCTACAAAGTGCTTATAAGTCCACCATTTTCAAAACTCTTATTTTAGCTTGTATAAAATATTTCAATTATGATTCTTGAAATTTTCCCTTTCTTAGGACATAAAAAAGCTAAAAATTACCACTTTTTTATGTATTGAAAAATTAAACTTATGGAAAATAGGTTTCAAAGCAGAAATATTAAAAACATTCAGCATCATACTATACCTGAAAATATAAAATAAATGTCCTTCCATTTTTTTTTAATATTGTTTAATGCCCATTTTTACTACTGAGGCACCACAGGCAGTGGACACTGATACATGAAATGAAATATTTGGAAAGGAATTTTTTAAGGAAGGAAACATCAAGGCCTAAGTTTAGGGTACTTACACAGCATTTGCTATTTATGAGGACTGAGGAAAACCTGGAAAAAACCTCGGCCAGGAAGAATGGTCATGGTGGGATTCAAACCCCAGACCTCCAGCTCACGAGTCCATGTCTTAATGGCCTTGGCCACCCGTGGCAGTAATGCCCTTCTAATAAAGGGCATTAATGAATAATTAAAATATTATTTTAAAAAGAAAACTTTGACTTATTAAATAAGATGGAAAATAAAAGAATCCCTTTTACAAGTCACAATCCATTCTATTCCCCTGTGAGTATAGTCTATTTGCTGATGCTTATTTTGGTTTATTTGCCACTCATCGATGCATTTCTTTATCTCTTTTCTGGCACTCTTTTGAACTTCTTTATTAACATTATTATATTTACTAGTATATTTTGCTGATTTCTTGTTCTGCTATAATTAATTTAATGCTTCAGCTATCTTTCATTCAATTCCAAGTTTATGTGACCAACCTATCCTTTTATTAATCTCTTCTGAGTCGGATGTTTAGAACATTCTTTATGGTTTCACTTAAATAGACTTACTTGGGACATATGTTTAGTGAAACTATCGTTCATATCATCAGGTGTTAAACGACTGTTGGATCATTCCTAGGAGCTGGGTAAATAGGTATCTCGGTTGACTCTGGTGGTCTAGTGATAAACTAAAATAAAGTGCTATCTGCTTCTGGGATGTCAAAATTCATAAGATTATGCTCATGTTTTTTTTATATAAAGAACTAAACATATGGGAAAGGATTTATATATATATATATATATATATATATATATATAAACATGAGCCTAACCTTATGGATTTTGGCAATCTGGAAGCAGACAGCACTTTATTTAAGTATGACCACCAGAGTCAACCCGGATACCTATTTACCCAGCTCCTAGGAATGGTCCAACAGTTGTTTAACGATGATGATGTGGACGATAGTTCCACAAAACACATGTCCTGAGTAAAGCATATTTAAGTGAAACCATAGAGAGTGTTCTACACATCTGACTCTGAAGAGATTATTAATATATGTTTCACTTTGTTTGATTCCAAACTGAATTAATATTAAAACTATACTTTTATTGTTTGGCTTTATAACCAAGCATTTGTCCACTAACTTTCAGAAAATGCTCTTTTACTTTGCCCCAACTTGATTCAATATTGTTTAATATTGTCCAATATTTGAAACTTGTTTCTTAATTCTACTGTTATTTGATATTTTTCTTTTAATTGTATCTGGAGTGTGCAACCACCAGATCATTTTTGTATGTTCTTCTCTGTATGAGCAGTATTCATCAACTTCTCTTTATTGCAAAAAAATGTGTAACCACCAGATTATCATTTCTGTGTGTTTCTTTCTTGTTTCTAACCTCTAGGAGCAGTCTTCATTACCTTCTCTTCATTGCAAAGCAATCAATCTAATTTTGTGTATAGTGATCCAGTTATTCTGTGAGAGAACCATGTGCCATTATAACTAAATCATGATTAATACAGAACTGAACAAACAGACCTTTTCATTATCATTTCTATGCCCTAATCTATGGGAGGTAACAAAATGTTCTACCCCATGGTTTTCTTCTCAACCTTTACATTCAGGTCACCCAAAAACCACCATATCATGTGGACTAACCTTATTCATTGTCTCTCTTATAGATGTACAAAATTCCAGTTTTTTCCCAAAAATGTTAAGTAACAGATAGAACATAGCAATGAATTATGCCAATATTTCTAACTTTTGTCTTAAAATATGCTATAATAATCCTTTCAGAAACAAGGTGCCAGACTATTTATTGTTTGTGTGTATCTTTTATTATTTATATGCCTTCACCATCCCTGTCATTAAGACAGCAGAATACAGGTACATGAAATTTTCCTGCACAGTCAAGTGTTCGGAATTCTTCCATCTGATTTTGTTTAATATTTCAAATTTCTCTCTCTTCATCTCTGCTAAAATTTGTTTTAATTTTCCAGTTTCATTCATTATTCTGACATTCCAAAATCCAACTAGTATTCTTTTCATGCCTGTAGCATAGAGCTCATCCATTTTTCTCTCATTATCAGTTTATTTAATATGAACAATGATGTGCATTAGTATAACTTTTTCTCCTACCTGGATGCCAATGGGACATTATATGTGAGGACTTCCTTAAACATACTGTGAGGGTGCCATTTTTAACTTTAATAAGCTTGGTCAACACCTGAGCACTTCCGACTTTATGCTTCCCCTAAATGTCACAATCAGGGTTGCATTGCGTTACCCAATCCTAATGACTTTTGTTTTCCATCTGGCTACTGATGGTTAAATCTGTATTTCAATTCACTATTAGTGCCGTTGGATAAACTAAAGGCAGACTCTCTAGTACTCAGGGTTGTAATCCCCTGACAAGGCTTTGAGAGATTAGATTTGCTTGATGATTCTTCCTCCCTGCCATGTTCTCACTTATAGCAGCATGGCACACTTCCCCTAACCAATTTTGCACTTTTACTATAGTTACATATCCATCATGCAGTACATGCACAAGGCAATGGACTAGTCATTTTTGCTGGAGTACAACTTAAGTGACCAGATCCTTCTCCTGGTATTATATACCATACTCCTCAAAACTCATTTATGTTTCACATAAATATTGATTCAAGTACCAAGTAACTATAAGGATAGCAAAGGCTATTCTTAATATAATTTAAAGAAATGTTACATATAATATTTTAGGAAAATGTCGAAGTGCTATGAACCTGAGATAATGGAACAATAAACATACCAAGATATTTCTATTATTCAAATAGAAAACAATGTGCTCATTTGCTCTTCAAATTGAGCATTATTGAAATGCTGTTATGAAACTCTTTTGTAACTTATGCATTCTAAAATTGTAGGCAAGCAATGTCTATTGGTAAAATTAAAAACAAGGAGTTGTTGAAACACTGTTTATTTGATTAATCAACCTTTTACCATTTTTTTGGGAAATTGTGTAACTCGGGTGTTTTGGTTTACTTAATATCAATTAACAGTCTTCTTTCACACTAAAATAAATTTATCTAAAATAGAAATGCTAAATGGAGCTTGGCTTGTACAGTAAAGTTAATCGAAACTATTAAAAGTATAAAACACATCAAAATCCTTCCATGGTATGAAGAAGGGGAAAAATGAAAATGTAGATAAAGTACTGGAGTGGGTTACAGAAACAAGAGAGAAAGGCAATGCTGTAACTCAAAAAATAATACATATTAAAGCACACAAATTACACAGACTCTTAGTATTGCGGGAAAGGATTTTAAAGCAAGTAGAGCCTGGGCAGATTGCTTTATATGTGTAATGAACTAAGTTTAAGAAGATGCACATCTTTATTCCAGTGACTTTCATTAAATTAAAGTGATTTAATTTCATTGCTTTATCACACAACTTCTGGAAAAGCACCAGTTTCTGTTATCTCAAATCGGCAATGTTGATCAGATGCCACAGTTCTTCGATATGCTGTCAAGTACAACAATCAGTGCAGCCGATGCTGCACGTGTTGTAATAAAAACTAATATAAATGAAAAACTACAACTACATTGTTCATCTGTAGTTCGAGTATTTTTCAAAATAACGGTTCAAATATGAATAACAGCTTTTGGCAATGTGACAAGTATGTTTAATACATGTTATTCAACATTTTCATTCATTGATGTTACTTATATGACATTAACTTACCTTGCTGTCTCCCATTCCTTGCAAGAATCCAGGAAACAAAGTGCGAACATGGATTTTGCACTGTGTACCCATTGCAGTACCAAGAGTCTCACTGATTGCCAATGCTGCTGCAGCTATTTTACTGTTGCTATCAACTAATCTCTGCGCAAGGACAGGCGGTAATTCACCCAGGTTGTTGGTGACCAATTTATTGTCACTAAGGATATTTGCCAGTTTCTGCAAAGCTTCATTCCTCACCTGCAATTTATACTTTAACATAAGTTGACTTCATTCCCTCATTTTTTGTTCATTCTATAACAAAATCACTACAATTACAAATACAACAGATTAAAAATTCAAACGACTAAAATCCATTAAAGACATTTCCTTACTTAAAAATATCAAAGAGAATTACAAATACAGCAGATCTACATATAATTCAGAATATCATCACAAGTTTAGGGAGATTTTGAAGAACATGACATGAATTAGCACTACAAAATAAATACAATATAGAAAACTAATATATTAGGTTCTTTGCTGAAAGACAGCATACCACCAGAGAAAAAAACTAGGCATATATGCAACAGAATGCTCAATTTCCAATTTCAAATACATAGAAAAAACTAAGAGAAATTTGGAAACCAGGAAGAAAAAACAATTTAGAAATATCTGGCTAAAACTGGAAAAATTGGCAATAGCAACTCATTTTTGGGAGCACAAGCATGAAATTGAACAAGAAGCCATTTTGTTAAAAGATATACTGTATTTACTCGCCTATAACACCCTCTTTTTTCCCTTAATCTCAACTTCAAAAATAGGGAGGGTATAATAGATGGAAAATTCACATAATACAGGTTGGGTTGGCATGGTTTAAAAGCATAAGGAAATGTACAGTCTTTGAATCAACACAAATATTTAGGCAAAAAGTGATATTAATGCATTCAAACAGTTGTTTATCCTGCATTACCACAACTGACTGGTCATATGACTAAGCACCATGATGTGTTCAAGGCTGTGTGGTGTTGCTATGCGACTGGGCAGTAACTTCCTGAAACACAAAATATTTCATTCAAGTATCCACTAACTTCTATTAAACAATTGATTTTAACTAGGAATTAAAAATAATTTCTTCATATCTTTTATGCTGGTGTGTTCAAGATCATTGTGGCCTCATCGCTGCTTTCGCAGTTACTAGGCTAGTTCACATTCTCATTTTACCCTCCCCATTATAGATTGTCATCAGTTCCGTCTAAAGCAGAAGAAATTTTGGTTTTCTTAAAATTGTTCTCGATGATGCCGGGAGTGATCAATCCCGACACTCTTACAATCCACTGGCAGATTACAGAAAAGAATGCTTGTTTGATCTTGCCTTCCTTTGTCATTTCGTGCTTGTTGTTTACCATTCAATTTGCATAGAACCTCCTGACAGGAGCTTTAAATAGCTTATTTATGGACATGTCAAACAGCTGTAATGTTGATGTAAGGCTTCCTGGAATGATGACTGGATATGTCTACTGTTCATTTGCTTTTTCACAGCACTCACTAAGTGGCTCTGGAAGCTGCCTAACATTAGCATAAACTTCTTGTTCAGCAGAGCCCCTGATCGACATTCCCACACTATCTTCAGCCTGTCCATTAATTCAGCATCCATCCAACATTTCTCTTGGACCCAAACATGAATGCCCCTTGGAAAGTCTTCTTTTGCTAGAGATTTCCTTTAAAAATTGCAATGTGTGGAAGTTTTCTGCCATCAGCTGTCATTGCTAACATCACAGTACACTGTAGTTTTTCATTTACATTAGTTTTTATTACAACACTTGCAGCATCGGCTGCACTGATTGTTGTACTTGACAGCATATCGAAGAACTGTGGCATCTAATCAACATTGCCGATTTGAGATAACAGAAACTGGTGCTTTTCCAGAAGTTGTGTGATAAAGCGATGAAATTCAATCACTTTGTCGGTATAATTTGATGAAAGACACTGGAATAATGATGTGCATCTTCTTAAACTTAGTTCATTACACATATAAAGCAATCTGCCCAGGCTCTACTTGCTTTAAAATCCTTTCCCGCAATACTAAGAGTCTGTGTAATTTGTGTGCTTTAATATGTATTATTTTTTGAGTTACAGCATTGCCTTTCTCTCTTGTTTCTGTAACCCACTCCAGTACTTTATCTACATTTTTATTTTTCCCCTTCTTCATACCATGGAAGGATTTTGATGTCTTTTATACTTTCAATAATTTCTCTCTCTAGTTATGCCATTAATTAATCATACATGACTATATTCTATATTTGGGACTTGCTGCTCTGACTCCATTTTCTCCAGCATATTCCAACACATTTAGCTTGAAGGACACCGTAAAACTCAATCTCTTATTCAATCTCATTTTCACACCTGCTTGTATAATAGATGCTTCCAAATTATCTACTATACACACTAAATGCTGCAGGCCAGATGCTAAACTCGGAAGCTGGAAGGGCATTTGGAAATCTAAGGTAGGAGAAGAGAGTAGCCAATGATCAACATATATGTGTTGCAGAATTAGCAGAAATACAGTATTTACTCCCTGGTCATTTGAAAGAATTTATGCAAATATTTTCCCCACCCCAAATAACATGCAAAAATTAGGGGGGATGTGTGTTATAAGTGGGTAAATACTCCAATAGAGAATAAGTAACAGTTTTATAACAATATTACAAAGAATATATACAGATAATGAGTTTTGTATAAAGATTTCAAATAATAAAGTGACTAAAATATTTAAAATAATATAGGGATAAGGCAAGGCTGTAAGCTAAGTCCTGTACTTTTTAAATTGTTCATTGATGATACTCTAGTATTAATTAATATGGCTATGGACATGTTCCAGTAATTAACAACAAAGAAATATCTCATTTAAGAACTTTCGAAAAATAAGACATTTTTTAAAAATTCTGTTGGAACTTACACAGTGAAGCTTGTTAAATGTAAATTATAATTTATCTGCCATCTAACACTCTTATGCTTCACTTACTTTTAAATACAGTGGAACCGGTATAAAAGAAATATCTGCTTTTATAAAATCAATTATATATGTCAACTTCACACTCTTTATGCTTCACTTACTTTTTAAAGTATGGAACCGGTTTTTAAGACATATCATCTTCATCCTTGGCCAACGACTGACTTGGACGAGGATGAAGACTTGACTGACTTGGACTGGGATGAAGATGATGTGTCTTCAAAACTGGTTCCATACTTCAAAAAGTAAGTGAGCATAAAGAGTGTGTAAATGACATATTTAAATGATTTTATAATATGAGCTTCACTGTGTCAGTTCCATATATAACTTTTAAAAAAGCACAATTTTTAAAAAGTTTTAAAACATAAAACATCTGGTTTGCTATTTGCAGATGATCTCATAGCAGGTTCAATAACCAATGTTAGATTAATGAAAGTAATTGAAGTATTAGATAAATTCTGTAGGAAATGGAATTCAAGGATAAAAAATATGATATTTAAGAAGGGTAGCAAGTTCAGGAAAAGATGAGAAGTGGTATTGGCAAGGAAGAGAAATTGAGGTAGTTAATGAGTTTGAATATCTGGGAGTAAGATTAAATAGTAAGTGGATGGAGTGAACAGAAGAAAAGCATACTAGGCTAAAAGGAAAACTCTCCTTGAAAGTCAAAAAAGCAAGTTTAGAGAAAATATCAGGTATTCAAATAAAATGGTTGGAGAATAAAATGGAGATCTAGGGTGTAGAGGGATGGACAAATGTAAATATTATCCATAGGAGCTTTTGTAAACAAATCTTGGGCTTCCCTAGAGCTTCACCCAATGATGCTGCACAAAAAGAATTAGGAAGAATTGATATCAAAGGGAAAATTTTGGAAAGAGTATTGAAATATTTGTTTAGAATTAGAAATTTATAAGCAAAATAGTACACATCAGTGTCTGAAAGTCCAGGAAAAGTTAAATCAAAGAGAAACTTGGCTCGATAGGATTGAGAAAATTTTGAACAAAATTGGCTTTGGAGAAATTTGGAGAGCTAGAGAATCATCAAAAAGTGGTTTCTAAAAATAAATTAAATTAAGAATTAAAGATATTAAAAGGAAGATATATTCACCAGTTTCAATTTAAAAACTTTGTTCAGCATAGTTTTAAAAACAGTGTAAAGTAGAGAAGATTATGTAAATTCTATCTAATCTGTCGTCTAACATACTCTTATGCTTCACTTACTTTTAAATACGGTGAGACTGGTTTCAAAGAGACATCCTTTCCATCTTCAACAGTCATTAAGTTGGTTGATGATGGAGAGGATGTCTCTTTGAAACCGGTCTCACCGTATTTAAAAGTAAGTGAAGCATTAGTGCGTGTTAGACAACAGATTACATAGAATTTACATTTAACAAGCTTCACTGTGAGAGTTCCAACAGAAATTTTTAAAAATGTCTTATTTTTCAAAAGTTTCTAAATAATTCACTGTGTGAGTTCGAAAAGAATTTTTTAAAAACTTCTTATAACTTTTCGAAAGTTCTTAAATGAATTAGAGAAGATTATATTGATCAGTGTGATAAAGCAGCATCAGGAGGTTTTGCATGGGCTAGAACAGCAGTTATGAAATTGAAATGGTTAAGAGTAAGGTGGGATTTAAAAACATGCCCACCCTGAAACTGAAGGATAAATTGGCATGTACTGTTACAATGTGAAAAAACCAAAATTCTTATAGAGAAACTAAAAATGAAAAAAGTGATCCAATTTGCCATGAGAAACCAGGGGGAAAAAGATAAATATAAAATCAAGAAAGAATGTAAAGGAAATTATTTATGTAAAGTAAGAGCTAAATGGCTCAAGAAAATCGGTTAGCAAAATAATGATGAAAGTTGAAAAAATTATTATTAGATGGTAGATTTAAAGGGAAAATTGGGCCCAATAAATAACTACAATGATAGAGACTACTGGATATATATGGGAACTCAGCAACTTACTGCCATGTGCACATTCTTGATCAAATGTGTGCTAATCCAGGGTTACTGAAATGTGATCAAACTTTGACCGCAGTGAAATTGTAGTTGTGATACACAATAGTTGATTCTTGTTCAACAAACAAGACAAGACATTAGCTGACTGGGTGCTAGGTTGCTGAACAATCATGATTCTACAATAATTACTCAAAAGAGAGTAACTATATTGCCAAAGAGGTTGTAGTGGAATTAAAATCTCCTCGTCTATATCATTTTCTTTTTGTGTTTGATTACCATATGTAGGTAAACGAAAATGAAAACATATAAAGATCTCCAAATTTTACTTGGCATGAGATACACATTCTATTCAAACTACTATCACATATTCCGATAAACTGAAAATAAAAAGAATGATTAATGTTCTTTAAAGAAAAAGGAGGCATGGAATGATTTAGCCATGTGTTTTGACATGATACCAGGCGAGTTCTAATTATCAAATAAATAATTTGCTATTTATTAAAACAGTTTGAGTCATGAAGTGTAAAATTCTATTCATGGGTGAAACAGGTGATTGCGATTAGTAGGAAATTCTAACCTCTCAGCCATTTCATTTACTAGCTACCACATTGTATCCTTTGATAGCCAGAATCTTTCTTCAAATTTCCTGTCCCCATACTCTTCAAAAGGGTCACTGCTTTCCACAATGAACCATGAACCAGTTTTGATGCTCGTCCCGATTTAAGTAATCCAAGTATATTCTCTCGTCCTGAATACCTTCAAGAAAATGAAAATGGCAACCATTTTGTGTAACTTGACCACAATCAACAGAGTTGATTGGTCCAGCACGCACAGTCAAAGTTAACCATAATCAATTAGCTCATTTAACTTTGATCATTGTCGATGCAGTGAAAAATAAATTGAATACAGCCAAATGCTGATTTGATCACCTTCAAACAATGATTGAGGATGGTGCACATGTGTAGTGATTTCTGAATTGATTGATTAGGTGAAGTATTATAAAAGTTTTTAATTATTTTGGTTAATATTAGTTTTGGTAATGTTAAATTTTGTTTGTTTTTCTATGGTTAAATGTTTAATTTAGAAACAAGGGAGTTACTGGTGTATAAATTGTAGTTAATTAGTTAAAATATTGGTTTATGTAAAAAATATTAATAATATTTTGGTTAATATTAGTTTTGGTAATGTTAAATTTTTAGATATTTTATTTGTTTTTCTAGGGGTAAATGTCTAATTTAGAAACAAAGGAATTACTGGTGTAGAATTTATAGTTAATTAGTTAAAATATTGGTTTATGTAAAAATATTTATAATATTGTGTTTTTGGTTGAATTAGAGCCTGATTCCCTGGGTGAACTAGGATATGAGACAATCAAATTGGAAACATTTTGGAATTTAATTATTTAGAATTAAAATATTGTAATGTATTACACATATTATAGTGTATGTATGATACATATGTGAAATATGTATAATAAGAATATAATTTTTATTATATATACTAATAGAACTATCCACATGAGAAAACATTTTTATTTTAAAAAATCTAAATAAATAATGAATTATGGCATTCCACCTCTAGACCAATTCAGTAAATTCCTATTCCAGCAAACAGATGTTGACAGAGAAGCAATTCAGATCCAGCCATGACCATACCAAACAACCCAAAACTTACTAAGTAGACAGTCAACAGCTGAAGATGGGAATGAAGATTTTCAAAACATGTCCTAATTTAAAAACCCTGTAAGTGAGGTTCATGTCAACATTCAAAAACATTCAATTTGGAATAGCCATTTTCATTCATTAAATCAATCATTTAGAGGTAAATTTAAAAAATTAGATACTGAACTAATATGCTAGAGATGGATTTTCTTACTTTCCAGTTCCTGTCTGCAAGTTCATTAAGTAAGACTTCTGTAATATGTGGGCTTATGTCCACATGTGGCATTAAGTCATGTATATTCATCTTTGAATTTGTAGCTGCCTCATATATTTCTTCCTCTTCTTCCTCACAGCCTTCTTCAGTCTTTTTGGTTTTACCTCTAATGGGTAAAGGAGGATTTTCCCCTGCATGCTAAAAATAGAATTATTGTAATCAAATGTTTGTTTTTTGAAAGTTCATTTAAATTAATAATTTCCAAACACAAGAACTGTTACTTGAAAGATTTTGCAACAGATAATAAAACATTCAATACTCAGAAAGAGCCCCAGAGCTAAATACTGTAACAGAATTCTATTAACTAGTAACATACACAGAAACATGAATTACACTCTGTTAAATTGCATACATTAAGAAAAACAGACAGAAGGAAGCACAGTACATATATATATATATATATATATATATATATATGTAAGAAAAGCTGTATATGTTTCATTTGTTAAGAACAGATGCAAAGGACAGTACATGCAAATAATGAAGTAGTAGTATATTAATTTATCTGGGGCAGAAAAATATTAACATTGCATTTATTTAAATTATAAAAATAAATATCAATAGAATAGTGCTACATAGGTCTGTGAAAGTCTTTTACTGCAGAAACAACTGAAACAGCAAATATTAACTACCATATCAATCATACTCTTATGCTCCTCAGTAAGTGAATAAAGACCCAAAATTCTTTAGCAGCTTGGCATACATTAAGTCTTCAATGCATTTCTTAGCATTTTCTGACATTGAACTTACATAGCTGGTGACATTTAAAAGTTGAGAATAATTTATTTTTAATTACCTTGTCAAATTCTGCAAAAATTTGCTGCTGCAATGCAGGTTTCTCACTCTCAAAAAATACTTTTAACTGTGGACCCATATACATATAAAGAGTGCCTGCAAAAGTAATGCCAGCATTTCGAACTCCTGGATGAGTAGCACTTATAGCCTTTTTAACATTGTCCATAATAGCCTTAGGATCAACTCTGCAAAATAAATATTTATTTCTGTCATAATAATACTACAATTTTCAAAAATTGAATTGTTTTTTTTTATTTATTATCTTTTGAATACATTACATATTATTGGGGTTATGCTGAATGAAGTAAACAATTGCTCTTTTTTATACAAGTGATTAAGCTTGATCAGCTAGATAATTTTTAAATATTACAGTTTTTTAATAAACCAGTGAATCAGTTTTACAAAGTATTGACTGCCATATGATATAGGTATATCTATCATTACAATTGATACTAATGAGGATAAGCATGATGTTCTAATATGTGCATTATCTATCACTTGCATCCATATTTATTATATTTGTGATGCTGTATTATTAAATAATTCATCTCTTTGAAATAAGGAACAATTTCGGGCTTTTAGGCCATGGTGCAAACATTTCCAATTGGATCTTGGCCCAAAAGCCTATAACTGTTCCTCATTTCATCAATTCCAGCCATGAACATTCATCTTTCAATAATTCATCTCTTTATTGCCATTTGATTATAACTGGCAGTAGGTCTTATTATTACTAAAATATGCACACAAATTAAGTTTTAATGACCAGTATACAGAGAGGATGTTCAAAATTAAAACAATAAATAAGCACTATAAATATGTTACATTAATGCTTTCAGTTGTTAACACTAACTCCACTTACTTATTTAAAACTTTGGACTAGTTTCGGGAGAGGTTCCTCCCATCATCGGCTGCTGTTGACTGCAGTCAACAGCAGCCGATGATGGGAGGAACCTCTCCCGAAACTAGTCCAAAGTTTTAAATAAGTAAGTGGAGTTAGTGTTAACAACTGAAAGCATTAATGTAACATATATTACCACTCCATTGTCTACAGCTTCGTAAGTACAATTTTTACTTAATTTTTACTTTTACTTAAGCACTATAAAATTTAATTAACTTAATAATGTTGATTTAGAATTGGTTGAAGAGAGCTAAGACAGCAGTGGTAGAGAGAGTTTGTACATGAAGCTAGCTCCTGAAATTAAAGGAAAAACGGATTAAGTAACAATGGGAGTGAGTAATGGGAACCAAGCTATCATTTTATCTAGAGTAAAGGATATGGGTGTGAGATTAGGAAACAAATTGAATGGAGTAGAAAAAGAAGTAAATGGAAATTAAGGGCCATATAAGACATGAAGTGTAAGACATAAGAACAGAAGTGCAGAATATCAGAAGAGGAGTAGAGGGTATGGAAGAGAGATACTGAAAGTTTAATTTAGTTATTGCAGGAGTTAAGGAAAGGAGTGGAGTGTGGCCAATACAAGAAGTTAGAGAGATTTTGGAAGGAAGATTGGTGATGCTTACAGAGTTGGAAGATCAAGAGGAAAAAGAATTATAGTTGTAAGATTTACATCTGTGCAGTTCCTATATATATATACCACCACAAGTGGCTGAGATCTTTAAGGCATGGACTCGTGAACAGGAGGTCTGGGGTTCGAATCCTACCAGGACCGTCCTCACTGACTGGGTTTTTTTTTCTAGGTTTTCCTCAGTCCTCATAACCAGCAAATGCCGGGGAGGTACCCTAAACTTAGGCCTGGAACGTTTCCTTCCCAAATATTTCATTTCATGTATCACCAGTGTTCACCGCCTGTAGTGCCTCAGTAGTAAAAATGGGTATCAAACACCATTCAACAATAGTTCGTATATGAAGTCCTAAGGAAAGCCAAGCAATTAAGAGGAACTGATCTTTTTATCAACAAGGATTTATCAGTGGAACAACGAGCTCTTAAGAAGAAATTAATTCAACAAATGAAAATAGCAAGATCAGAGGGGAAACAGGCTTTCATTTGTGGATTGATGGGCAGATGATGGCTGTGCAAGGAAGTGATATAAGTGACATAAGATAGTATCGAAAGGAAATGAATCAGTGGGATGCATCAATTGCCGTGGGACTGGAAACAACCCTGACAAGAAGTCTGAAGGTCTGGCAGAAAGCAGCTCTATCAGCTGGAGAGAATGAACCGTCTGAGTTTAGAAGAAGTATGAGAAAGGAGGTAGAGAAGATACGCCAGACAAGAGGGTGGAAGATGACGTAGCGGGTATGTCATGAAGGAATGACGTAAGAGAGGCAGAAACAAGGAAAAGTAGTACCACTGAGGAGGGAGGAAATACGGCTAGCACATGGACTGGCAGAGAGAGGGAAGAAGGTGTAGGCAGAGAATAGCGAGGTGGCACGGAAGAGGAAAGCATCATATCGATTCTAAATGGCAGCATACTTGTGTTAGACAAAGACAAGGCAGCACCTCAAGAGAGGGAATCGAGCTACAGAGCAAGAAAAGTGTAAAAGAAATTCAGATAGGGTATGGGGGGAGTAAGATGGTTCGGATTTTGGATTGTGAGGGTTTAAAAAATAACATTTATACAGGGAAACTGAAACAATTACTGGAAAGATAGATTACTTGGCAGTAGTAGAAACTGGTTAATGGAAGTAAATGTAGAGATGCATGATTTTACACATGTTGGAATAAAAGCAGAAGTAGTGGCAAAGAAGAAAAGAGCCTCGGGAGCCTTAGGCTTTTTTGTTAGGAAATTGTTGAGAAAGGTAATAAGTGCAACATGGGCAAGGTCAAAAAATGCTTTGTGGGCTGTAATCGATAATAAATTGATAGATGAAAATATCATATGCCTAGGAGTAGTGTATAATCCACCAGGATCCTTGCTGTACCATAACCCTGATCTGCTTCAGCAACTGGAAAGTGATATAGAGAATTTAAGAGAGAAGTATATGAATACAAAGATTATAATAATGTGGTATTTCAGTATCAGAGTAGGTGAGGGAGATGTGAAATTTGGGACTGGGGACAATGAAATGATGATTAAAAAAGATACAATAAGGCATAGCAAACATAATTACAGTGATATAGTGAAAAATTTATTGAATTTTGTGAAATGAATGCACTAGATATTCTAAATGGTAAATATGGTAAAGATGTATTTGGGGAATTTACTTTTGTTAATTATAATGGTCGGTCAGAGTGTTATTGACTATGTATTATGGCCAGTCAACATGGGGTTTATTGCGAGTAATTTTAAGATATTTAATTTTAATTCAAGTAGTGGTCATTTTCCACTGGTAGTGGATATAAAAATTTAATGAGGGTATGTAGTGGATAATTATGGGGTAGGAAAGAATGGGACTAGCCAATATACTACATTTAAATGGTAAGAGGATCACAGAAACAAATTTAAACACACTCTGGAATCAAAGTACAGTCAAATATACTAACATGGAATAAGTTATATGTTAAAAAAATAATGAAATAGAGAAAGCAACCAATACCATAAATACATTAATGCAAAGAGCTGGAGATGGGATGCTAAAATAAGATGGGAGTTCGGGAAAGAGACGAAGAGTGGTATGATAATAAAATGTAAAGTAACAAAAAAGTGCTGAAGCAAATGGTGATAAAATGGAGAGATGCTGGAGAAGAGGAGTCAAAGAAAGAATATTTAGAGGAGAAAATATTTTATAGCCTGTTGATATAGAGCAAGAAACATGAGTAGAAAAGGAAAAATGAGAAGAATATCATCAGTATATTAAGTTTAGGAAATATTAGTAGGATATAGAAAATATTAAAAGTAGTTTATAACAAGTTTGTAACTAAATCCATCATAAATCCAGGAGAGTGGATAAGCTATTTTAGAACTCTTCTTGATGAGCATAGTGGTTTAAAAGCAAAACAAAGTTTAGAAGTATAGAAATATTAGATAGAAATGTTGGATAGTAAGGTTAGGGATGAAGAAATATTTAAATAAGTGAAATTAATGAAAAAGAATAAAGCAACAGGAATAGATGGTATCCCTCCAGAATTTATAAAAGAACGGTGTTGTGATGTAAACAGAGTTAAGTTACTCACAGGACTGTTCAACTTAATTATGGCAAAAGAAGGTGTACCAGAAAATTGGAGGAAAGCAATCCTTTACCCAATATACAAATGTAATGGCAAAAAATTAGAGAGATGTTGCATTATTATTAAATGATGGAAAAGTTTTTACAGAGATTTTGACAAATTGGCTACAAAATTGGGTTGAGGAATATAATATTATTTTGAAATTACAAATGGGATTTTTCTGGGGGAGATGCATGATGGATAATACATTCATTATAAAAATTTTAGTGGACAAAAGATAAGAACGGAAAGTTGTACATGGCATTTGTTGATTTAGAGAAAGCATATGATTGCATAGAATTACCCCCCCTTTTTTTTTTTATTTATTTTTTATGGACACTCTTTAACATCTCAGGTCATCAGTGTCCCATTCGAATCAGGGCGTGAAATGGCTGACCTCACAGATCTCTTTTTTCAGGCTTGAGGTTCTTTATCGTACCATAAATGCATGACATGGGACATACATCTTTACTTCTCTTTCGAAAGAAGCCATACTTAAGATTTTTATGCCCAAAAAAATCCACCAGTCTTGGCTGGAATTGAACCCACAATCTTGGGTTTAGAAGGCAAGCATGGTTACCAGTACACAACCAAGACCGAGACACAATTATGGGATACATTAATGCGTGACAGAGTAAATTTTCATATGGTGAATATTCTTAAAGCATTATACAAGAGAAATGCTTCTGTGTGAAAGCTGGGTAAGGAATGGTAACAAGAGAAATAATTCAAGAGGAGGGGTTAAGACAAGGGTGTAAGTTAAGCCCAATGCAATTTAATTTGTTTATTGATGACATTTTAACACAGATAAAAAAATAGTAACAATTCATTGCCAGTTATTAATAATGTCACAATCCCAGAGTTATTTGCAGATGACTTAGTTGTTGGATTCATTTCAACAATTAGCTTAAAGCAATCCTTGCAGTAAATAGACAAATACTATGATGATTGGAGCTTGAAGGTAAATCGGGAGGAAACTTCAATGGTAGTATTCAAGAAAGGAGCAAAATTGAGTAAATATGTGAAGTGGAGGAAAGGAGATAAAGCTTATAAGGTAATCAGGGATTGCATTTATTTAGGAGTTAAAATAGATGGGGGTGGCAAATGGGAAAAGCAAAAAAATTAGCTTTGGCAAAAGGGAAAGCAGCAATGGCAGCGGTTAGAGGTTGTAAATATAAAGTACCAGATATAAATGTTAAGTGGCTGGAAAATATATATAGTAAAATATATACTGAAATATGGGGACTAGATGTAGGATGGGAAATTTTGGATGTTGTGCACAGGATGTTTTGTAGAGAAATTTTAGGTGTACCGAATACAACAGCAAAGGAAGAATTGAAATGGAAAGAGTGGCAAGGAAAGGTGTGATTATGCAAAGAGCTCTCAAATACTGGTTCAGAAACCTAAACTTAGATGAAAGAAATTTGTTAAGGAAATGCTTAGAATTTCAAGAAGAGTCTAATGAGCAATGGGTGGAGTAATAGTCTTAGGGTAATTCTGGAGAACAATGGAATGGGGGATATTTGGAGGGAGAGGGAGAATAATGTAAAGGGTTTTTGAAAAATAGTAAGAAAGAGATTGGAGGATGAAGAAATACAAAAACTGTTTAGCAAGATAGCAGATAAAAGATCTTAAGTATTTTATATACCGATAAAAAATAAATGGAAAAGAGAGAAGTATATTGATAAATCAAAAAACAAAGAGAGGGCATTCCATGGTTAAGAGTAGGCTTGTGGACATTAAAAAGAATAAGGAAAGAGTTTCCGTAGAATCTGTGTCCAATATGTGAGGGAAAGGAAAATATGGAACATAGTGTTTGAGTGCAAAGGGACAGGACTATGGAGGAAAAAGTTTATGAACAAAAAATGGTTTCAATTAGATAGGAAAGCAGCCTTAATGAAAACCTTTAGTAAAGATAGTAGGAATGTAGGGGAGCTCCTGAGCAAAGTTAAAAATAAATGGAATTGGGTACTAAGAAGGGAAGTAAATCAAATAACTTGATTGGTGAGTTGCATTTGATTAATTATATTAGGATGTAGATAAAGGTGATTGGGAGTGGGTTATATTTGTATTAAAATTGAAATATGGCATTTAGTATGCATTAGAGAAATAAAGTCATTATTATTAATTTTACATTTAAAGTCATTATTAGTTTGTAGAGGCTGTAGCTAGCTAACAAAATAGTGGTATTGGTAAAGTAATGCAAACATTTTATTCAGGACACTGGATTGGGTTGGAGCCTTGTTTGTTTGATTTGATTTATTTATGGACACTCTTTAACATCTCAGGTCATCAGCATCCCATTCTATTCAGGGCGTGAAATGGCCAACAAATTTTCTCAGAGGCCTCTTCTTTAAGGCTTGAGGTTCTTTTTCTTGTCATAAATGTACAACACGGGACCCACAGCTTTACTTCCTTCCAAAGGAGGGTTGGAGCCTGGTCCCCTGATGCAATCAAAGTAGAAATATTATATTTGTTCAATTATTTTAGAACTTGGATAATTGCAATTGAATAAAACCAATTATTGCATTTATATTTTTTTGTAATTGTGAGGGAGCATACCTTAAAATGGCCTGGGTCATAGGTGGAGGCCCCTGGTAGTTCGTATTGTATTTCTTTGTATTTGTTCTTAGCATATCAATAAATTTCAATTTCATAGAATTGGTTTACACTTACACACAACTTCGTTGGTCTTTTAGTTGAACAGGAAAACTTGCTTCCATCATTAGCAGGGACTAATTGATACAACATTAATTTACTAACTTGAAATGCTAATTGGAATTTGTACAGTGAAGCTAATCATATAATTAAGATCATTATATGATTGAGTTGAACTATACACTCTTAATGGTTCCACTTGTTAAATTTAGTACATGTTTCATGGTCCTTTATCTGCCTCAGCTAACTGTGGATTGCTGGATAATTCGTTATGATTTGGGGATGTATATTCTGCTCTGGTGGAGGTGTGATAAACTTAAAGTTTATGTTTTCATCCCTTTAAGCGTCGAAGCTCATTAACCTGTGTCTGTATTTGTAAATGTAGATTATCTCATGTTGCTAACTCTGTAGGTCCTTGTTCTGATTTTAATAATTTTGCTTTATTTACTGTGTCTTGGTTTTTTGTCTAGAAATGAGATGCTACTGCTGGTTTCTGGACAGAAAACCATGACATAGTAAATAAAACAAAATTATTAAAATCAATACAAGGATCAACAGAGTTAGTTAACATGGGAGAAAATCTACATTTAAGAATACAAAAAGAGATTAATGAACTTCAACATTTCCGGGGATGAAAACATAAACTTTAAGTTCATTCACACCTCACCAGAGCAGAATACACATTCCCACAGCATATTGAAGTATCCAGCAGTTGACGGTTAGCTGAGGATGTGGACAAAGGTCCGTGAAATATGTACTAAATTTAAACAAGTGGAAAAATAAAAGAGTATTAATGGATATCATTGTATGATTCAGTTGAACTACACACTCTTAAAGCTTCACTTACATTTCATAAATAAAATTTCAGAAGCTTTAAGAGTGTGTAGTTCAACTGAATCATACAATGATATCCATTAATATGATTGGCTTCATTGTGTAAGTTCCAATTTACATTTAAGAAATAAAAGAGTGTTTAATTTGATTCAATCATACAATGATCTTAATTATTATTTTACTACTTTAATCTTAACAGCTTCAAGAGTTTATGTTCCTAGTTTATTAATTTATTTATTCAAATGTAGAATACTTTTGACAATAATAGTATTGTCAAAACCATGTGCATCAAATTCTCTGGCTCAAATGAACCATTTAATTCTTGTAGTTCAGATGTTTTACGAACAAGTGTCTATGAAAAAGTTCTGCCAACAAGAGTATGCAATCACTCACTAGCTACAGCATTTAATTTTTAAAGTTAGTGATTTTGATTAATTCTGACAAGTGTTTCAGTTGTGTATTGTTTATTCACTGTACAAAATTTCCTGCATTCTTACTCAGAAGTTGCTTATTTACATATGCATACCTTTTTACCCTCTAATTTCTTGATGAAACTCAGGGAGCATCCAATTCATGGAGGAGCCTAATACTTAGGCTTAATGGTTGCATTCACATATTTGTTTATACTAGATGTTCTGTTACTTTCCTTTTATTTTTATTCACAAGTGTAAAAAATATACATATATGTTTACAAACACTGTAAATTAATTAACTGTCAGCTCTTTTATAATTCATAATGTGCGATTTTCTGATAAACTATTATTCACTCCATTTTCATTTGATTTATCAGTAATAAATTTCAGTTATTCAGAATCTACTTACTCAGGAATTTGTCCTCACATATTATTGCTTCCCTAAGACCCCTCAATGACCAGGGAAGTTCATGCAGTATTATTTATAAACACTGTGTCTGTGTGCACATGTGCCTGTGATGCACTACCTCTCTCATTATTCATTCAACAACGCAACGGCACTTTCACACTGAATTTAACATTAAAAAGCAGAACCATGTAATTTTTTATTTGCAACTAAAACATGGTAAAAAGTTGTGTTAACTATATTAATTTGCATAAAACAGGGAAATCCTAATTTAAAAATATAGTCATTAACTCATTTTGAGATAATATGTTTTTCTCATTTCAATGTAATTTCTTTCCCATCCAACAATTTATAAAACAAATTAGAAATTTAATTTGTATATTTGGCTAGGGTGTTAATTGTAATGGGGTGTAGAAGAAATGCAATTCCATTAAGTCAGAGTGAGACATTTAAATGTTTTAATACTAGTAAGTTTACATGTATTCAGAACATGGAAATATAAATCATTTACTTTGATTTTGACAGGTTTACTTGTTTGTGAAAGCTGCATAAATTTAGTTCTAAGAAATAAATTCATTCAAATGTGTGTATGTATATATATATTTGAGTGTAGTATTTCAATTGCAACAGAATATAAATATTGTACTTACGAAGCTGTTGACAATGGAGTGGCAATATAACTTCAACTTATCTATTCACTTTTTTACACTTTACTCCATTCACTTACATAAAAGTAAGACGCGTTTCGGGAGAATCTCTCCCATCTTCAGTTGCTTATTGAACCGCTGTTATAGTTTCGAGCAATGGTGGTTCAATAAGCAACTGAAGATGGGAGATTCTCCCGAAACGCGTCTTACTTTTGTGTAAGTGAATGGAGTAAAGTGTAAAAAAGTGAATACATAAGTTGAAAAAAAAAATACAACAGAATAGTTGAACCAAGTCTTCCGGACATTCCTGTAGGAAACTGCTGATGAGCCAAAGACAAGGGTTCAGTAATCAGTTAAATAAGCAAAACTAAGTGACAATGTATAATTTTTAATTGATATAAAGCACAAAGTTATGAAACTGTTATAAAGGTAGGGGAAAAAGTAAATTAATTGTAACATTATTTGCTGAAATAATATTCATTCATTCATATTTGCCTAAATATCACTCAAATTTACCACTTTCCAAACACTTATTTGAACATGATTTAGTGACCATTGCCTTTGAAAACTATATTAGGAAATTATATTTTTAATTTCACATATTAGCAATACATATACTTACACAAATCCAAATTCTCTGACAGCAATAGACAGCCAAGTTAAGGCCTCCTGTTGAACCTTGGGACTTTTCTGATTGAAAGCAAAATTTAATACTTCACAAGCTACCAGATCTAGTTTTGTAGCTTCAGACAAAGATGTAAGTGTTTCTGCAGCTAGAGTACCATTCTTTACATCTCCTAGTTTATCAGCTATGTCAGTGACACAGTAATCCAAGGCAGTGCTTTAAAACAAAACAAGTATGATGAATAAATATCCAAAATGTACATTACATGATTTACCAACTGTTAAATCTTTATTCAATAAGCGTACAATGTTGAGATAATATTTAGAAAACATAGAAAATACAGCTATCTTAGAACATGCTAATTGGCAAATAAAATGCTGTACAGAACCAAGTCACAGGCACTAAAGTACCTTACTGGAGCATAAATACCATATAGTCACACTTTATTAAAAACTGACAGTCATTCTCAAGCTACTATTCTAATTCTGCAGATTGCAATAAAGAACAAAAAACCAAAACAGCAAAAGGGGTGTGTTTGTGCTTGCATGTGCATGTGATTGGCCCATGCAAGCATAAGAGAGGGGGAGAGAGGGAGATGCAGACCACATGAAAGAAAGAAGAGATTAAAAAAAAGATATTTTTAGATTAATCATGTCTCAAAATGCATTCAAAGGTAAGGAGTGTGAAGTAAAAAAAATTCAAAATTACGGTTCAAGAAAACCACTTGTGTTAATTTTCAAAATCATTTTTAAGACCTAGACTACAAAAGTGTGTTGTTGATCTAATGAGCAGGATTTTGATCCATCAATTTTTCCCTGGCCAGCCAATATAATTTGTGTATTTCCCTGCCAGGAGCAGCTTTCCTCAGTTGTGTGCATTCCAATAGATGTTCTCCATTTAGAATCCTGTCAGATTTGCAGATCTTACATGTGTTATCATTCATAAAACCAAATCTGTGTAGAAGTTCCGCCGGACAATCATGTCCAGTGACCAATCAAAAATGAGCAACTGCTTCCTTCCTTGATAGATTTTTTTATTTTATGCACCGTTTCTTTTATATTAGAATAATTTTTATTAGATATTTCCACTTGGATATTATGTTGATATTTTTGTTCTATGGTCGTTTTGATATTTTTTAATTTTACATTTAATCCACAGGGCCTACAAAAGTACTGACTATGATATTTCCATATCCTAAAAAAGTACCAAAAGCAATAAACTAAAATACTTTTGTCTTATGTAAGCTTTAGATCTATCAGGCAATATAATTTTATGAGAGTGTAAATGATTTTGAAGTTCATTAATCACTTAGCCCTTAAATTTACACAAGGAGCATCTCTGAAAAAAACGTCATCCACAGCCTATTCTTAAATGGATATATTGTGTCTGCCGAGTGTTGATTTTCAACCACTGCAAAGAACATTTACAGAAGTAGAACTTTGCATCTATATTTATGTTTCAGGTACCATTTATAGTTTACTAACTGACAAGTCTTGATTTAATTTTTCATTAGGAAGAGAGCATTTTTGTCAAAGATTCCTTATCCTGCAAAGAAAGTGCATGCGAGAACTCCAGGACCGCTTTGGACTGCTTATGCATTATAAAAAATTTTAGTTCATAACCCCAAAAATTCTGCCTCCAACATATTATGGACAATGTGCATCTGCCTGCTTATCTGGAAATGCTAGTTTTGATACCTGGCAGCTACGAGGAATTTTTCTGAAAGGGGTATTAGCATCCACTTTCTTGAGAACAATAAAATTGCAGAACTGTTTAATCTAAAAGACAGCTAATTCAGCACTGAAAGTAAAGTGTACAGTTTATTTAGCTGCTTCTGCAGTGACCAAGTGACCCTTTTATGGCATCTTCTAGCAGCAATGAGCTCAGCAGGCTATGGTTTGTCTGAACTGTTTTGCCCAGATTATTGGTAATTATTATATATCATTCCAATTTTAACAACTATATTTAAAAGTAATGGCAGAAGAAAAGAAAAAATGCAGTTATTCTTTTTCCCTCTAATATCCTATCAAAACAACAGCTGACACTAATTTCAATTACTGTGAACCAAAATACCTTGAAAATGGTGTAGTTTCAGCCATTAGTTTTACAGCTTCCAATCTTGCTTTAAGTACTTGAAAATTTGTGTCCTTCAATCCTGGTTTCTTATTTAGAGCTCTAATAAGAACTTGTGTTGGCACATCAGTTGGCTCCATTTCACTCACGATCTGAAAATTTCAAAGAACTTTAATACATCAGGTAAAATGCCTCTAATATCAATTTCTTCATTATCAGTGCTAAGATAAAGCCCATTTTTTCCTCCTGTGTTGTGGTGACATATTAGTTCCTTGAATTTTTGCTTTATTTACTTAGACTTATGTAAGATTATTCCTATGGTGACAATTACTGAACTTTTTAATGTATAATTAAAAAGCCTTTCCTGCAGTAAACAAACGTATACATTAACTAAAATTGTTAATTGGAACATAGCACAGTGAAGCTAATCATATATTAAGATCATTGTGTGATTGAGTCGAACTAACACTCTTTTGCTCCAATTGTTTATATGTGTAGGACTGTATCCTACATTAATGTATTCAGCTTGTTAACACTAACTCCACAGACTTTTTTAAAAAATTGGACTAGTTTCTGGAGAGGTCCCTCCCATCATCGGCTGCTGTTGACTGAGTGTCTTTGGAAACAAAGGATGGATACCCATGTGTTCCTGTGATGGTGTCTGGTGGTTCTAGTTGAAACTTGCCGAGTTCATCCACCAGCAGAAAATCAAAGCTCATTAAGTTATTCTTGTTTTTTAAAATGAAAATTTTTTCCCAATTGGATAGTTCTATTGGTTTGTGAAGTTGCTTCAGTAATTTGACTTCTAGTTTTATCTCATGATTTTTGTTCCAAAAAATGAGCTGCTTTTGCTGATTTGTCTATCTGTTTCAACTGAATGTTCCTAAAATGTTGTTTTTTTCGAATTTATAAATTTCTCTTCGTTTTCCCAATGTAACTCTGATCACAATTTGCACATTTTATCTCATATATTCCTGTTTTTGCTCTGTGGAGATAGTGTCATTTATTGTGCAATGTAATAAGTTTTTTTTATATTATAATTGTTCTTTGGGGCTAACATTCCATGCTCTTTGAATATCTTCCTAAATTTATTATGGTAAACTGAGTGATATGTGAAAATTTTGAATTTATATTTTTCTTCGGTGTTCTTAAGTGTGGAAACTTCGCTTATCGATTTTTGTCTTTTAGCTTTATTAATGATTTTTGTTAGCCGTCTTCATTATGTGTTGGTATTCCATTTTGTACTCTGTTTCCATCAGTGGGATGTTGATTAATCTGTGTGCTGAACTATGAAACACTGCATTTTATTCAGAGAGACCTCTCCCAAAACTTGTCCAATTTTTTAAAAAAGTAAGTGAAGTTAGTGTTAACAAGCTGAATACATTAATGTAGGATATATTATCACTCCATTGTCTACAGCTTCATAAGTACAATTATGTAAGACCAATTTTACGAACCGTTCATTCGCATTGTCAGTACCTAGTGGACTGAACAATAAACCATTATGCTGTGGGGTGTGTATTCTGCTCTGTTGGAGGTGTGATGAACTTAAAGTTTATGTTTTCATCACCAGAAGTTCATTAAACTGTCTTTGTACTTATAAATATAGATTTTCTCCCATCTGGCTAATTCTTTAGATCCTTGCACTGATTTTGATAATTCTATTTCATTTAGTATGTCATGGTTTTCTGACCAGAAATGCAATGCCACTGAGGATTTCTACAACTGTTTGTATTTTATGTTCCTGAAATGTTCTTTTAACTGTGTACCTATGTTTCTCTTTGTTTTATCTATGGAGATTTTTTCACATTCTGCACAACTTACTTTCTAAATACCTGATTTTTTTCTCTTACGGAATACTGTGATTAACATCATCAATCAGGAGATTTTTAACATTAAATTTGTTTACTGGTGCTAACCTGATATTAAAATCTTTAAGAATATTCTGAAATTTTTTTGTAGCTTATGGATGATATGTGTGCCTATGTTTCTTTGTTTTTCCAATGTAGATTTTGAAAAACAAAGAGAAACATAGGCACATGGTTAAAGGAACATTTCAGGAATGTAAAGTACAAGCAAATATAGAAATCAGCAGTAGCATATCATTTTTGGACACAAAATCACGACATAATAAATAAAGCAAAATTATTAAAATCGGTACAAGGACTTACGGAACTAGTAATCTGGGAAAAAATCTACATCTATAAATATAAAGATAGTCTAATGAACTTTAACATTGCCAGAGATGAAAACATAAACTACAAGTTTATCACACCGCCACCAGAGCAGAATACCCATTCCCACAGCTCAACGAATGATATGACAGTTGAACTTTAGCGTGGCTGAAGATGGGAACTAAATGTTCTTGAAACCAGTTCCATACATTTATGAAAAGTAAATGAAGCTTTAAGAGTGTGTAGTTCAACTGAATCATACAATGATATCAATTACTGTATAGATATTTGCTCACAATTTTAAATAGGAAAGAGCTTCGAGCTGTTATGATATGTGCCATCTCTAGCAGCATTTTGCATTTGTGTAACACCTTGATGCAAAGAATTAGGTATCAATAGTGAATCACTATGTAAATTACCTCTTTGGGAACTTTCCAACTACTACAAATGAATTATTTCAATTAATCACTAGAACTCAATTCAAACATGTGATAGAAATCAGCTGGACACACAATAAGAAAAACCAGCAACAAAGCAGCTTATTCATCATGACCTGATGACTGATGTCATTTTGTTATTGGTTCAGAAGGTGCAAGGTAGCTTTCCTCATTTGTTAATCTGCATGATTGCCAACTGAAAAGATGTAGTCAAGTGCAAAGTTTAAGCGGTCTAGGCTAATTACACTAAATATTACATTTCCATCATATTTGGCATATGGAGCAAGAAATTACATTTATTTCACAATATTTGTAACAATATTTTAAGACACGTGTCACTATTTACTGTTTTGTAAAACCAAATAAAGCTAGGTCAGCATTTATTTCTCCCATTTACCACTGGTATTCACAGATATGAAAATATTAGTGTATTTCAATATATATGTATATTTGTGTAATGAATAGTCAACTAAGAGCACCTACAAGATCTGTTCACAAATTACCCAGCTATTGGAATCTTCTAAGGGCCTGTCATATAAAGTTATGTGGTCAGTCAGTTAATGGTTCATTCATTCATTTGGAGGGGACTTGTATGCTTCAACAATCACTCTCCAATAGAGATTCTTGGTCGGTGGAGAGATTTTTTGAGTAAGTAATATACAGTGAGGCACATTTAAAACCTTCCATTGCAAGTTAGCTAAGTATCACCACACCTCTCCCCCTTGTCAATGCTGACATTCATTCGGTTATGGTGTAATAATGAGCTGTCTCCAATATTAGGCAGAGTATCATTCGCATTAGTACAACAGTGAAATGTATCACTGAATTCTTACGGAATTCATCATATTTTTTATTTATTTTAAATATAAAATGTCCTGAACTGTAATATTATTTTAGACCAAGGCAATCAGATTAAACATTTCAACATCAAAGTGAATTTGGAGAAGAAAGTTAATTTGCACTCATTTTCATTTCTGTCAGATAATAGCAACAAACTCTTCAAAGGATTCAAATCATCAGTATAACAATCTTATGGTCGTGTGCACCATTTTATAATCAAATCCATGCTGATCAGGGATTACTGAAACATGATCAAACTTTGACCGCAGTGAAATTTTAGTCAGGCTCATTATAGTTAATTCTCATTGAACAAACTACCATCAGCTGACTGGGCGCTAGGTTGCTGAACACTCATGATTTTAAGACAATTACTCAAAAGAAAGCATCTAACTCTGTACCCAAAGAGGTTGAAGTGCAATTAAAATCTCCTTGCCTATATCACTTTCTTTTGTTTTGATTTTGATTACCATATGTAGGTAAATGAAAGTGGAAAACAAATAAGGTTTCCAAATTTTTCTCAGCATGAGAGACAATCTATTGGAACTAGCTATCACATATTCCAATAAACTGGAAAATAAAAAGAATGATTCATGTTGTTTAAAGAAAAAGGAGACATGGAATTATTTAGCCATGCATTTAACATGGTACCAGGTAGGTTTTAATTATCAAATAAATAAATAAATAAATTGCTATCTATTAAAACAGCTCGAGCCATGAAGTGTAAAATTCTATTCATGGGTGAAACAGGGTGATTGAGATTAGTAGGAAACTCTAACCTCTCAGTCATTTCATTTACTAGTCACCACATTGTATCCTTCGATAGCTGGAATCTTACTTCAAATTTCCTGTCCCTATACTCTTCAAAAGGATCACTGCTTTCCACAATGATCCAGTTTTGATGCTGATCCAGATTTAAGTAATTCACATATATTATCCCATCCTCAATACTTTCAAGAAAATGGAAATGGGCAACCATTTTGTGTAACCTAACCGCAATCAACAGAGTTGATCTGTCTAGCACCTGCAGTCAAAATTGACCATAATCAACTACCTAGTTTAACTCTGATCATTGTCTATGAACCAAAAAATTGCATTGAACAAAGTCAAATGGAATTTGACCAACTTCAAACATTGATCAATGATGGTGTGCATGGCCATTATATATGATAGTAATGCAGTAGAAATCAGTGAGTTATAGACAATGCAATACACTAAATCACGCACTTTTCTTATGCCAGTATTGACTTAAATTTCTACATACACTATTATTTACCTGTGTAAACTGTTCCACTGCAGCTAATCGAGTTTTCCAGTTGGCATCACTTAGGCCACTTAAGACATCTTCTGGAAAGATGCCAGCTGCTCTTTCATCCACCTCTTCTGAGCTGAGATCTTTCTCAGTCGCTTTGGTAACAGCTTTGGTTCTAGAACCACCAGCTGCACTGCCTGTCCCTCCTGCTTTCTTTGCTGCTGGTTTCTTTACAGAGCTTGCTGCTTGACTGCTTGCTGATGCAGGCCGTTTTACTGGTTTAGGTGCAGTGCTTCCTGATGACGATTTTGCCCCAGACTCTGCATCTGCACGTCCCATCTTTGCAGGAGCTGTTGTGGGACGTTCAGATTTTGGTACTTTTGCTACAATAATTGCTTTATCACAGCATTCTTTGATCTGAAAAAGAAAAACATTAAATTTATGTACCTACAATCATATTTCAAAATTCTTTAACCACTGCATTTATTAGGGTATAGCTGGAGGAATGAATACATATATTGCAATTTCTCTTTTCCTACTCATACATATTCTTTATTTTTTATGCTGCCTTTTTCGGTAATGGCTAAGATTTATTGTTACTTTTACTTAACCTTGAGGTTACCCGGGTTTGATCCAGTGGCCGTATGTGGGATATGTGATGGACAAAATGGCGCCTGGGCAGTTTTTATCCAGGTACTCCAGTTTCCCCTGCCATTCCTTCCGTTGTCATTCTATCATTTCATCCAAATTTTTACCATCATTTAATGTAATGTACTCTATCATTATTGGTGGACACATTATCAATTAATTATGTTATTGCCCAATGTCACACATGTGTGGAAATCCAATGCCTTAATTGGTTAATTATCATTAAAGTGCTCATACACTTTTAATTAACTTTAAATTTTCCACCCGAGCTCATCATAATCTTAAACTTTGAATGAATGACTACTCTTATGTACAATAAAAGATAAATAAAATAACTACTTGCCTCATGAAATTTCTATCTTTTAATAGAACTTTATGCAGCTGCTGGTTCTATTATTCAAGCAACCGTTCAACAATAAGTTCTGCCTTCAACACCTTTATTTAGCAGAATTTTTCATCAGAGACCAGCATTTGACGGCTGATTACAGATTTTCTAAGAGACAATGCACCATCACAGGGAGTATTCTTGTTTGCAAAGCAAACCTTCACACCTGGATTACTACTTTACTAAAAGACTTCCTATAGTTCAAATTCATATTTTTGTACAAGAACTTACCTTGGTCATCTTTATATTATCTAATTCTGGCATAAATGCCATTATTTGCTTTTCTCCAACTACTTTCATTGCTGTTCCTAAAGCCTCTGCTGAATTGTCTCTCACTGTTGGATCTGCAATAAACCAACTGAGTTCAGCAAGTAATAAAACAAATTACTAATTAGAATCCTGTAAAACTCAGCCAATATGGTTAGTTCAGGCACCTTCGCTTTTATATTCAGTAATGATCAATTTCTTCCATTTAAAATACCAAATAATTTTTTAATCCATTCCTGCACAGCAGAATGTTCCAAATAAAACTGCTGTAAAACAAATCAGATGGGAAATTCTAATTAATCCGAATTACATAACTCTTACTTTTATTGATTACATTTGAATGCAACAAAGCATACAAAATATTAAATATATATATATAAAGGGGTGGAGGAAAGAAAGAAAGAAATCAAGAAAGAGAGATAAAGAATGAAAACGAAATAGAGAGCTGTAAAGATTTTATGGTGCTTACAAATATGCTGCAAAGGTAAAGTTAAAGAAACCTTACCAAAATGTAGTAAAAATAATTGTAGACACATCTTAAAATGTCAATACGAGCTGTTTAAAGCCTGCAACCCAGACTCCTCCTTTTTAGCAGAAATTATTTTATAGCCAAAAAGTGAATCACAACAACAATGTTCTCTGGGAAGAAAATAATACATGCATAAGCCATGGTGTGAACATATGATCATAGAAATGAAGGGTAAAATTAAAGGAAGGAAATACTATACTGAAATTGTAGAAAACCAGCATAAAATATGTAATTTGCTGGCTGTAAGAGCATGAAAAATGAAAATGTTATAATGGTATGAAAAAAAAAGGTAAATGAAAAAAACTGGTATAAAAATAAAGGCATACCTTAAAGAAAACATTAATTATGATACATATAGTGTGTTTTGGAAATACATTTACAAACTTTGCTAGCAGGTTCCTCACACCAAAACGAAACAAAAACAAATTTCATGTAAACATATGTTCAGAAATCCTTAGTTTTTGAATTATTAATAAAGTGTACCAAGACAAGACAAAAATATTTATAAATATATGTCCAGAAATTATTAGTTTTATGAGTTATTAATGAAAATTTACTAAAACAAGAAGGGGGAGAAAAAGAAAAGAAAGAAGACAGAAAAAAAGTAATATAAACATATGTCCAGAATTCTTAGATTTTGAGCTATTAATGAAAGTTTACTTCAATGCATTTAAAGGTGCAATGTAACAACTTAAGTTCATAACCGAAAATAAAATTAATTTTGTTAAGTAATTTAATGATATTACTGATACAATTTTTGCAGATGCATTATGTGCATCAGATTGCCTACTTATATGACAAAATAGTATTTGCAAAATGCAGCAATAGTACCGTTGAAGGTTAGCCATTTATGTGATTTGGTAATAACCCTATTACAGATGTGATAGAAATAGTCGTTTTAACTCTGGCACAAACTTTAATTAGTAAATCAAAAACTAAGGATTTGAGACAAATGTTTATATGGACTTTATTTTCTTGTTTTGGTAAACTTTCATTAATAACTTAAAAAGTGAAGATTTCAGACATATGTTTATATGGACTTTTTTTCTTATTTTGGTGTGAGAAACCTGCCACCAAAGCTTGTACAAGTATTTCTGAAACACACTATAAAAGATAATTCACAAAAACAGTAGTTAATAATGAAAATAATCAGCCTGTCTAAGGCTTTTGATGTGATCATAATGTATTAATTAATAAACTTAATTATTATAGCATAAGCGGGTTTGTAGAAAATGAATATAAATGTTTCTATATAATCAGTAGCAAAGTCAGAAATTTCTTATAAGATTACCCAAATTGTTACCAAATATAAGTCTAGTATGGGAATAATAAAATATGAAGTACCACAGGACTCTGTCTTATAAGTGTTACTGCTATATATAAATAAGCTTCCAGGTCTATATATTCAGAGAGACTCGTATGCAGATTTTGTATCTATGCTAGTTAGGGGAAGAGGAGGAGAATTAGCACATTTACCCAAAAGCATTAAAACATGAAAAGATGCAATTCTTGGACTTATGCAGAAAATCAGTTTAAGAATAATTTAGATATTAAAAAAAGTATAAACTTTTAAATAAACATTTAAATTCCAATTAACATTTTCAGTTAAAATTTGCATGTTACATTACATTTTCATCTCAACTGGCACTCAACTACTAAATCTTGTAGACAATACTAGCCTGCAAATTTACACTTTATACTTGTTGCCTAAAGTAAATAAAATGATTTTATATAATCCTGATGGGCTGAATCATAATTTTCAATCATTTACTTATACCATATGAAGATTTTTTGAAAAAACATTTTAAATGTATAATGTTAATTTCGTCACAAACTTTTTCATTTAAATTTTTTATTTCAAATGCAAAAAATATGAGAAATACAAAACTTACTGAAATTATGTATATTGTTGATCATACATATCACTAGAATGTTTTTATTTTGTCTTGTTTACCTCATTATTGGATGTATAATTTAGCAGAATGTACCACATAAAAAATTATACAGCTGTTGCTTCTTATTTGAAACAGTCCTCCTTCTATTCCTTTTATGTTTGTCTTCAGTTACTTCACACTTTAACATCCAACAATAGCCAGCGAGTATATTGATGCTCTAGTGTTCTGGAATCTCCTTTCGAACTCCTGCAGATCCTGTGAAATTGTTTGCCTTACTCTTCACTCCAAACTCCTAGATTTTCTGGGAAATAATCTAGTTGAGAAAATAGAAAATTGATTTCCAGACTCAAATTACAACCAAGTTCCTTGTATTCTACAAGTATGTTAGCCACAATGTTTCAGTAATTAGGATCCTTGTTACCAAGAAATTTTGAAAAAACTTCATAGAAAGATACCCATGCTGCTTTCTCCTTTTCATTCATAATGTTTTTAAATGCTGCAACAGATTTGTTTTCTTATATCAGTACCATTAAATGTGCTTCTTTTAATTTTGCTTCAGATACTGGAAATTTCTAGCATATATAATTGAAACACTCTCCTTTCTCATTTAAAGTCTTTAAAACTATTTCATTAACCATGGCGCTCGTAGTTGAGAGCTATTGCTATCTGCTGTGCACACATTCTTAGCAGGTCCATTAGATGTTGGTAGTTGTCTCTTCCTCCTCTACTCTGTGACTTTTACATGCTCCTTGTTTTGCCAATGGTATCATTGTACCATTTTGATTCTCCTGGTACTATTATTCTGTTATTATAAAACTTCTTGTTGTGAACTTCATGTATTTTAGTATTCTTAAATTTTGCACTTCTAGTAGTATGTGTGTTGCTAATATCAACTCTAGCACCTTGGATGTTGTTGCATCTTTTCCAGTCTTTTTTTTTTTTTTTTTTTTTTTTTTTACCCACAGTGGCAGCATTGGGAACTTGTCTTTCAGTACTACAATTCTTTTAACTTGACTCATCCACCATATTGGATTCTTGGTATATTATAATGAATTTTGAGATTAATGTAATTTTGACAATGACTGAAACTCAAGTATAGAGTTTATGGTCTGCTATAAAATTATTTTATCCTAATTATAAACAGAAAGAAATTTATGTGGTAATAATTGAGCTACATCACCTTAAGGGTTCATAAGCAAAATTAAATATAGACTTGTTACACCTTTTCTGGATTAATATTTATGAGACTATATGAACTAGTGCTTAGGGAGAAATAAAATAAAATAAATGGCACCATTTGAGTTATCAACCTTTAATTCCTCATCAATTTCCCTTAACTTCAGTTAACTTCTTTCCCTGTCATGTGAAATCTCATACAAAGGTGCAAAACATACCTGACTCATTTAAAGTCTTCAATAAAGCTGTAGTATATGCTTTTAAGAGTTTTTTGTTTAGCATCATTGGGGTGCATTTTGTAAAACATCTAGCAAGGAAGGAAGCAGTTTCTGCTTTAACCTGTGGATTCTTGTTTTCTAGGGCTGCTAAAACATCTTCTTGGATTGCTTCAACTGTTGTCTAAGGAAAAACATAGAAGTAAATTCTCAGTTCATTACAAGTGTAGTAAATGCAACGCAATAAAGCAATAAGCTATGTCCTTAATTCTATAAAATTTAAAAGGAAAAGTTAATTTCTGTGACTGAATCAATATAATGAAAATATAAAACAGCAGTCTTATCTTTTGTAAGCTTTGCAAAGCAGATTTCCTTAAGCAAAATTATGAATACATTACAAAATACAATAATAATTACAACACTGGCTAAAACAAGAGTTAAAGCAAATGATGACAAAGATGTATTGTGGACCAATTGCTATAACTTCTGATTAAATAAGGACATTTAGCTCTAATGTAGAACTGAATTAAATTAATTAGAATATCTTACACTATTATAAATTGCATCTATGGCATCTCGCAGAGCAATGACAACATTTTGTTTCTTCTCACGGAACTTTTCCAAAATACAAGGAATGCAAGCTCCTGAATATGGCTGAAATCTCTTCTTTAATCCATTAGCCAGACCTGCTAAACACTTGCCTGCTACTACCACAACCATTACATTTGTATCTTTTGAAATAACCTGAAAAACACAGTGGTATCACATTTAGTTTTTAATGAGATACCACAAGTGGGAATTAAATGAAATATTTGAAAAATGTATTATTAAACAAAAGCTCTGAAGGATAATAAAATAACTGATTATTTAAATAATAATTTACAAACATTTTAAAATAATAAATCAATCAAAAAAAAAAAAAAAAAAAAAAAAACCCACCAGGTGGTTTAGATTTTTATGAATACAAACTACAACTTGGCAAAGAAGAAGATTTTTTTTAAATAAGTGCTAGAGTAGAGCCCTGCTTTTATATATCTGCATGTTTTTTTATCTTTCAAACTCATTCATATTTCTTCCATTACATTAACACTAACCATACCACAATATATAGAATTTTTTGAGAGAGAGAGAACTAGAATAATAGAAAAATTGCACTCTAATTCACTGCTTCTATAAGTTAACCAAATAATTAAGCAATTGGTTATCATGCAATGATAACTGCTATAGGCATTTCATGAAAATAATGAAATAGACTACCATAACAATGCAGATTTTCCATAAATTTATTAAAATTACTTAATGACAATATTAAAGAACTAATAATAGGGGTCTTTGATTGCAACAGACTGTTTTGGAAAATGGAAAGCAAAGTTAGCTAAGTAAATAGCAAAATACAGAAATATCCATTAAAGTGAAATTAATTCTAGCAATCTACCATATGACAATGTTTACTCCAGTATACTATATTTACTTGTGTAATTCATACCACCATAATTCAACAAAAGGATTTTTATACAATATTAAAATATTTTCAGTTAATAATAAATTCTGCAGTTGATTAATTTTTTTTTCTTGAAACAACAAGCAGTTTTATTTTCAAAAATGAAAAACCTGGCTTTTGAATTTTATACGGAATGGGGATTACTATAATTAAATAGCAATATTGTATAATGGTTTATGCACTACAACTATCTGCTCAATGCTGCACCCTTCTCAGAAGCATTAATATTTTCTCCAAACCGATTAAGAGGGGTAATAATGTATTGTGATGTTGCCAATCCTGTTGATTTACTTGCAAAGCTACGCTTAATTCTAGTTTCAACCAGTGCTTTTTCCTAGGAAAATAACTCTCTATTGAAATAGGCTTCATAATTTTGGTCATGTCTTGGCACTCATTCTCAGCATCTCAAGATGTTTTTTGCTGGTATCTATGCCAGAACACAGCAACTGTGGCTTGATGTATTTGTTTGGTTTGAACTTGGAGAGAGGGGGCCCAACAATTTTTATGAACTTCAAGGCAACAGTTGTTCTGGTCAGCAAGGAAAATTTTAAAGATGTCACAGTTCATCTGTGAAAATCCCCTTTTACACTCACTAGATGAGATTATGGTTGTGTTTAGTACACATTTCAGGTATTCTCTTTTCAGAGAGATAATCTCAGAATTCCCATATCATATCTCTCTCATCTAAACAAACTTCGTTAGCTACTTTCCTAATTTCTTTCTCGCCAAAAGTAATGTGATTTTGTACATCTTTGGCACTGGTTGAGATCAAGAATATTGGCAGTCTGGCATATCAGCATCTTGTCCATGACGAATCTGTTCTTTAATGTATCTACCAGTTTCTCGTAAAAGAATAGTGGATTTATTGGACTATTATATTACTGGCAGTTTTGAATTATATTCCTTGAAAGTTGTTGCACTTTGGACAGATTTTTCATTAGATGGACTTAAGTTTCAGTTCTGTTTTGGAGCACCTTGATATTTTTTATTTTCTTGTCAGCCTTGTATTGGTCAATGTCTCTTTCTTGTAACTCTAAACTTAGCTCTGAAAGTTCTTGGAAGGCATATAAGTTTCAAATCAAGAACAACTAATGTGATTTTCTTAATTCCAGCATTTTAGCACATGGCTGCAGTTTTCAGAAATTTATCTATGAAACTCTTAAACCTATTCGTTCCACCCACATATTTACAGTATCATTCATTGTCATCATTCTAAGTGAAGATTAACAGTGTCACACAATGCAATTAGAGAAGCTATCTTTCTTTGCAACACCACTGCAGACACCCAATATTATTACAGCTCTGTCACAAGTCACTGAAATGAAGTGACCATTTAAGTATTCTTTCATTACTCCCAAAAACTCCAAGTGTCTAAGAAATGAATACAATATTCCAAGAGTTATCACATTCTTTAATGAACACACGAACATAGATAGTAAATTATTATTTCTAACTGAGGATAGTGGATTCATCAATAATTAATGGAATTTTTCTTTGTGAATCTACAATCTGGCTAATAATTGCACTTTTCATTTCACTTCTAATATGTTGAATAATGTTGATGCACGCATTAGCAGACTGAAGTATGCAATTCCATTCAGTTCCTTTAATCTTCAAAATTTTTTAAATTATTGGTTTTTTTAGCCACTTTATAGGCTGTCAAAACATTTTAGCTGTAACATCTTTTTCACAAGACAACAACTTCATGCATATATTTTCCAATAGTTCTTTCTTAGCATTTGCGTTCATTTTTTGTACAGCTAAATGAGATGCACTTTCTTTGGGATCAAACATCTTTTCCACAGCAATATAAGCTGCCAATGCATTTTGGGATTCATCAAAATAATAAATTTCACAATTTCCCCTTTCCTTTGAAATTTTCATGCATTTTTTTATCCACTCCAAGGCTTCCAACACTTCTACTTACATCCCAGCTTTTTGTTTCAAAAGAAGGACCACTAATTTCTTTTATAAAAATCATTAATTGTTTGCTTTAATGTCTAGCAATCTGGCCATTCTTTAGACAAATTAAGTGATTTCTGATTGTCTTTGTCATCAAACCACATGATATTTGAAACTTTGCTTTTTGAACTTGTGGTATTCAAAGCTTTGTGTTCAGAACATGCAGTATTCAAAACTTGTCTTCAGAACGCATGGAATTTAAACTGAACATTCATTTTTGATTAAACCATTAAGGTGGCTTTGTAAACAAATCTATATTTTCTGCATTTCAGAGTTTAATTTTTTTTTACTAATTTTGCTCGTGGCTAATCAGAAATCCCTAATTGTATTCTTAACACAATTAACTTACAAGCACTCAAAGATGGACAACAAATTAACGAAATGAATGCAATGAAGAATTATGTAGCCAATACTTGAAAGAACCATTATGCTGAATGGTGAGTCATGGTAGTACTAACTTAATTACTACACACTTCTGCATCGCATTAGTGACATGCCAACATCAATGGTATTTTTGCAATTAATTTTCTTGGACTTGTGTAGTTTAAAACAAGAGGGGGAAAAAAAAAGAAAAGAAAAGGAAAAAAAAAAAAAAAAGAAAAAAAAAAAGAAAAAAAACCAAAGAAAAAAGAAAAGAAAAGAAAGGGAAAAAGAAACGAAAAAGTGGCTGGGTCAAAAAAGGGGGCCAGTACAGCATACTGCCAGAAAAAAGCACTGGTTTTAATATGAGTAATCAATACTCAAACCCTACTTAAGTTTTAAATTAAAAGTGAAAGAGTACTTACTAAAGTATGGCAATTCAGCAGCTGTGTGAGAGTTTACAGTTTTGTAAATGAAGTTAGAAAAAACATAGGCTATTGAAAATTCATCATGCAAACTACACTCCAATAGTAGCAAAATATATAACACTTTAGAGAAGCCACACATCATTGATTACAATCCCAGTAATTGTTCTTTAATTTTTATAATTCCTCACATATATCACAGATTCTTAATTTAAAATACAATTTTTCCAATAAAAAGCACTGCATTACCCAAGTAAACATAACAATTTATAAATTATATATTTAATAGAAAATAGTAATTCTGTTACCTATTTACACTATGCTTCTATTGATCTATAAAAGAAACAGAGTCACTTAAATTTCAAACAACTCCATTTTTCTACAAGGGCCCATTAAATACAGTGAAACCTTAATCATTGTTTCTTACAGGGTAAGCAAAAGAAACTGATGGATGGGGAAAGGGGACACTGGTGTGTTAAAATTGGTGCAGGACTTATTGACTAAAATTGAAGAAAGCCTGCAGAATGCGGAAATATGCTACTATATTTGTTTTAAAATATAAAAATATTCAGGGAGGATCACATCCCTTCCCTGCCAGAGATGCCCATGTTATAAAATAACCTTCAGGTATTTCAACAAACATTTTGACATGTTTCACAGGATGCATGATAACTTTGGTAACAATAAAACTGTAGCTTCCTGTACCTGGTTCATGCATACTACAAGAGCTTAGGATGGGCAATGAAAATTAGATTCCTTGCTGCAAGAGTTCAGTATGCAGTAGCATCCATTTCTGGCCCCCCCCCAAAAAAAAACCAACCCACCATGAGTTCCAAAATAAACCAAAACTCTTAAAAGCTCTTCAAAAACTCATAGAATTATCGGTGTAGGAAAACATATTCTTGAACAAAAATAAAGAAAATTTAGTTAATTTTGATCTTCCAAACAACAGCAACCTCATCAAAAAGTTTGTAAAATCCAAAGAGTGACAACTTAATACCACGCTGGAAAGCTGACAGTGAAACTGTGCTGACGATGAAGGAAATTTGCCATTGAAACATGTCTAAGTAAGTGGAATAAAACTAGTGAAATTTGAGTGACTTCCTCATAAATAATTGTTACATGATACTATATTTCACTGTGAAAATCCCAAACTATTTAAATTTAAAATAGGACTAAAATCTGTATTAATTGTTCCTAGAAGTATCATTTTTCAACATCCATCGAAAATATTTTTTTTGTTTCATATAAAGTGTATTCTGGGTTGATCATTTTTTAATAACAAATCATTGATAAGTTGCAATGAGTATAAGGCAATATTTTTTAAACATACTGTAGCAAGACATGTTGTTTACTCATATGTGAAGGGACGAGGCATTGCTGAACAGAATCCGTGAAGACAAAAAAAAAGATGTATCATAGCATCAAGTATTTGCAATGGAAGTGAAACTGTCAGTAAATGAGAGAGAATACAAATTAGAGCACCAAAAAATCATGGATATAGTACAGAAAAATGGTTACAAAAAATATAGAAAAATTCAAAAAACAAAAACAAATCAAAGAAATCAGCACACTGAAAGGGTACAAAGGAGAGCAGATATATAAAAAATTTACATTCCATCCATGGGCACACTAAAAATTTCAAAAGATTTTTAAAGATGCCAACATTATTTTGGTTCCAGTGAATAAATGCAGTTTGAAAAACCTCCTAAAAACCAACACAAAGGACAAAATCCTACCAGGAAAACAATCAGGCATTTATGAAATCAGCTGCAAAGACTGCAATAATAAATATATGGGTAAAACAAAAAGGAACATTACCTATGGTTTAAGGAACACATGAGAAGTGTAAAATATAAACATACGGAAAAATCAGCAATAGCATCCATTTCTGGCCAAAAAAAAAAAAAAAAAAAAAAAAACCACCACCATGAGTTCCAAAATGAACCAAAAGTCTTAAAAGCTCTTCAAAATCTCATAGAATTATCGGTGTAGGAAAATATATTCTTGAATAAAAATAAAAAAAAATTAGTTAATTTTGATCTTCCAAACAACAGCAACCTCATCAAAAAGTTTATAAAATCCAAAGAGCGACATCTTAATACCATGCTGGAAAGCTGGCAGTGGAACTGTGCTGACGATGAAGGAAATTTGCCATTGAAACATGCCCAAGTAAGTGGAATAAAACTAGTGAAATTTGAGTGACTTCCTCATGAATAATTTACTCCTATTGTTTAAAATGAAATTACATCTAGGACTATATAAATCAAACAATGGATATGGGTAAACCTTGCTTCTGGAAACAATGGCTTCAGGTTTCACTGTAAGTGTTAATTGAAAATATTTACTTATTTTGTTCATTGTTAAACCTTTATTTTGTAATTCATTTTTTAATTAAAAGGTACACTATATTTCTCTTAAGGAATTGCTGATTGCAGATATTTGAAAGCTACTAATTTTCATTCTATTGTGAGTTACATAAGACGAGGTAATTTCCATGACTGTCAAGGGAGCAGGAATATACACAATTCTAAGCTGGAAGAGATATTCTGTAAACTTCACAGATTTTACAAAATAACCAAATTCAAATAAGCATTCATGATAACCAATATACAAAAGTCCTTACATTTTTCAAACTACAATGATTCCCTGCAAGTATTCTATTTTTATGTCTTGTTTCAACCAATTTTAAAAATGAATAAAAGGATTAACAGTGCATATATTTCTTATATGGAAGAACAATTATGCCCATAAATGATTCAATAATTAATGACATGCATTAAGGATTGTGTTTCTGCTTTATATTGGTGGTTTATGATCCTCACTAACAACTATTTTACTTGAAATATTGCTGGTTCAATGACTCAAATAATGCATGTATATTCATAAATTTGTCCATGTCAACCTTTCTAATTTGAAAATGCATTTTAATTCTCTAAAACACTCTAGTGCAGGTATCAGTATAATCAATGATAAAATTTCTGTCATGCGAAAATGAAAAAGGCTATAGAAGGAATCCAAGATCAATTAAAAATTTAGCCATATTTATGAGGTGGCTTTCAAGATGTTTCAACTAAAACGGTTACAGAATTTGGGGATATTTTGCCTTCTGAAGGTTTATTTCTTGTCCACATTATAGAGACCTTGGACCAGTGCTGGGCTTGCTATTTTAGGTTTAAGGTAAAATCATTAGCACTAATATTACAGAAATTATTTACTTATATATTTTGTGCAAAAGTTTGCAGAAACAGAAATGATTAGTGGTGTCAGATAAGTTGAACATAAAAACAAAATTGCTGATATTATAGCATAAAAAAGCAGTTAGATTAGGCTTTGTTAATATGGCTGACTTGCACAATATCCGCATAGACTATACTATAAATTTAAGTAGCTGCTCTGAATGCAGTTAAAACATAAAAGTGGGGTTCTACTGCACTTAAAAACAGCTTTCTGTATTTGTAGACTAACAATTAAAATGTGGTATTTTTTTAATGCAGCATAAATAACTACAAAGATTTCTCCAGGCCACTCACAGACTGCATGCGTCAGCTGGAGAGCTGACCACCATCAACCAACATGCGTCAAAACATTTAGGAAGCACTGCAGTTAATGGGATTAGTTTATTATGAGACAGCTCATACCACATTAGGCCAAAAAGTTTATATGCAACATAAGGTGCCTCACACCAAATGCTTCCCGAACATTTTGCTACGTGCTGTCCAGCAATCAGGGCAAATGCTGGGGCACGCAGCATGCAAGCAGCCTTACTTTCTTGAGAGCGCGGACTACATCCCCGTAGTCTCCACTCTCCAGTTTCTCCGCTTTCTGTAGAAGTTGCTCCAGTGTGTCTACTGCCTCCTTCCGTTCTTGCCATTTCTTTGCTTCCAGTTTTTCATAGAAATCCTTTGGTAATTTTGACAATATATCCACTGGTTCCAGGAGCTCATATGGGTCAATTTCTGCAGCACCATCCTCCTCATCCTTCGCCTCATCTGTAGAATTATAATTGTGATTACATGCTCAAGGAAGAACATCCTTTTAACAACAGCACTAGAATTTGCATTTGTTTTTATTAATGGTAAAAACTTGTACAAAAAATGTCCTTTTTATCAAACCACAAAAACTCTTAACATAATTTGTAAATAGAACATAAGCATCTGATAAACAAGTAAATAGCTTAAATGTAAAATTGGAATTTAAACACAGTGAAGCCAATCATTTGAACCTTAGCATGGCTGAAGATGGGAACAAAATGTTCTCGAAACCGGTTCCATACATTTATAAAAAGTAAGTGAAGCTTTAAGAGTGTGTAGTTCAACTAATCATACAATGATATCCATTAAGTAAATAGCTCATTACAAAAATGCAATATTTTACTAAATAGCATTTTTAACATGTATCGAGAGCTTTTACTCTCATCTACTAGTGACCATCTAATAATCACAATTCCAGGCATATCTAAATGTATGTTTTCTCCCATATTTTAGAACAAAATGAATTTGGTTAAACTGAAACGTTTACTTAAGGATGGGTGGAAAATAATTCCCTATAAGAAATTGCTAATAAATGCTGTATATTTTAAGGTAATTACATCAAACTTATTGGATGTTTTCTTTACAGTGGTAGAAAGTGATTCATAATAATCATCACATCACATTAAGTGCAGGAAATAATCCATTAGTAAGTCTGGCATTCTGTCCTACAAAGAGGTATAAAAGCGGTGTAGAACAGTACAGGCGCCTTGCACTACAATGGATTCCAAGACATCAAGAATTGCCATTACAAACTCGTGCACAAAGGATTTATGAAGAATACTTGCACAAGTAATCACTCCTCAACATCCAGATCAGAGGATCAGAGGCAACAGTGCAGGTGGTTCAGATGTTCACCAGAAGACCCAACAAGTCAGCATGACAGGTTGCTTGTGAAAGTGTTCTTACCTGCCACACAATCCGAAATGTTTTAAAGGAGGAATTATTTCATCCATAGAAGGGGCAGTACTTCAAGAACTAACACTGAAGGACCAAAACCGTTGGATGAGATGATGCTCGATTTGATACTAAGATTAGTCCAGTTGTTCAACATCATTTCAAGCAGCGAAGCTATGTTTCATGTGGGAGGAGTTGGTAAACTTCCACTACTGACCACAAAGACTCAGAGGGTCATGGCTAAGCGAATACAAACATAGTGTGATGTGCCACGACATCCAACCATGTTGTGTGTACATTCCTTATTTGGGACACCATGAATGGAGAATTGTACCTAGCCAGAAATGAAGTTTGACCTATTGTAATCATCTGGGATAACATAAATGACCCCATCTTCATGCAGGATGTTACACCACCTCATTTTGCACTAAAACCTCCATGATTGATTTGATCAACATTTTCCAGGACATTGTGGTGCATAAAAGCCCAGCATAAAGCCCTGACACACTCCATGTGACTTATGCTTTGGGGATAGGCAAAGGATGAAGTTTACAGCATAAAACCAAAACTCTGAATATACTGGAGGATAGGATTTGTCAATTCTCACCGACATATCTCAGAAGTTCCTCATAGTCAGTCAAGACTATTCCCAACAGATTACAGAAATTAGTGAATAATGCTGGATATACGCCAAGTTTCAATAATGTAGACAATTTCTACCAATTTATATTCCACAACAAAAGACCACTTATTAAGAAATGTATTAATGACTTCCTATAGGGATTTACTTTCAGCTCATCCTGTATTTTGGAAACATGTTAATATGGAAGAAGAAAGTAAAACATTCACTTGCATAAATATGACAAATTAAAGAATAGTAAAGATTTTAAAAGTTTTTCAGCATATGTCTAACAATTTTGAATGTACTATGCAACATCAATATTTCAAACATGTTACAGTTAAGACTTGCAAATTTAAAATAAAATAGTAAGTTTTATGGACCTTGGAGATATAGGGAAAGGTAATTGGTAGCCATTTATAACTCATACTACATTATAAATGAATTTATTATAAACATATGGATATGTTCAAAATAAAAAATTTAAACATAAAATGCAAAAAATGGTCCATAATTCTAGATGAAATGACTAATTTTTTATGGACTAAACTTATTTGCTGTTGTATTTTGACTTACTCTCTTTCATATTTCATGTAATCACTACGGGAATAATGCATCTATTGTAGATGAGCCTTTTCTCTTGAAATATAATGGCCTTTTATTTAACTGATTTCAATATTTCACTGTCAGCAGAGCTGCCAACCTTATGAGTGAGTGATCAGTAGATGATGGCCTTTGAGGTGCAATTTTATGATTGGAAAGAGGAATAAAAGGTCCTGAAAATTTATACAAAATGTTCAAAAAAGGTACTGAAGCATCAAAGAGGAGGTGAAAATAGGATAAATATGCTTATCTCGTGAAAAATGTAAAAATCTATCTTACTTCATTTCATATCCTGAAATACATTGATATATAAACAACTATATCATTTTTTAACGATTGGTTAAAGGAGATAGGAATTAATGAAACTCACAGCAAAGAATATGTCCAACTTACTAACATTTGTATTAACCAGTCCTATTTTAATTTTGCAGGAGAATTCTAAGTACAGAAAACAGGAACTCACAATGGGAAGTCCTTTATCCCCCTTTCTGGTGATTTATTCATGAACATATTTGAAACTCACATAATTTCCGCCTTCCCACATTACTTTAAATGTTGGTAGATATGTTGATGACATTTTTAGTATAGTGGAAAAATAATTAGTGGAAGATGCTTTGAAGCTTTTAAATATACAAGACAGAAATATATCCTTAACATTGGAAACATAAACAAAGGGAATGTTACCATTTTTAGATATAAAAATGAATAAGAGTCATGGAAATTTAGAATTTGGAATCTATAGAAAGGATACTCACACAGATAGCTATATAAAATCAAATGGGTTCAGCCCCATAGCTCACAAGCACACAATTTTCAACAGCTGAACATATAGACTGGTGAATTTACCAATAAATAAAGAGGAGTACAAAAAAGAATTTGAGAAGATACAGGAGATTGCTATTATAAATGGTTTTAACAAAAGATGTAGTAAACAAAAAACTTAATAGATTCCTAAAGAAGAAATTGATCAAGAATACCACCATACTATTGACTGAAAAAGAGAGATCAGTTTTTAAAAATTCACCTATCATCCAGTAGCTATGAATAAATTCCAAAAAAATTTTAAAGATATTAACATTAAATTGGCACCTGTTAACAGCTACTCTCTGAAAAATGCTTTAGTGGCCAATACTTTTAATTACATTCCACAGGAGAAAGAGTCAGGCATTTACAAAATAATATGTAAAGAATGTGATAAGATATACGTTGGAAAAACCAAAAGGAACATAGGAACACTGTTCAAGGAAGTTCTCAGGAATGTTAAGTACAAACAGATAGATAGGACAGCAGTAGCACACCATTTTTGGAAAGATAATCACGACATAAAAAGAAAAATAAAGTTACTTAAAAAAGCACATGGACGTACAGAATTGGACACATGGGAGAAGATTTACATTCATAAACATCTTATGAATTTCGACATTACAGGAGAAAGTAATACAAATTTCCAGTTTATAAAAAAACACCACTAGGGCAGAGCCACAGGTCCTCATAGATGTTAGTTTCTCCTAACAGTCGTCAAGTTGGTTGAAGATGAAGAGGATGTATCTTCAAAAATGATCCCACCATATTTAAAAGTAAGTGAAGCATAAGAATATATTAGATGACATATTAGATAGAATTTACATTTAACTACATTTTTGTAAAGATGCTGCACCGTAAAACTCATTTATAAGTGATCAGTGATCCCTTAATGCACATAAACCCATTTTCCACAAGGTCAAATCTCCAGCATATTACTTACAAGGGTGAGTAAAATGAAAATCTTAAAATTATGACAGAAATAATAGATATTGTGTCACTGTCCTGTATCGATGGCATTAAGATTCACCTAGAGGAGGAAGAATAGTACAAACAAGCAAAATATGGTTACAATACCAGTTTCTGTCCTTTGTTTTTGAGCATTAAAAGAATAAAACCAATTAAAATCCATTGATTAATGAAGATTCAACATGGTGATGCATGTATATCACACTACCAAGTGTATAAGTAAATTGGAAGTTTGGAATTGGTATGACTACAGTGACAGATGCTCCTTACTTGCATCAGACATACTGAGTTAAGACACAAGCAGCAGCTGAAGTCACAATGCTTGAAAATTGTTACGTGATGGTGGCTGAAACAGCTGCAATTCTGAACATTAGTCACTGATTATTAATATGATCTGCTCTAGTTTTGGAAAGTGTAAATGCAATGGCAGCTGGATACATAACCAAAATAATTTAATAGGAATCCATGTACTTTGTTGGACCTGTATTCAACATCAAGGTTACTATGTAGAAAAATGACAAGGTTTGTGTATTTTTGTTTAATAAATTATATTAAAAGAAATATTTAAGGTTTACATTTGACTCCTCCTATAATTCATTCTATCAGTTCTTCAATAAAATATACTTTGTGGTATGTATTGCATCTAATAGCTGCTGTTTCTCCAACAAATTTCTTATTGAAAAATATTTCTTTTGATGTCATCTAATCTTCTGGACTAAATGAGAACCAAATGACATGATTCCAATGTTAATGTGCTAACTGAAGCCCTGGTTGTTTCTTACAACACTGTAAAATCTTTCTGTAGGAGAGCTGCTTATAGGTACACATGAAACTGCCAGCACAACTTTGTATATATATAGTTGAACTAACACTCTTTTGCTCCACTTACTTGTTTAAATATGTAGAAACAGTTACCTGAACACTTCGTTCACATCGTTAGCCCCGATGTGAACGAAGTGTTCATGAAACCGGTTCCACATTCTTAAACAAGTAAGTGGAGCAAAAGACTGTTTGTTCGATTCAATCACACAATGATCTTTATATAGGGAAAAATTAGTTAATTTTGATCTTAAAAACAACAGTAACCTTATCACAAAGTTCACAAAATCCACAGAGCGACATCTTAATACCATGATGGGAAGCTGATAGTGGAACCATGCTGCTGATGAAGGCAACAGCCTTCAAAACATGTCTAAGTGGAATAAATCTAGTGAATGTAGATTATAATTAATCTGTTGTCTAACACACTCCTATGCTTCACTTACTTTTAAGTACAGTGGGACTGGTTTCGAAGAGACATCCTGTCCATCTTCAACCTACTTGACGACTGGTATGAGAAACTAACATCTGTGAGGACCTGTGACTCCTTCCTGGTTGTGTTTTTTCTTTATAAACTGGAAATTGGTATTACATTCTCCTATAATGTGGAAATTCATAAGATTAGCCCTATGTTTTTGAATGTAAATCTTCCCCCATGTGTCCAATTCTGCACGTCCGTGTGCTTCTTTTAGTACCTTTATTTCTCTTTTTATGTCATGATTATCTTTCCAAAAATGGTGTGCCACTGCTGAACTATCACTCTGTTTGTACTTAACGTTCCTGAGATGTTCCTTTTAGTTTTTCCAACATATATCTTATCACATTCTTTACATGTTATTTTGTAAATGCCTGACTTTTTCTCCTGTGGAACGTTATTAAAACTGTTGTTCACTAAAGCATTTTTCAGAGTGTATCTGTTAACAGGTGCCAATTTAATGTTAATATCTTTAAAAATTGTTTGGAATTTATTCATAGCTACTGGATGATAGGTGAATTTTTTATAAACAGTTTTAATAACATTCCACAGGAGAAAAAGTCAGGCATCTACAAAATAACATGTAAAGAATGTGATAAGATATATGTTGGAAAAACTATAAGGAACATAGGAACACGTTAAAGGAACATCTCAAGAACGTTAAGTACAAACAGATTGATAGGTCAGCAGTGGCACACCATTTTTGGAAAGATAATCATGACATAAAAAGAGAAATAAAGTTACTAAAAGAAGCACATGGACGTGCAGAATTGGACACATGGGAGAAGATGTACATTCAAAAACATAGGGCTAATCTTATGAATTTCCACATAATAGGAGAATGTAATACCAATTTCCAGTTTATAAAGCAAAAACCACCAGGACGGAGCCACAGGTCCTCATAGATGTTAGTTTCTCATACCAGTCATCAAGTTAGTTGAAGATGGAGTGGATGTCTCTTGAAACTGGTCCCACCGTAAAAGTAAGTGAAGCATAAGAGTGTGTTAGACAACAGATTAATTATAATGTACATTTAACAAGCTTCACTGTGTAAGTTCCAACAATTAAAAATGCCTTATTTTTCGAAAGTTCTTAAATGAAACTTAGTGAAATTTGAGTTAATTCTTCATAAATAAATTATTATACTATATTTCACTGTGAAAATTTCAGCTATATATATCTAAACTAAACAGTAATTTAGCATTCCTTTGTCCATCATTATTAACAAAAAATTATAAAATAAAATTGTTTTTTGACTTGAAATGCTATTTGGTACTTGTATCATGATGCTAACCATATAATTAAGATCATTATTGATTGATTCAAACTACACACTCTTATTTGGCTCCATTCTATTGTTTACATTTAGAACATGTTTCTTAGACCATCTTCTGCATCCTCCGCTAACTGTTGACTGCTGGATAATTCACAGCGTTCCTTTGAGGATGCATATTCTATTCTTATGAAGGTGTAATGAGTTTGTTTTCATTCTCGGAAGAGTTGAAATTCATTGATCTGTTTCTGAGATTATATACTAGATTTTCTCCCAAGTTTGTAGCTCTATGGGTCCCTATGCTGACATTACTAATTTTTCTTCTTTTACCATGTTGTGGATTTCTGTCCAGAAATGAAATGACACTGCTGATTTCTCCATTTGTTTGTGTTTTATGTTGCCTAAGTGTTCTTTTAACCTTTGCCTATGTTTTTCTTTGTTTTTCTAATAGTTTTCTTCACACTCTGCATATTTTATTTGGTAAATACCTGCTTTTTTCTCTAGTGGAATACTTTTATTAATATTGCCATTCAACATTAAATCTGTTTATTATTGCCAATCTAATTTTCAAATATATTAAAATATTTTTAAATTTGTGCATAGCCCATGAATAATATGCAATTTTTTTTAAAAAAAAAACATCTTATCCTTTCGTGTTGAAATTGTTATTTCTTTAATAAGATTTTGTCTCTTGAACTTCTGTATTTTTATGTGAACCAGTTCTTTGCTAAATCCATTTTTAATCACTCTTCTTTCTATTTGCTTTTATTCTTTGGAGTATTCCCTCTTGCAATTGGGTAGGCTAACAAGTCTGTGCATTAAGCTGCTGATTACTACATGTTCATGTGTTTTTGGTTTAAAGCCATCAGCTTTGATGTGATTATCTACATTCTTCTGTAGATTCCAAATTTCAGGTTGCCTTGATGTTTTATTATTATAATGTCCAAGAATGGTAGCAAATTATCTTGCTTCTGTTTTGTATGTAAACAATATGTTTTTACTTAAATGTAAATTGGAACTTTGCACAGTGAAGCCAATCATATTAATTGATATCATAGTATGATTCAGTTGAACTACACACTCTTAAAGCTTCACTTACTTTTCATAAATGTATGGAACCGGTTTCGAGAACATTTAGTTCCCATCTTCAGCCAGGCTAAAGTTCAACTGTCGGATTATTCGTTGAGCTGTGGGAATGTATATTCTGCTCTGGTGGCGGTGTGATAAACTTGTAGTTTACGTTTTCATCTATGATACTATGATATCAATTAATATGATTGGCTTCACTGTGCAAAGTTCCAATTTACATTTAAGTAATAAATAGGCCTTCGAGCCGTAGGAACACCGATTACAAAGACAGCATAATGAACTTCGACATTGTCAGGGATGAAAACATAAACTACAAGTTTATCACACCGCCACCAGAGCAGAATATACATTCCCACAGCTCAATGAATGATCCGACAGTTGAACTTTAGCCTGGCTGAAGATGGGAACTAAATGTTCTCGAAACCGGTTCCATACATTTATGAAAAGTAAGTGAAGCTTTAAGAGTGTGTAGTTCAACTGAATCATACTATGATATCAATTAATATGTTTTTATCTTGTACATCTAGAAGTTTATGAAATCATTAATATGCGTTTGTTCACTATAGCAAATATATTGTCAACATATCTGTACCAGATTTCACATGCATATGGGAATGCTGTTCATGAAGAGATTAGCTAAAAATGAGAAAAAGGGACTGACCATTGTAAATCCTGATTCTTATTTATAGAATTTGATTGGTTTGTGAAAATAGGATTGGTTTATGAAAATTTCAGTGAGTTTTATGTATTCCCTTATGTATTAATTTCACTTGTTCTTAGCCAATCATGGTGATAAGTTAGAAGTTCATCTTTAGATATACTTGGAAACAGAGATTCTAGGTCAAAAGATAAGGTGTCAGTAAGCTGTAATTTTATATTCTTAATTTTTTCTATTAACTGAAATGAATTGTTTATACTATGGTATAAACATAAGGTATGGTTTTGAAATTTTGGTGTTCTTAATCTATTTAAGCTAGCCATTTTGGCAAATAGTACAATGATGTGTTGATATTGTTGATGGATCATATAACATTACTTGTCTTGTGAATTTTTGGTAAACCATATATTTTTGTATATTTGCTTATTGTTTTATTTTGTATTGTGCTACTTTTTTGGGTAACTGTTCATGTTTTCAGAGCCTTAATAAAACCATTTAATGGGTCTGACTGTACATGTTCAAATTCTTTGTTTTTTAGCAACTCATCCTCATAGTATTTTCTTCTTTAATCATTACTCTGTTCTCTTTATCAGTTTTTGTACAAATGACACCTTTATCATTACTGATTTTATTGTATTTATATTTCTTGATTTTTGTTTTTTCCTTCTTATTTATCTCTTTTAATATTTTTTCAGATCTATTTCAAATTATATCTTTTCTTTATGGCTTAGGCCTTTAATCGCCACTTCTAAATCTACTAAATAATCTTCTATTTTATTGGAGTATTCTGCATATTTTAAGGTCTTTATTTAGAAATGCTATCTCTTCCATCATAAAACTTTCTTTGAATACGTTTTCCACATTCTTGGGTTTAGGTTCTGGATTTCTAGATTTGTTAGGCTTTTGGTATAGATTTCTAAACTTTCTTTTTTTGATTGGTCACTTTTATGTTTATCCGGAACTGTATACGCTCAAAAGCTGTGCTTATTACGTTATCCCATTCCAACACACTCGTCTAACACACTCTTATGCTTCACTTACTTTTAAATACCATGGGGCCGGTTTCAAAGAGACATCCTTTCCATCTTCGATACCGGCCCCACGGTATTTAAAAGTAAGTGAAGCATAAGAGTGTGTTAAACGACAGATTAATTATAATTTACATTTAACAAGCTTCACTGTAAGTTCCAAAAGAATTTTTAGGCATGTTTTATGTTTTAAATAAATATTTAAAAATACATACTTTTTTATACTCCCACTTTTATATTTCAGCAGTTTCTGAATCTATTAGCTGGCCATTTAATTAAATAGTACAATGGTGTGTTGATATTGTTAATGATGTATTATATACCATTACTTGTCTTGTAAATTTTTTAAAAACTGTATAATTTTGCTATTAATCATTAATTCTGTTTTGTAAGAATGTATAAATATGTTCACACTAATTCCACTTACTTATAGAACATTAAGATATGTTTCACAGTAAGCAGAGTTAAAGTGAACATATTTAATATATTCTTACAGGATATATTACCACGCCATTGTCTACAGCTTCATAAGTACAATTCAATTAATCATTCTCTTTTATTTTATATTGTGCTGCAGCTGGAAAAGATAAGTAAATTTTTTGCAAATTCATGTATCATCCATGGGCTAAGCACAAAATTAAAAATATTCTAAAATATTTGAATATTAGATTGATATCAATAAACAGATTTAATCTCCTGAATGGCAATATTAATAAATTACACATCATATAAATATAGATACAGCTCAATGAACTTCAACACTTACGAGGATGAAAACAAACTTTAAGTTCATCACACCTCCACCAAAGCAGAATATGAATCCCAAAAGGAAAACTGTGAATTACCCAGCAGTTGACAGTTAGCTGAGGATGGTCTCTGAAGCATTTTCTAATATAAATAAGTAAGCGGGACCAAAAAGTGTAGTTCGACTTAGTGATACAATAATTATAATTATATGATTTGCTTCATTGTACAAGTTTCAATCAGCACTTTATTTACATATTCTTCCTTTCCCTAAAGTCAATTACATGCATTTTACACAAATACAGAATGAGCCTCAGGTCATTTCCATTCCCAGTTTTCTACTTCTGTGCTTTATGCTATATCCATTGTATTCAGTCTCTTTTGGTGCATAAATACATTCAGTTTCATTTCCATTAGCTCTCATTTTTTAATTTTTTTTCAGCAACATAATACTAAATACACTTGCATTTTTATAAAACTATACAGTACTGTGGACATTTAGGTACTGAAATCAGTAGAAATGGCAGGCAAAGTAAACAATGAAAATCATAATTAGGTCTTCAGAATAAACACGAACATTCATAATTCTATATTCAAATGAGCAAATGAGAAAAATGGAAGATATAAGAACTAATGTTGTTGCAGAAGTATGCAATATAGAATAATGTAATAAAATTCTAATGAAATTCAAGCCAAAATGGAATGAACAGACTCAAAACTAAATGGAACTCTAAGTTTAGCAAAAGTCTGTTGATGGTTCTTGAAAAGTTCTTGATGGCTTTCCTTTGGCATTGCTGAACAGAACATTTAATTTGTAAATTGAAAAGTTCAACATGCCTACCACCCAAATTGAGGTTTGAATGTATATATTTGTGACAAGGAGCTTATGCATAGTATTCTAACCAGTATTATTCACTATTCTTCAAAATATACAATGAAATAAATAAAAGATATAGACTATACTTAAATTTGTTGGCAAAAAAACAAGTTATTTACCTTGAAAGACTCTTAAGAGGCTCTGAGATCTGTTAATGCATGACTAGATGTATTTTTTTGATGGCTAAAAAGTAATCCCAATTGCTGTATGACATTTTAAAACATTCTCAAAAACAATGCTAATCCTTAGTTATCGCTAATGCATAAAACAGAACAGGTGGACCACATATTGCAGCATGGATACTATTTATGTTGGAATGAAATTTTTTTTTTTTTTTTTTTTTAAATATAAATGGATGCTCCTCAGGTCATCAGCATCCCATTCTAATCAAGGCATGAAACAGCTGACAAATTTTGCTCAGAAGTCCCCCTTTTCAGGCTTAAGGTTCTTTATTGTGCCGTAAATATACGACACGGGACCCACAGCTTTACTTCCCTTCAGAAGAAAGTCACACTTAGGATATTTATGCCCCAAAAAAATCTATCAGTCCTGGCCGGAATTGAACCGACAATCTTGGGTTTAGGAGGCAATTACAATTACCACTACACTACCAGGACCAACTATGGTGGAATGGAATCCCAATCCTGTCAGTCATACTATCTGCCTTTTTCTGCATTTTGTCACACAGTATGTACTCTGCATGCTAAATATGTTGCATTATAGGTGTATTTTGTGTACAGCAAATTTTGAATAACAAAACAAAAGCAAAATTAGATTTCAAAAGTGTAATAAAATGAATTTATCTTTAAATACAAATTCACAATATTCTAATAACCTTTTAAAAACAGAATTAATAAAAATAAATATAGAAAAATAACTCTTTAAATGCTATAGATCCTTTCCATTCTTATTTTTAATCTTCCTTATGAAAATATCTCATCCTTAAATTATGAATATTTTCAAACACCTCATTGCCAAGGAATGCAATAAAAAGGAATATCAGCTCCCATTTTTAAAGGCTAATTCCATTATTTAAAGCAATGTATATTCTACCTGCAGTGGTTATGCAAGAACCACAAACGGCCATCCCCGAATCCTACTTCGCTGGAGCAGCCATGCCTGCACAGAAACTGGCACATGTAGTGTGCACCAAAAGAGAGTCCTAGCATAAGAGCAAATATGAAACCTATTTGTTCAACTATTCAACATTTTTTTCTTTCTTAACCCTCTCTATTAGTTTTGTTTTCAAATTAACAAACTTTCTTCTTTAACAAAAATTTGAAGTTTTTACCATTGTTAGTTACATTACCATTAAAATACCAAATTATAGAACTTTTATAAAATAGTAAGCACAGTTAAAATTAAAAAAAAAATAAAAAAACTCAAAAGCAAAAATACTATAAAGATAACAGCATCCAACTAAAACATGAGAACAAGCTAATAAGGTGCTTGTGAAAAATGACTTAAATTAAGGAAATGTCAAAGATCCACATACATGAGTAACAAAGTAAACATATCGGAATAATTTCAGCAAAAATATAAGGCTGAAAAACAGCGCTTGTGAAAAATGACTTAAATTAAGGAAATGTCAAAGATCCACATACATGAGTAACAAAGTAAACATATCGGAATAATTTCAGCAAAAATATAAGGTTGAAAATCTTTTAGTGTAGTACCATACCTTCTCCTTCTCCTGCAGCTGCTTCTGTTGCCAGCTTGGCTTGTTTCTGTTGCTGTGATTTCAAATATCGTGTTGGTACCACTTTTTCTCCTTTTACTTTTTCAAATTCTGCTTCCAGTTCTGTAACCTATTAAATACATTAATAATAAAACACACTTTAGCGCCTACAGTGAATTAAAACAAATCAATCCAATATATCAAAAGTATTTCTTTTATTTCAACATTTTAGGATTTGTGAGCCAATTTTTAGCTATTTGTGAAGTTTAAGTATATGAATTCTTGAATATGCATTACAACCAAAACCTGGAAATGAAATGTTTTTACTGAAAGTGCATGTCACTAAATAAACTGAAAATCTTTGCTAGCCAAAACATTACAGACAGGATAGCAAAAAATTGTTTGTAATTGTATCTAGTACATTGAAACAGTAAATTATTTCTCCTTTCTTTTTTCTATGTCTATTACCACCTTATTTTTTTCCAGATTCAAAATTTTGCTGGTGATAAAAGAATGTCCATTTTGAATTGACCAATTTCTATGTTGTCCAAAAATTTCAGAGCATTTCAAAGAATTTTTTAAGTTATGAAAAAATTTTAAAACTGATAAAACAATTCATTTTTCTTTGAATTCTCCAGTGTGACCAGAATGTTTGCCAGGAAATTTTGTTTTTTTACAAGCATAAAAATTAATAAAACACATATGTTTGGCCAATGAAATGGAAAGGTTCCAACATACACCCCCATTAACTAAATCTGTCCTCTAACATTCTTCATGCTTCACTTACCTTAAAAATATTCGGAACCAGTTTCATAGATTATGTTATCTCCATCTTCCGCCTTGGACGACTGGTGTGAAAGTTGTTGTTACATAGTATCAGAAGAAATGTTCCATTCTGGTGAAACTTTTATGAACTTAAAATTTATATTTTCTTCTTTTGGAATGTCAAAATTCATCAAATGATCCTTATGTTTATAGATGTAAATCTTTTCCCAAATATCCAGTTCTACTGGTCCCTGTACAGCTCTCAATAATTCAAATTCTTTTTTTTATATATATATATATAAATGGTTTTAATGAAGATTTAATACATAATAAGATAAAAAAATTCCAGAGAAAGAAAAGAATTGAAAATTCCACTACATTATCAATAATTAAAGAAAAATGTCCTTTAAAAATTTACATATAATCTAACAGTGATGTATAAATTTCAAAAAATATTTAAAGATGTTAATATAAAATTGGCCCCCACTAATAGATTTAGTCTAAACAACATTTTGAAAGACAATACTACAGATAATATCCCTAAGGAGAAAAAAGCAGAAATTTACAAGATTTCAAGTGGTGGATGTGATAAGATGTAAGAAAAACTAAGAGGAATGAGGGGACACTTTTAAAGAACACATAGAAATTTAAAATACAAACAAATAGAAAGATCAGCGGTAGCATATCATTTTTGGACCGAAAATCATGATATAAAAAGAAAAAGAAGTTGAATTATTGAGAGCTGTACAGGGACCAGAAGAACTGGATATTTTGGAAAAGATTTACATCTATAAAAATGAGGATATTTGATGAATTTTGACATTCCAAAAGAAGAAAATATAAATTTTAAGTTCATAAAAGTTTCACCAGAGCGGAACATTGCTTCTGATACTACATAACAACAACTTTTCACACCAGTCGTCCACGGCCGAAGATGGAGATAACATATCTTTGAAATCGGTTCCGAATATTTTTAAAGTTAGTGAAGCATTAAGAGTGTTAGGTGACAGATTTAATTCATGTGAGCTTCACTGTGCTAGTTTCACAAGATTTTTTTAAAGTTTTTACAATTTTTAAAAAATTTTAAATAAATACACCCCCATACTTCTTCTGGTTAAAGATATTGGGGGGGGGGGGGAAGGGGAAAAAAAAAAGGATTTAATATTTGAGTAAATATAGAATATGACACATTTCATTTGTCTGGTGCTAAATATATTTTGTATTCATTTTAATCAAATTATATTTTTAAAATTAGTAAAGCACCTCAATTATTACCAGTGACTTAAGAGACAAATATAAGTTTTAAAATTCTACATTAAATGCTTCAAACATTTACAACATCTAGTGATCTAGTGTGAAATATGCATCAGAGCAAGGGATGCTCTGTGTAATAGTAAATTTTCTGTATCACTAAATACTTGTTCAAAGGGTGTTTTGAGTAATTTATTGATACAGGCGAAACCTGAATGGTGTTAATGTTGATTTCTTCTAGACACCTTGCATACAGCTGAGTTTATTATCTTCTCCTACAATTTAGCTACTCTGTGACTCTCATATGGCTCCTCCCACCACATTAAAACTGCTGATTGTCCAATCACTGTCCAATTTCTATTTAATCTTTTCTTGGTGGAAAATAAAAACTCTTTTCATCAGTTTTATATAACCCATAATTTTGGAAGCATTATATTCAATATTAGATATTAAAGATATCTGCCCTTTACAATAGAGCAAGCAGTGTGATAAGAAAAATATTGTCTTTTTTGTTGATTCCAGGGCAGCAATTATGACCTTAAAAACTTATATGCACACTGAATATATCTCCAAGAACTGCATGGAAAAAATTAGTAAGCTGTTGAATGTGAAGAACCACATTACCCTGCAGTGGATTTCCAGCTACTGCAGGATTTATGGAAACTAGCAGGCAGATGAGTTGGCAAAAAGGGGACCTCAAATGAAACAACCAGAACCACCTTTGCTCTTGCAGCATATAAAGCACCATACATCCTTCTCTATTAAATCAAACTGCTTCAGCATGTGTATAGAGAAAGCTTCTGGGAAAAAGTGCAACTCCATTTTGGACAAGTATGAAAGAATTCCTAGTTCTCTACCTAGATCAGTTTGCATGGTCTGCTTTAAACTTGCTAAGGGTCATGACTACTTACAGAGTCACCTGTATAGAATTGGACTGACTGAAACAGATGCATGCCCTCTTTGCAACCAAGGCATATTTATGACTGAAGAGCACCTCAGCATTTGCCCCGCTGTTCTTAACTGTTTCTTTGGCATGTTATGGTATTGACAATGTCTTTGGTGATTATTTTTATCATTCTTTTTTGCACTGGCCTGCTCATTGACTTATGATTGAGTGGTTGGAGATGGACATAGGATTAAAAAAAATAATGTGAAAGTCATCAGATTTAAGGGTAAAACCATCATATTGGTGAGGAATTTCCACAATATTATGCAAAATGATTCAAACAAGCACTTAATTGTTGCTGTATCCTACAAGAGAAAGATGGAAAAATGATTTGTAGTTTCAGCTGGCTATAAGCACATGCACACATTCCACCTCAGATTTTACAGTAAGTACCTATTTCGTTAATTTATACAATGCGCATATATTTCTTACACACTTCAATTACTGTATTTAAGTTAGGACATGTTTTTGGAACCATCCTCATTATATAAATTAATATATAATACAGTCACTGTAAATAGCCTGAAAATTTAACAAATACCTATTTAGTTCCTTTAAAGGTACATGGAATATAATCATAATGTTCATAATCAAGAAAAATGAAGCCAAATGAAAACATTAAATTAAAATTTAATTACTTAAATTTGTTTTAATGCATACTCTTATTGCATTTGGCTAAAGCTGCCTAAAAGAAAGATTTTTCCAAACTTTGCTTACAACTAAATCTTTCTTATTTGAAATTTTCACCCATAAGCAGTCCCAAGGTTATTATTTAGGATTAAATACCATTCTTTGGGCCAGCAAGAAAGAATGGTTCTATGTAAAAACATGCTTACAATTCCCCAAATAAAAACATTGCTGAATTGCAGTAGGGTTTAAAGTGACATCTGAGGCCTCATTGCTTAGAATTCCCACATGACCCGGAACCCATAGCCAGCATCAACTAGCACAAACACTGTGTCCTGGACTTTCTGTACAGAACAAATTACCATGTATCCCAGTCGCTGTCCCAGATACTGTAAAAGTGCCTGATAAATAGTGTAAAGTTCCACCATAAAAATAGATATCGCAGGGTAAAACCAAAAGTAAAACCACCTGTATTAAAAACAAAAGCACATTCAATACCTGTGTCCATTTTCAAGCTGTCGGTATAAATAAAATTGCATCTCGCAAATGATGAGACTAATGCACTAAAATGTAGATGAATAATAGAATCAAAGATGAATTGGGGCCTCTGCTAAAAGCCAAGGGAATAACAAGCTTCCCCGGCTAAGAAAACTGCAAAAAAACTAAGTCCTTAACATCTCATGAAAACGAAAGTCACCAGGCTTAGGAATAAGAGACCTAGGAATTGTAAAAACTATCAAGTGACACATTAAAAATCGCTCATTCATGGAATGCTGAGGTTCAGCAGCCAATCGACAACCGTATACACCAAGTAAAATGTCCCTACAATACAATAGAAGATGTTCACCAGATTCTGCGCATAGGCTGGGCACAAAAATCCATTCATCATTCCAATCGTGATGTGGAATCCCTGATGTTGAATTGGGCTATGACAAAAAAGTACTGAAGGTTGAACTGAGCCATATACAATACAGCCATAAATGATTTTTGACCAATGATACAACGGTAGAGGCACAAAAGAACAGTTCAGTCAGGATGTGCCACTTAAAACATGTAAAAGACATAGAGAACGTTGACACCGACCTTTGAATTATGCTAGATGCAATGACCAGCAAAGTTTCCTATAAAAACTTTACTTCGTCTGCGAAAGATAGATCTAGGCCAACAAGATGGCAAAGGATACTCCTTACAGTGCCAGAAATTCATTCAGATGGTCTTTTTAGCAGAAAAATAGAACCCATGGTCCACACTCCAAGCATAAAGATGGTCTAGATAGCATTGGAGGCTACATTCCCAGAGACCTGTGCTGAGAAGAAAGATTGCAAAGTCGTCGACAAATAACAACAATGTTATCTCTAGCAGTATACACACTGTGATGGAATTAATAGAGATGGCAAACAGTGTGACCCTAAATACAGAGACCTGAGGTGTTCCATTATCCTGAATAAAACGAGAAGATAAAACAACCCAAGCATACATTAAAAACCTGGTCTTTCATGAACTCCTGAATAAAAATTGAAAGGTGACCACATATATGCCATTCATGAAGCATTCGAAAAATTCCACTTCTCCAGCAGATACCATAGGCTTTCTCTAGATAAAAAAGATGGCAATCTTTTGGCACTTTTACATAAAGCCGGCCATTATGTGAGTGGAAAGAGACAGCAGACAGTCAACAGATGAGTGATAACGTAGAAACCCACTTGTATGTTCATTAGAAAGGACTGTGATTTTAACCACCCCATAAGCCTCCATTAATCATGCATTTCATCACCTTGCATATGCAAATGGTGAAGGAAATTGGATGGTAACTGGAAGATAGGGGTCCTTTCCAGGTTTAGTATTGGTATGACAGTGGCCACTCGCCAAAAGCATGGTAACGTGCCTTCACACAGATGCAATTAAAAACGTGAAGTAAAAAATCCTTACCTTCTGCTTTTTTTTTTAATAACATTTAATGCCCGTTTTAACAACTGAAGCATTAAAGGCAGTGGACATTGATGATACATGAGGTAAAATGGGAAAGGATATTTTTAAAGGAAGGAAGAATTTCAGGCCTAAGTTTAGGATATCTCCCTGGCATTTGCCATTTCTGACTGAAGAAAACCTAAAAAAAAAAAAAAAAACCTGTTCGGGACGACGGTCCTGATGGAAATTGAATCCCATAACTTCCACTCAAGAGTCCGCACCTTAACGACCTTGGCTGCTCATGGCTGTTTACCTTCCACTGATAGATGCTGCAACATGGAAACCATCTGGTCCCAGTGCGCAATGCAGAGAGATAGAAAGCACATTCCAATTTCCTGGCTGAAAATGGGATGGTATAGCACTTTGCAGGAGGCAAAGTAGAATCATCTCGACTCCACTTGCATATTAACTGTGAGAAATGCAGGAGGATAATAAATGGAGCTCAAAATATCAGGGCACATGCGCCCTAATGTATTGACAATGTCTGTAAGAGTAGCAAGTACATGGTGCTGTAACTTGAGACTGGGTATGGGAGAAAATCCGGGCTTACCTGAACGCGGCGTAGCTTATCCCAGACAACAGACGAAGGCGTTGTGCGGTTAAAAGAAGAAGCGAAAGGCAACGCAAGACGCCTTATTGCTATCCTTTAGTACCCAACGGTATTTGGAGCGCAGCTGTTTATAACGAAAATCACATTTTCCAACCTAGGGTGATGGCGAAATACTCTCAAAGCACCTCGGCGTGTACGCAATGCGTCCCAGCATTCATCGGTCCACCAAGGAACCAGAAAGCATCTAGGGTCGAAAGACGACCGGGAATAGCCTGATCTGCGGCAGTAAGAATACGATACCGAGGTGCTCGATCATGACAAACAGATATAAAAGCACATCCTGAAAATATAGCGAGAGAAATGAAGAGATTTCAATTCGACTTGCTGATAAGCCCCTTCGGCGCAAGCTGTGAATGTACGTGGGAAGACAAGATATGCATCTGGCACGGAAAATGATTACTGGAGTATAAATCTAAGAGGACGTTCCAGATTTTTTTTACAAAAGAGAAGCAGAACAGATAGAGATAAAATGCGAGAAACTGTTTGAACTATCAGATAGAAAAGTAGATTGACCTGTATTAAGTAAAGTAAGATTGCGGCGATCCAAAATGTCTGCTACCATGATATCCCTCGCACACTGTAGATGAACCCCAGAGGGGATGGTGTGGGTTTAAGTCCCCCAAAAGGATAAATGGGGGAGGTAGCTGAGAAATAAGATGATCTAGATCAGCCATTGAGATAGTAGCAGATAGAGGTATGTAAAAGCAAACAGCAGCTGCTGCAGCCTGTAAAAGAGACTATAGAGTAAGTGGAGAAGTATACATATCTGAATAGAATTAAAAAACTGCCATGCACGGGAGTGCCGTCTTATTGTAGAAGGTCAAATTGCACAAAAGAGTGACAATAAATGAGTCCTTTGGTCCTAGTTTGGTCTCCTGGAGACACACAAGCAGATAGTCAACCTTAAAAGCAAATCCATCAGGTCTTTCACTACAGATTCCATATACATTCCACAAAGGATAGCCATTGTAAAAGTCTGGAATAAGAAAATTTATCAATTTACTTTTTGGTCAATGCAGGATGAATCAGCCATCCTTTCTTTAGATGCATGGGATCAGGTGGTTTAGCAGGAGCAGGCACATCCTGATCTATTACCCCCTCAGAGGGAGGGCTCTCCTGCTGAGAATGGTCAACCGATTCCAACACCTGGAATCAGTTCGAGATGGAAATAAATAGGTTAGGGCGACTGCCTACTGGGTTTGTTCCTTGAATCGTCAAACAAACTCAACCTTCAAGAAGGAGGGCTTGATTTCTATTTTTCACTAGCAATAAACGTTTTCAAAAAGTCAGTCTTGGTATATGAAGTTTTGAATTTAATGGCCAAAGCATTAAAAACTACTGGTTTCAGCTTCTCTGTAGAATGCTTGGCGGTACCTGGTGCACCAGGGACCTAAGTAAAAACCAAGTCATTGGTCTGCTTGCTGCTGTCACGCTACTGGATTGCAGAAAAGCTGTACATACGGGTCTTAAGTATCACAGGCTGGCAACATCGAATCTTTTCCAGGCCTCAGGAAAGGAAAGCTTTTCTTTCACCAGGAGCTCCCGGATAGCGCTCTTTGTGATAGCACTGAAAACAAGGGGCTGGGAATATATGGGTGCACTTCTATAACTTCATATACAGCTATAATTTTCTGCGGTAGTTCAACCCAGTTAAAAGTGAGGAAAACCATACAGGTTGGCTATATTTTATCTTCTTTCCTCACCTGCACTTGATATAAACAGATTTGCTCCCTTGTTCTTCCAGAAAACTCTGAATTTTCATGTCAGACATGCATTAAGTACAGTGGTAGCAATAACTCCACTAGACAAATTCTGAGTTCTATGCTGCTCAACACGGATCGGATATCCGTGAGGTACTGTTGCCTTAAGCAATGTGCTTGTTTGTGGTAGTTCAAGTGTCTCCACCAAAATAGATTTGTTTCTAAGTCGCGTACAGGATTTTACAGGTCCAGAGATGTTATCAATTCCCTTCTGAATGATAAAGGTGCTTAACCAGCTAAACAACTGATCCTCAGTTTGATTAATAACTAAATAACAAGGAAATGATATCTTTTACTTCCATTCTTTTCCTTTTCATTTGTAAGTAAGGATTATCATTTGCCATAGTGAGTTCTTCCTTCACCATTGCAACTGTCTTCGATAGCAGTCTTCTTCCTGGGTGCTGCTTTGATTTAGGTTAGTTAATATGGCCTGAAGAAAAGTCACATCAGGTTACACCTCCCAGGGCAGACAGAGAGACCCAATCCTTCAGGAAGTAAACAGTTCATACAATATCCCTTCCCCAGGCCTGGCCTTTACCAGGGGATATGCTACATGTAACCCGGTACTAGGTGATATGCCATTACCCAGTCACCTTTTACCATGTCAAACATGGAGGCATCAGACTAAGAACAGGGAGGTAAGAAGAATAAAAATAAAATGTAGGCAAAATTAAAATGGTCAAACATGCTAATATGGACCTAGGGAGCAGATGGGGTGCCTCAGGGTCGCTATGCCCCGAACCCAATAAGTGGGCACCTGAGGGAATTATATGTGTGTGTGTATATTAAATAGGTATCTCATAGATCCAGCAACTTACCTGAACAGGCTTTAAAGAACTGAGTTGTGACTTTAGCGCATCCCCAATCCATTTGTAGATCTCTACCACCATGGACTTTCCTTCTTCCCTCACACCTTTATCTCTATCTTCAAGTAGTACAGGCATCTTCTTTATTAGTGGTTTTATATTAATAACTTTAGGACCAAATTCCCTGTGAATTAAAATCATATTTAATCATCGAAATAATTAATAAGGAAAAATTACATAAACAGAACTGTTGTTCTTATATGCAGATTGCTGAATTATTATATTTTTTGTGGGATCAGCAAAAAACACATAAGTTTAGTTAAGATTATTGTATGAGTTGAACTACATACTCTTATTGGCTCTACTTGTTTAAAAGTAGAACATGTTTTATAGACTGTTGAATCGATGATTAGCTGAGAATGAGGACAATGGTCTGTGAAACATGTTTTACATTTAAAAAACTGGAGCTAATAAGAGTATGTAGTTTGACTCATACAATAATCTTAATTATATAATTAGCTTCACTGTACACGTTCCAATTAGCATAGTTTAGATTTGTTAAGATGTACAGGCTGGCTAGCTTGACCAGATTGTTCATTGCTTAATCTTCACATACTTTTGTCCTCCCTAGTTAAAATTTTTGTTTCAGGGCATCATGTCAAAGAAAGAATATTATGCTCAATGGATAAATGTTAGAAAAACTTACATTACTGAAAAATTTTCTTTGCTTAACCAGAATTTCAATCACTTTGAATGCAAGACTTTTATAAGCTGAGTCTGGATGTTGATGACATAAAAATTCCTTAAAATTGACCCATAAAATTATTTCGAAAATGATCAAAAATGACCCAAAAAATTATCTAAAATTTTGAAAAGTAATGTAGGTTAGTATAATTTTTTTTACTAAATGTAAGTTACTAACCTTTTTTAAATCATGTGTTTTTCATTCACTTGCAGTAAACAACAGAACCTCATTGTGCATTATGCGTAAATTACAATGTATATGCTCAGATTTTCAAAAGTAAAGGAATGCTGATTATTGGCAAGAACATTTTTATTTTACCTTTCAACATTGGCACTCAAGCGTATTTAAGATATTCATAGTCAATACCTATAAATGAGCATCACTTATTTCAATACTTATAGTCATTTCCAATTCAGTTTTCCCCTAATTTGCAAATGATGAGTACTCATTTGTATAAGTGCGCTAGGCTACCCACTTAAGTGTCACTCATTTGTTACTATCTTCATATCTAACCAGGTTAGGTGCTCTTTATGCATTAACGGAAAATGACAATGACTTTGCAGAATGCATTGAATTTTATGCTGCGCAAAAAATGAATGAATGGTGTTTAACATCCATTTTTACTACTGATGCACCACAGGCGATGGACACTGATGATACACGAGATGAAATGATATATTGGGAAAGGATTTATTTTTAAGGAAGGAATCGTTACAGGCCTCCCAGGCATTTGTCATTTATGAGGATTGAGGAAAACCTGGAAAAAACCTCAGTCAGGGAGGACGTCCAGATCTCCCGCTCACAAGTCTACACCTTAACGACCTCGGCCACTCATGGCGATATGCACAAAGAAAAGCGATATATTAGAGATATGGAAAATCCTTTAGATGTGTATTATGAACAGCAATTCAAGAAGAGTTTCTGTTTTAACAAATGTACTTTGTAAATGTTTCCATGCCATTAATTATATGAGAATGTCTCCAACAGATGTATACCAATATCTCCTTTAATGAAAATAATTGCTCTGAGCATCTATGCAATTTCTTTCCAGGGAAGGATTTACAATGCTTTATATTAACATAATCTTAAAATGTGTATAGTGTGTTACTATTTATTTTGTTTATTTTTGCAGTTGGATTGTGCAGAATTTATATCACATGAGTCAACCAACAGTTTGTCATATTATCTGTAAAGTGTCAGGAATTTTAGCATCTATATTAAAAGGTACAAAAACTTTCTTGTAAGTCAAATGCCTTTGAACGATATGAAAGTTCAGTTTTATGAAAAAGGTGGTTTTCCGGGAGTGGATGGTGTTATACGTGGAATGCATATACCCATAAACAGTCCTGGAGGGAATAATACTGAAATATTTAGAAATAGAAAGATGTATATCTCTTTGAATGTGCAAATAGTTGGAGGACCAAATGAAGAAACTTTGGACCTAATTGTAAGGTGACCAGGTTCAGCTCAATATATCAGAATTTTGGACAACAGTGGCATTAGAGTGAGGTTAAGTGAAGGATTAATATCTGGTCATTTGCTTGGGGATAGTGGTTACACCCAATGACAATATATATCTATACCTATTCCACAGCCAACTAACAGTTCCCAAAATAACTACAACAGGGCCCATACAGAACCAGGAGTTCAGTAGAAAGATTAATTGGGAAATGGAAAGAAGATTCCCATGCCTATTTTTTGAATTATAAAATAAGTTAAGAAACATAACAAGAATCATAACTTCTTGCATGTTTTATATTACAGTGGGCCACAAGCTGGAAATATCTGGGAAATGGAAGACCTGGAAGGAGAGGGCACATTGTTCAGGTTCCACCAGTAACTATTGTAGAAAACAAAAGAAGAAATGCAATTAGACATGAATTCACAGAAAGACATTTAGACAATTAAAAAAACTTTTTTTTTCAAGTTACAAGTTCTTTTTTAAAATCATTAATTTTAAATTTCGTTTCTCTTTAAGATACGCTTTTTCATTTTTTGCTGCCTCCAGCTGATATATTATAAGTTGAAACCCATGTGCCTGTTCCTCCTTTCTCATTTCTCCAATCTGCTTCTCCAGCTGGAGTAAATACCTAGCCTTTTCCATTCTTGTTTGGCTTATTATGTAAAAGAATTTGCTTCCCTTTTCCTGGTTCCTGAAATGAAAGAGCAATAGAGAAATTGGGTTATAGGTGTACATAAACATTTCAAACACCTTTACATAATGTACTTGGTTTGTTTTCCTTTTAACTTACCTTCACTATTACACTGCTCTGATGAGATTCTTCTTTTATGTACATTGAATTGACCATCACATTGGTAACTTGTTGAGGGAAGCCTCAGAGCTCCCCTGCACAAAAAAATAATAGGCTGTAATATTAACAAAACCGTAACAACATAGCAGGAATGATTGTACACATTCCCCCCACCCTCTTTACAATATTTTATTTGTGTATAAGCGGTGCAAAGCAAATTTATACGAATTAAAACAAAAGCTTATTAAAAATAACATTCTGTTTATTTTTACCCGACTTACTGCATACAGTCAGAACATCAGCCACCATCTGATAACCTTCTGATTGTGATAGCATCAATGTGTCACTATCAATTACATCTTGTGTTGCTATTAATTACATCTTGCAGCTTTATATTTAAATAGCTACAGGAATCTACTTTTCGATTATTGCCCGCAGGTTTATTAATATGCCGGCTGAAAAAATTGTTTGTTATTGCTTGTGCCCGTGATTACGGCATACATTAAACCTGACCAATGAATGTATTAAAATTATTTCGGTTTCTGTAGCTTTATCAGATTTATTTAAGTTTTATCTGAAATCCCTTTGAAAAGAAAATGAAAAATAAACATTAAAGAGTAGCATTTGCTTTCAGATCTTTCCTACATTGCACTGCATTTTGCTTGCCGCATTATGTCATGTACAAGAAAGGAATACATACAGGATCACAATTCCCTATCATTGTTGAGTTTCACAAACCTGCAAATAATTACATAAGATACATAAATCCACATAAATAAAATTTGCTTACATTTGTATTTTCAGAATTTGCATTGAATTGCTACCATATCTTCTCCTACTTTCTTTCTATTTTTGAATAAAAATTCTATCGGTTTGTATTACTTATTAGTATGCAACTTCTATAAGTGACAGATATAAGTGATTCATTTATCACTTATAACTTATGTGTTACACTCATTTATAAGTGCTAACTATGAATAAGGCCCCAAGTCACTAGATGTCAGTTCTTCTTCAAAATCTAATGTGTTGACATTTTCACCAGTTAGCACTTCAGAAATCAAGCACGTGGAGCTGTACCCCAAATTTATATCTAGCACATTATTAATTTAATGTTTTACCATTTCATAAACTTCACCACAAACATTGCAAAATGCAATTTGAGCTTTGTTCACAATTCAATGGAAGTTTCAAGTTTCACACCCCTTTCTTGATGTTTTTCAATTGTACAGGGCAGGAAGTTAAACTTTACTTTTAAGTATGCCAACTTCCTACATTTCACTGTTAAAAAACAGCTCCTAAGCTCGCGGGTTTCCTTTAGCATCCTGCATCCTCTGAGCGTCAACACAAATTTGGTTGAAAACTTCTATACTTCAAAGAAAATTTGCAGATATGAACCAATTCTTTTGACTCTTTGATACTGAATCTATCTGCAGTTGATAGAAGAATAAAAAAAAATCTTAAAAAACCCTTCTATATATATTAAAACAAATGTCACTAGAAAAAAAATTAAGTTATTCCATTAACAAATTGTTACATTCTAAATTAGCTAATTAGTCAATTTAATACTCTTATGCTCCACTTACCATTGAATTTGACTCACAGCTGATGATGCAGGCAAAAGCCTGTGAAACGTGTTCTATATAATTCAATGGTAAGCGGAGCATAAGAGTATTAAATCAACTTACTAGCTAATTAAGAATATATTAATTGCTTCATTGTATTAGTTCTGCAAAGAAATTAGTTTTAAATTTAAATTGTTATATCTTCACTGGTGATGGATCCAGCTTACTTGATAATGGTGTCATTATGCTGTGCAGTATGCTCATTCTTCTCTATTCACAGACAATTATATTTAAATACCACAAATTTTGATGGTGATATTTAAGCAATTCATTTCAGCTTACAAAATCTTTTGAGAAAGTTGTAATACTATCTGATTCTCAAAAGCCGCTATCATAGTCATGGCATGGCAGCAAAAAGTCTTAATATCACAAAACTATAAATCTAATAAAATTATATAAAAGAACTTCAAACCTGCACACTGCAGAGTAGAAGGTAATGAAACAGCTGATTTTCTGGCCAAGTTAGCAAAATTACATAGTAAGCATCTGGTCTACTGTGCTATCGCTGTATCAACAGAATAATTACAACAATTACAGAAGAATATGTATCGAGAACAACAGGAAATTAAAATTGGAATAATATGTATGATATGACTACAAGTATAACATTGCCAAGAAAATTCTCATTTGCAAATTTTAGATTGCTAAAAAACCATGACTACTTGATAAACATCTGCACTTAAAAATCCAAACTTAGTTACGAAGCTCTGTTGGGACTTTACGTTTACTTGCAATTTCCTTTATCCTCCAGTAAATATGGCGTAATCCTATTAATTTTTCATTTTGAACACCAAAACTAATGCTTGTATTATTTATCAATATTCACAGCTTGGAAGCTGTTGCAGCATTACTCAGTAGCATCAATTGCCCGACCATGTAATGATGGGTTCTGCTGGCAGGGGAACACCTGAAGCTATAGATCTGAAGACTTCCTTTCTTGATGGAGCTTTACAAAGATTTTATATGTATGAGACACAAGCTGGTCAACTTAGGAAAGTGAATGCAAACTTGTTCCATAACTGTATAAAATATAGTGAACTTTTGTAACAGTGGTGTAAATTATTAACATTTTAGGAGAAATTGAGTCGAAATAGTAACATACACACCACTAAAATTGAATTAAATGGAATAAAATTAAGACTAGTTTTTGGAGCGATGGCTCCCGAAACTAGTCTTCCATTTAATTCAATTTTAGTGGTGTGTATGTTACTATTTCGACTCAATTTCTCCTAAAATTGTTCCATAACCCTGTGCATTACATGCTCAAGGAAGTTAGATGGACCTTCTTTGAATAAAAGCCTTTAATTGGTTTAGCAGTTTTTATCATGTACATTGCTGCTTTGGTGACATACAGCAGGATGTTATTAATGTTGAATTCCCTTGGGCTATAACAGATGCATACAGCAGTCAAACAGTCAACAAATTAATATAAAACTTAATAGGATTCAACACAGCAAAACATGTAATTTCTTTGTAAATTATAATTAATCTGTCATCTAACCCACTCATATGCTTCACTTACTTTTAAATATGATGGGACCGGTTTTGAAGAGACATCCTCTCCATCTTCAACCAACTTGACGACAAGTTGAAGATGGAGAGGATGTCTCTTCAAAACCGGTCCCACCGTATTTAAAAGTGAAGCATATGAGTGTGTTAGACGACAGATTAATTATAATTTACATTTAACAAACTTCACTGTGCGAGTTCCAACAGAATTTTTTAAAAATGTCTTATTTTTCGAAAGTTCTTAAATGAATTACGAAGGTATTCAAACCACATAGGAACAGACTAGGAGAAACTGACTCATTTACTGAATAAGAATCGTCAAGTTGGCTAAAGATGGAGAGGATGTCTCTTCGAAACCGGTCCCACCGTATTTAAAAGTAAGTGAAGCATATGAGTGTGTTAGAGGACAGATTAATTATAATTTACATTTAACAAGCTTCACTGTGTGAGTTCCAACACAATTTTTTAAAAATGTCTTATTTTTTGAAAGTTCTTAAATGAACGTAATTTTTTTGTTTAAACCTATTTCAAACCAGCTAAAACTTCTTTCCCATGGGAAATTTTAAAATGGTTAAAATATTCAACACGAGTGTTTCATTCTTTAAATTACTAAAAAGAAATTTTAACTGATTTGAAATAGATTTAAGTCAAGAAAAGTCAACAGACTCTTTGAATGGTTAACTGCTTTAAATTTTTGGTAATCTGCAGAAATACTTGACCTGAGCTGTTGATTTCCATAGTCCTCACAATTACATGAGATAAGAGCAGCCTTTAATGTAGCTAGTTTAATCAATAGAGACAAGATTTTGTTATTATGATCACTGTATGATTGAGTCGAACAACACACTCTTATTGGCTCCACTTGTTTATACATAGTACGTTAGAACTCGATTCATCCTTTATGGAGGGACCAGGTTAAAAAAACTATGGATGCAGGAAAATGATTGATACGGGAAGTGCATAATTCATGTTAAAAATAAAGCCAGTAGATAAGTAGATGCTATATTTTGCATCAATTTTACATGTTACCATGTACACATATTATACATTATTACCATCCTGGTGCTCTAATGGTAACCATACTTGCTTCGAAGACCATAAATCACACTTTCAATTCCAGCCAGGGTCAATGGATTTTTTTCAGACATGAAAATCCTAAATATGGTTCCTTCAGAAGGGAAGTAAAGCCAAGGGTTCTATGTCATACATTTACGGCACATAAAAGAACCTGAAGCCTGAAAGAAAAGGCCTCAAAGCAAAACTTTTTTGGCCTTATTTTATTCCTTTATCTAATATCATTAAACAAGATCTTCCAATTACAAACTGGAAGGAAGAAACAGGAACCTATTTGAAAAATTGATAAAGGAAAAAATTCATATGTAACTGGAGGGCAGTTACCTGCAATTTCCTTTATTTATTGCAACTGTCAGTGGATATTTTCTAATAAATTAAAACCTAAAAATTTGTCTATAAACTGATATCTGCACAATAAAAGTGACAAGACAATATCAATATGTATTTTCCAAAATGTACCTTAAGGCTTGCGTAATGGCCGAAACACATGCTGCTATAATTTTTGGGTTTTTATGCTCCATTCCTTTGAGTAGCTCCTCTTGTACTGCATCAACTTTCTCTATCTCAATATACATCAAAGTAATCTGCACTGCTAAGTCTTTAGTTTTAGTTTTTGGAGCTGCAATACATTTAGCAATTATTCCCGACATCACATCCCCAACAGTTCTGAAAGTAAGCACAAAAAATATGGTTTAGCTGACTATTTATTCCTAATGACACAGAATGAGGGGGGGAGGGAAAAAAAAAAAAACCACGCACACACAAACCTACTTTCAACATTTTAAAAGACATGTGGTTAACATTTATCAATCCAATTTATTTTCTTTGGTAAAAAAAATGTTTTATTTATTAATTTATTTCATTTTTTTATTTTTAATGCTATTTTTTTAAAAAAAAAATTTCAATTTTAAGATTGTCTTGAGTCACTGTTCTATTCTACAGCATGTTTTGATATGTTTCATTCTCTGCTGAAATATGCTTATTTTTAATAACAAACACACAAGCATTTTAGTTAAAACAAAAGTGTGAAGCTGATGAAGTTGCTACCAATATTCCAAGTTGAATGTTTCCAAATGTTGACATGAACTTTACTTACAGCGGTTTTAATTAGAACATGTTTCGGGAACCATTGTTCCAACCTTCACCTGTTGACTGACTGCTTGTTAAATTTTGGGTTGCTTCTTAAGACTAAAGAAGATAATAGACGGTTTACATCAAAATGACACAAAATATCAGCACAATGCCCACAACCACCAGGAAACAATGTAGTCAATCTATCTAATACCTAAGTTGGGTTATATTGCCACTCCATTGTCAACAGCTTCATAAGTACAATATTTATCTAATACCACTTTCACACAAGATGAATCAAATTCCTAAACAAAGACCTAAAAGGTGCATAGATTTTTCTTCAAATGTAGATGATTTCCTTGCTTCTTTAGAAATAACTTCTCAATACCTCAACAAAGGAGATCCAATATTAAATAACCTTAGAAATTGAAAGTTTAAAAAAAAGTTGCATACACACCATTAGAAAATTAAAAGATAAACCTGTTATACATACAAAGACATAATAAAATAGTCATTTTAGACAAAGATGACAATGTTAACAAGGTTGATAACAAGCTAATTCCTCTATAATCGTTTGGTTTATTAATATCACCATTTAATTTATACAAGGTTACTACAATACTAACTTTCTAGCTTTCAGGTATTACCTTCACCTCCTTTATTTTATTTAGTATCTCTTTCCTTTTTCTCTCTGATATATCTCCATCTTTTTCCCTGCCCACATTCCATGGATTCCAACCTCGATATTGCCTCCTCTATGCTACCGTAACTCCATATTTCCTTATTACTCCTATTTTGATAACAAATTAGTCCAGAAGTGCTCTTCATACTCAACTCTCCATTTGTAATATCTTATATATTCCAGTTCTATTTCTTCTACCTCCCTGCTTCTTTGGGACAATAAATGGAACAATTTACAGATGGATTGTGTTAAATAAAAAGTTAAGTAACAAGAGTGTAAAAAACATCCAGAAAATGGGAGAAATTTTAGATAAAGTTAAAGAGAAGTGAGAATGAAATAGGAAGAAAATAAAAGGAGGTTTCTTACAGTCAGACAACCATGTGGTTAACGAAGTAGGAAACTGTATTTTGGAGGATGCTACTAAGATCTAGAGTTAAAAGAGTAGGTTAATTATGTATGTAAATATATAGTTGTTATTGTAAATTGAGGATATATTGTTGTAACAAATTGTAAAGTTAATGGTGAAATAAATTTAATTCAACAAGGTTAAGAAGTTGTTGGGAGGGAAAGATTATATAGAAATAAGCTAGGACACTCTCAAAATTTGCAATATGACTATCAACACACAAAAAAAGATGAAGATCTTTTCAGACTAGCTAAAAACAAAATAACCCCAGACAATCCTAATCTAGCAACACATTATGCACTTCCAAAAATACATAAACAAGACCATGCATGAGAACAACAGTAATCATTAATTACCTACCTATTAGCAAAATGGCTTAACAGTAAATTTGAATCTTTTCAAAAATTTCAAAGTCAGAATATTAAACATTCAGTTGGTCTAGAAAAAAAAATTAAAACACTTCACCATTTCAATAGAAGACCTAATGTATCCTTTGATGTCAAAGTCTTATTCCCTAGTATTCCTACAGAAAAACTTACTTAAGAAAATAGCTAAAAATTTAAAAGCAGAAGAAACCTAGAAGATCTAATAAAACTCAAACCAAGGCACACAGCAAAAATTTTCTGTATTAAATTAAAAAATTCAGCAACAAGTGTCAGGATACCAATGCAAAATACATTTTCTCCATTTCTGGCAGATTTATTTATGAGTTTTTTTAAAGTACACATTTTAAAACGCTTTTATATTCTTTTTTAAAATGTAGTACAGATATGTAGATGGTGTATTTGCAATAATACCAAATAAATATTTATCAGATGCTTTAAACTTTCTTAATTTACAAGAGAAATCAGTCAAATTCACCATAAAACTGGCGAAAATTCAGAACTTCCTTTTTAGACTTAAAAATCATTAGAATTATAGAAAAATTCAACTTTGGCATTTATAGAAATACAAACAACTATATATTAGTATTAGTATTTATTTCTCCTGCATCACATACATGCATTTTTCTTAAATACAAAATAGACACAAATAAAAGAAAAAAGAAAAAAAAAATTACTTTTAAATATAACAATAAGGAACAGTGCCTTCGGCAATTCCAGAAGGCATTGAATCCAATCAAAATTTACTCCAATTTGATTGGTTCAGCCCCCCAGTCCCTGGTTCATCAGCAGCTACTTACTGGAATATCCAGGGAACCAGGCTTCGATCCAACCAAAAACAAAACACAAAATTGAAAGTAATTTATACATTGTATACAATATTAAGTTAAATTTCTTACAATACTAATCCATTCTTCTTTTTTAATTAAACTCATTCAGTCAAATTTATATCCTTTAGAGTTGCTTATTCCTTATGGCCTTATACACACTAACAGCCAGGTTATTGGTCTATACAGATCCTGTTTAACTAATATTACATAACTAGCCCCATACCCTCTCCTATTCATTCCATCCTTCTTTCACTATCTGACAATTTTATTCTCAAGCACATTTCCTAAGTATTTTATACCCATAACTATTTTTTGTCTTACCTTGCTTATGCATTTTCCTAGTTCCTTAATGTTTTCATGATTTTAATTTAAAATTCTTCTGCCTCTTATTTCAACTGGTAGGTTTTCCCATTTTCTTAATATGAACTGTTCCCTTCAAAACTTAGTTTACTTACATTCTAGTATACAATGCGAAGTACTATCTGGTTCTGCACACATAGGACATTTCCCCTTAGCATGTCCATTTTTTAATCCACTTAAATATTTTACTCCTGTTCTAAACCATGCCAACCCTTCCCGTCCTACCTTATCACAAATTTCAACACATATTTCTCTTCCCCACACATTTTTTAGTGTACTATATAATTTCAGAGATTTTTTGGTGTTACGATTTGCCCATATTTTCTGTTTTTCTATATCCTCAATTCTTATTGTTATCTCTTTCCAAAATCCTTTACCCAACCTTTCTCCCTAGTACCATACTAGTCCCATGCCTGCTTCTTGTACGATATTTTGGATTTTAGAGAACTGAACTTCTCTCCCCTTGATTTTACCATGTGCTACCAGACACTGATTAATAATATTCTCGTCCTCTAGTCTCCCTATTCTTTACCAATATTTCAATACTTTTTCCATGACCTTGCTTTTATAGCCCAATCTTCCTAGTTCCATTAGAGCAACCTCGTTAGAAGATCTAGGTAAGCCTAGAACAATTCTACAAAATAATCTATTTATCATAACAACTATATATAAAACAATAAATATGCCATTTTTAATAATTTGATACACTAAAGGCAGGTTTAATCAACAGATGTGAAAATGCACTCACATTTTATTTAACATTGTGTTAAGACTCCTGCATTCCACCAAGCTTTCCCAGTATGTTGGTTAACACATTATTAAGGTTTGTGAGTAATGCAAATTGCATAGATCAAGAAGGCAGTGCCATAATCGAAAGATTATGTACACTCCAATGTACTTTTGTTTACACAGAATAATTAAAACAAAATAAATATTAACGAATACTAAAAGGAGCAGAGGCACAAAGTTGTACTAATTTCTCTCATACTTCATCTACAATCCTATGTTGACTGTTTTTCACATTCTGTACCATTTTAAAAATTGCTCTTTGCATAAATATTTCAAAATAACTACATCTTAGTCCTTTTTCTGTTATGAATGACTTTAATATATCCAAATATAGAATTTTGACATCTACAGCTGTGTAAATTCTATCTAATCTGTTGTCTAACACACTCATTTACTTCACTTACTTTTAAATATGGTGGGACCGGTTTCGAAGAGACTTCCTCTCTATCTTCATAAGAGTCGTCAAATTGGTTGAAGATGGAATGTCTCTTCAAAACAGGTCCCATCATATTTAAAAGTAAGTGAAGCATAAGAGTGTGTTAGACGACAGATTAGATAGAATTTACATTTAACAAGCTTCACTGTGTGAGATCCAACAGAATTTTTTAAAAATGTCTTTTCTTTCAAAAGTTCTTAAATGGATCTATAGCTGAGTTTATGGCCGCCATTTTCATACAATTACCAGTTAATTAGCTTTAAACACAAGGGAAAGGTGATAACACAAAGTTATCACTTTAACAATAAGTTGTTAAAGTTAACAGTGGTTGATGAAACAAAATTTTTATTAATTTTAATGTAAAATCAGGATAACAGCAAGTTCACTTTTAAAATCTGTTGATCAAACCGTCCCTGAGACTCACGCTCTCCAAAACATAATATGCAATAATATGCAATAATTAATAAATAGAGCACTAAAACAATAGTTAAAAAGATTAACAAATTCAAAAGACAAAATCCATTTCACATTTAAAAATATATTTAAAAAAAATAATAACAAATATAAAACATAATATGCAATAATTAATAAATAGAGCACTAAAACAATAGTTAAAAAGATTAACCAATTCAAAAGACAAAATCCATTCACATTTAAAAATATATTAAAAAAAAATAATAACAAATATGGCAGATGCAATTATCATCCCAAATATCACAAATTTGAAAAAATCTTCAAAGAGCATGGCAAACAAATAGCACTACAAAATAAATATAATATTAAAAATTTATTAGGTTCTTAGTTGAAAGATAGTATAGAACCAGAGAAAAAAATCAGGCTTATATGCAATAGAATGCTTAGATTGAGATTTAAAATAGATAGGAAAAATAAAACAAAATTTTGAAACCATGAAGAAAGAACATTTTAGAAATGTCCAGCTAAAACATTTGGAAAAGTAGTGGCAACTCACTTTTGAAACAACCATAAAATTAAGCATACGCCATTTTGTTAAAAGAAATACACACTTCAATAGATGGGAAAATTGTTCTTAAAAATTGAGAAAAATTAATGAGTTTTGATATCCAACATCTAAACAAACCCAGCAAATTCATATTCTAACAACAGATGTTGACAGATAATAGATCCAATGCTGCCACAACCTCATCAAACAACTCAAAACTTACCAAGCACACAGTCAACAGTTGAAGTTTGAAACAAATGTACCAGAAACATGTCCTGATGAAAAACCCTGTGAAGTTCATGTAAATATTCAAATTCATTCAACTTGGAATATTTCAATTGCTCCACTGTCAACAGCTTTTAAACATTTGAAATATTTACTATCAATAGTTTATGGTCAGTTAATGCTATAGAGAATGTGTTGCAAAATATGGAACTCACTTCTTTGATGGTTAGCAAGACAAACAACTAAATATGTTTGAATTCCTAAACCATATGATTTCATTTGATTTTGTTTCTGCATTATATTTATACTCCAATTCTGTGGTGCTGCCTTACAAATACAGGAAGTGCTCAAAATGACCTCATTTGGCATGCAAACATGCAGTCACATCATAGACTATTACTCTTTTTATTAAATATCATGTTACAGTCTTTATTTTTCATAAAAATATATTTTAAACAAAAAAATATGTAAAAAGCATAATGAATGAATAAATAAATGCTGAACAGTTAAACTATTCAAGAGCTAACATCTTAAGACAGATGTACATTTTTGTACATACCTTAATAAATTTTGATAAATTATTCACCTATAGTTTTTGTTAAATTTCTGTTTTCTGCTAAATCTGCCCAATCAAATATGTATCATTGCCGTATTAGAAAATGGTCTTTCATATATATACAAAATTACAACTATAGCTACTACAATTAATTTTAATATTTTGTGCCTTATTGTAGGTCAGCTTATACATTTCTTATATCAGGTGTCAGATAAATTTATGTAAAACAACACTGAAGAGGAGGGGGGGATCCATTCTGCATATCCAGAACAAATTGTGCTTTCTGCATGCTACAAATCTCATCACAGCTACGGCAACTTCCACGGATGATATTTCGTATAAGGCATCAAAGCTGATGAATCTGATGAGCTAACCAAATTCCAAAATTTTGAAATTATATTATTTTGAATTAAAATATTGTAATATGTTTTACTGTATGTACAATACATATGTGAAATCGTGAAAAAAAATAATACTACTACAAGGTATCACTGCATATGAAGGTCATGTATCATGCCCTTAACATCACCACTAACAGCAGCAGGGATACGGCCCATATTCAACATATTTAGTAATTATGAAGCAATGAATTTCATAAATCCCATCATTCTGACTATATATAGTTTATAAGCTAAAATAAATAAGTTTATTCTGGTGTTCATGACTCTTAATTTTATTCTAATTTTTTGCAATGAAAATAGCACGTACTCTCATAATACATGCTGATATTAAAAATTATATTTTATGTGCAGATTCACATTGCTTACAAGCATGTTTCATTAAAAATATATAATAAAGACAAAGTCATTTTTATAAAGAATAAATGTTGAAAAAAGTTCTAAAATACCTAGGCTCCAGTTTTTCCACACAAAAACATTTCTTTCACCCCCTTTTTTTCAATTGCTTGTGATTAAGTGTGAAGTGTGGTATCATACTGATGCATCAGTTAAATCTTACATGGAAGCACAAGAGTTTAATTACTTCTCTGAAAACAGAATAATGTTCAATAAAAATCCATTTTCTTAACTTTCCAATGATGAATGTTATATTTCAGTTTTTTGAAAGGAAACACGGGCTCTTAAGGTGAAAGAAATAATGAAAATGGCAGAATGTATGAGAATTACAAATAAGACTTACTTTCCTGCACCTGCAAAGTTTTCCACATATGCAAGAACAGCTTCAAGACCTTTTTCTTGAGCCACAGCATTACTGTCAATGACGAACTTCTTGATAAGCCCCAAATATTTATTGAACTCTGGAGATTTATCATCAATCTGACGGAACAGCTTTGCTGCTTCTTCATATCCATGTACTCTTGCTTTCCACAGCTAAGTGTTGCAAAGAAAAAAAGCATTGTCACAAGAGAGTTTATTAGATATTAATTGTAAGAATGTAATTGAGTAAATGCTTTTAATTTTTATTAAAAATTTTGAAGTATAATATTCTACCTAATTTAAGTCTGTAATTACTATAAATAACTACATAGCACCATAAGAGATTATATAATATCTATTTCATTCTACCGCCACAGGTGGCCAAGGTCATTAAGACATGAACTTGTTAGTGGGAGATCTGGCTACTCCAAGAAGGATCTTATAACATCTCTTTCCAAGACAATTTTGTTTGCATGTTTATTTTTAATCATTAGACTAAGACAGAAGAAGGTAGCCAAAAACAACTTTAATATCCAGAAATAGCTTGCAGAAAATGAATGAAACAAAATAGCATGCACAATATTTAACTATTTTAGTGTTAAAAGCTCTTTGTAGATCCAGTTTGACAAAAAGGTCACAAAGGAAGTTCAAAGTGCAAAATTCCTGAGAATTATAACTGTTTATGAACTATCCTGGAATATATATATTTAAAAAAATAATATAGAAAAAAATTAGCAGATATAGCAATGCTTGCAGAATAATAAATAAAATAACCTGAATAGGAGTATGTATTTTGGCTATATCCATTCTCAAATTCAGCTATGGAACTTGACTGATAAAATAACTGATAAAATAATAAAAAAATAAATTTAGTGTACAAAAGAAAATCTTAAAATTAATCAAGAGCAAAATAATTTTTGAAGATCTCAATTTTTTACTATGCCCTATATATACAACTTAAAACAATATATTTTGTACATAAAAACAAAATGAACTTGAAATAACATGCACCAAACAAGAGAAGCAAGTCATATCCACTGATATCCCCAAAAATTACCATTAGACTTTAAATTAAGCCTTTGAAAACAAAGTTTATGCAATATTCTTACATTATAGGCCACGCAGTGAGAAATGTTTGGCCCCCTAAATCTAATAACAAAGATTAACGTTGCTTTCTTTAATGTTCAATGATAGGTAGTTACTTTTATCATGTATTGGCTGGTATTAATTTTTATTCTATCTACCAATACCACTACCACTAGCTTTGTGATTTTCATTAATTTTTTTTTATATTTTGATGTACTAATTAATGTTAAAAATATCAAATGCTTTCATTTATTTGAGTAGTCTATCACAGAGAAAAAACATTTGTACTTTAATTATTTGCATAAACATATTAACATTACTGTCACACCTAAAAAAAACATTTGCAGTTCAAAAGACAAGTTGTCAAATTTACTTCCTTATTTCTGACCAGCTGTTCAGACAGTTTTGTTCAATCAAACCTGAAGATGTTGCAACCTTGCCTACACTCCACATGATTGCTCACAAAATACCACTATGTACTCCTACAAATCTCATTGGATATGAGCCCAAGAATTAAAGATTAGTCAAAGTTAGCAATTAAAATAATACAACAAAAAACTTATAAATTGCTTAGTGTCTTGCAATTATTTATCTAGGAGATATTTATAAATAAACAATTTCATAAAATAGTGTTTATTTTTATGCCATGGCCCCTTAATATTTTGTTGTATCAAATGCAGAATAGCAATTAATATGTGCTACTTTGAATATAGCTTCTGCTGTATCATAGTTTCTGTGCAGTGTTTTGTAGAAAATACACAGACATTCATTTAATTGTCATACCATAAATCAAGTACAAACTATGCAGTTTCTAACGGCAATAGTCAAACACCATTTTGAAGCCCAGTATTATAATGACTTTTATTTATTTCTTAATGGAAAGGTGCACATCACTATTGTAGCAATTGCCACTCTCTGTAAAATGCATCTTTAAACCATCTCTATAGAGATTCATGCCAAATGTAGTGTTTAAAGAACAAATAACTCTTGTAAGCTAAACAATTTAATTACTAAAGTATCAGAAAAATTAATCTCTGTGTAAATTCTAGGTTCTCCACTATTTAACAGATCCATTACCTACCTTGTGAACACAGCGGTCCTCTACTGGTAGCTTAATATATTCCGTGTCTTCCTCCATTATTTAATGTGCTGCGTTCAAACCTATATTAAAAAATCCATAACTCACTCTTAATGCATATATGAAAATGCCTGCTCTAAGTACAAAATATTTGTGAGTCAACAACATTATAACTTATTTTTCACGTTTAACCTTAATATAATATTTACAAATATCAAATTCTAACTACAATACAAATTTAGTATTACTATCTATTTCAGATTTCAGATGAGAATGAGATAAGCAAACACATCTTGTATCTATACCACAGGAACATAACCTTTACATAATGCTCTCACCTTATTGGCTATAACATAAATAACTGCGAACATGCTGATGCACATGCAAATACTTCCACATAGATTGACAGCTATGCTGTAGTTTTCTTAATTTAGTTCCTATTACATGTTATTGTAAGTAAAACCATATTAATCTGAATCACTCTTTGAGCCATTAGTATTTAAGCATGGCTTCCCCATTTTATTGGTGATTGCTGTACTGTTTACTTCTGCTGTCAGAACATCTGGAGTAGATTATAAATGGATCCAAAAATACATGCACTTGCATATATATTTTTCAGGAATTAAAACTATATGCTTATACTTTATCTATACAATTTACTGATTTCTGAGCATATTAAACATGGTTTTATGTTGTGTGTAACTGCATATTTCTTAAAACCTATACAGCACATGTATAATTGCAAATATTTTTTTTTTCTCTTTCAATTCCAATCTTAATTTTTATCAGTACATGACTTAAGCAGAGAGCCCATATGGCAGATGAAATATGTGAATTCTCATGGACTTAAAAAAGATATTTTTTTATATCTCTATTGAGAATTCACTTCTTTAAATCAATAGCAACTAATACTTCACTTCACTTCCAACTGCACCAGTGTTAATGCAATAAGAAACATGGCTTGGTACAGCCTTGTATTATGCTCAGTGCCTATATTCAATTGAAGGAAAGATTAAATGTGGACAGTAATCATGTATAGAGTGACCCAATGAACTATGAACCAAATTGCCATATGGCATTTTGCCTACAGGCAAAAGTAACACTTGTTGCTGTCTTCAACCATCGTAGATGGCACTGATAAACTGTATACCAGTTTTCTTAACTATTTTAAAAGGTTTTACTTACCATCTTTATTAAAGAAAGTGCTGAAACTGGCCTGTGTCATCCATACCTTTTCAGCACCTCTTTAAAAACCTATCCATCATTCCCTGTATTTCATGTTGAGTAATACTGCAAAACTTTGTTTTAATTCTTCTAGAATATATGAGTGTCTTGTATGTGGTATTTTAAATTTGTCCCAGAGATAAAAGTTGTGATTTGAAACAACATATTCACCAGGAATTAGCCGGCATTACTGAATGTAAACTACAGCCAGTGATGAATTGGTTTTTAAAAGATGCCAAAAATGTATGGAGGATGATGGCCAGTTTGAGCACCTCCTTTCGTTAAAATGGTAAGTAAAACCCTAATTAAGGAAATTGTTGTATGGTCATATTAGCGTCACTTTACTATACCTGCAGGGTAATAAGCGCCACTCTTGCTCATGGGCAAAACAATGCAAGTTGGTCCTTAGTTCATTTGGATGTTCCGTATATTATAAGATAGCTAAAAATATTCTGTCAAAACCTGAAAGGAATACCTGTGTTTATATCTGTCCATTTTTCTGGTTTACCAAAAGCAACCGCATGAGTGATAGCTGCAGCCACTTCCTTAAATTTGTAATTAGCAGTTTTTAACATATGAAATCTAATGCTACTTCTGTTACTGGTACTGCAGGCGAAAAAAATGAAGGAAAAAGTTATCAATATTATATTAAAAATTCTGTATATTAATAGATGTGTATATTTAGGACATTTAAAAATTAAATATCACACCAAGAGACACTATGGAGCTATTAACTGCATTAGATATGGCCCCAACAGCCTCTTGTAACCTGTAAATAAGTTTTTAAGACACTAAAGAATTGTGAGGGATGACACATTCTATAAATGCACTTCCATAAAGTGTTTGACATTAACAGCAATTCATATGTACTGATTTTAGATTAAACCAATCCTGCTACAGCCTCAAAGAAAGGGAGAAAAAGAAGTGAAAGAGGAATGAATGAACGAATGAATGAATTAATTAATTAATAAATAAACTAACTAACCTTTAGTGCCTAGTTAAGGGCTAAGGCCTCCTTTAAAGAGAGAGCTCAATGAGAGCTTCATATAGTATGGTCAGCTATGTTGTTGTGACTGCCATGATCACTTTGTTCTTTTAGCCACCATCACATTCCCTTATACTACTTAAGGATGTATTATTATTTTTTTTTTAATTTAAACACATCACTGATCTACATGCACATATTTCTTATTGAAAGGATTTTGTAAGCTTTCCCAAGCAATCCAAATCTGTGCTTCACTGGACCAATACTCTCTGGCAATTTTTCTGATCACCTCTATGGGATTATATAACACAAACCACTTTAAAATGCTTATGTTTGCCGGGTGGCACATGGTAGGAAATTGATGGGAAAGCAATATTGCCATTTATAGGGAGGATGGACTAAAGAGCATTACAAAGCACCTGATTGTTATTATTTCAGCAAAATTGGCACTTTTTTAAATAGAAGTATTACATTATCATTACTCTAATTAGCAGCAACACAAAATGTAAGTTAAGTTACACACTTAAGTAAATACCAAAAACCTCCAGCATGTTACACTTTACCAACATAACTGCCTTTTTTACAATCAAGGCATTAAAAGAGGAGTTGATCTACTTTGGCTGAGATTGGTGGTATGGTCATGGGCTGTAATAGTGATGAGTCATTGTTAAAGAAATTTCTCTCTTTCCTAAATAAGAAGTAACTGTCACCACTCATAACAGCTTTAAATCAAGCATAATTTTCACTTGCATACATACTGTTATGAGAGAAATGTAATTCTTGTAATTTATTAGTGATTATTTTGAACTTAAGGAAATTTCTGCATGCATATTTAATTAATTTCAGCATATGAACTTCTGAGCCCTTATTATATATCACATGTCCTCCCCACGCTTAACATATACTGTAAGCAACCAAAAGTAATAATCTCTTCCAAGTCAAAATGTTGAAAATCCAAAAAGTGAAACCATAAAGAGTATTCTTAATCTCAGAAGAGATTATTAATGCTTGTTTCACTGTGTTAGATTCCAAATTGAATTAATATTGAAACAGCAAGTAATCTTAACTTTTCTTATCAATGAAAACTGACAGATACAAATGATGAGAACACTTCATTAATCATGAGCAGAGGCAGCTTCAGAGATAGCACCATTTTGCCTTAACACTTCCTGAATAAAGGTGAAATACAACTTAAGCTCCATATTTATTTTAATATATGTATTCTACAAAATGCTACCAAAAATGGCAGTTATTCATGGATTGAGTCAAGGAGGAATGCACACATTTATGTATGGATATACAAAGTCATAGACATAATTGGGTTAGATACTCTTAATGCTATACAGACAACCATCACCCTCTATTCCTGGCCAAATCTGGCACAGAAGTATTTCTAGAGTTTAATCAATGAATGCTGCTGGGGTGAAAGAGACAAGAGGAAATGTTTATCCATTCTAATTAGTTTACAACACCATATAATAAAGCAGCACTAAGTAAACCAACAAGGAAAGGCACATCAAATGTATATGTTTTAGCTATTCAGAATTTACGGATTGAAAAGTATATTATTGCATTACATTGCAATATACACAATGTTAATGAGCTACATCAAAATAATTTCAGTGTGTAGAGCGGTTTAATATAAGTAATGTGAGATAGGCAATGTATGGTACATAACTAAACATAACCCTGTTTTATGGTGTTAAACATTTTGGCATCAGATGCTGAAGTTGGTATTAAAGCCAAGTCATGTAAAAAATTGGTTTAGAATGTTTTTAAACATTCACACAAAAAGCCATAAAACAAAGTAACCTATTTAAAAGATTAGCTGGATCTAAATGGGGCAGCTCAATGGAAGTTTTAAATAAAACATATAATAGATATATAAATCCAGTACTAAAACATGGATGTGAGCTACTATTAACAGCAACAGGTGCTTAATGGAGCAGCCAGTTGTACCAACTACATACTCTAACATCAGCAGTGCCATAACATCCCGAATTAAAGGAGCAATTGTAGACTCTCAGAAGACAGCGGCAATTGGTAAAAAATGGGAAATACTTGCTTCAAACCCCATCCGCAATAACCTGCCCTGGGAGCTGGCAGTAGCCACCTTTAGGATGGCTACAGGACACGATTACTTGCAAAAACATCTGCATAGAATCGGTGTGGTCAATAGCCTAATCTGTCCCCTCTGCCTGCTAGAGGAAGGCACTGCCGACCACCTGCCCCTCTGCACTGCCCTGCAGACAACTATTGTTGAAGACACAGTGGAAGGAAGGTCACGGCTGTACTGGGAAGCAAGGTGTCGAATGGCAGACCAGCCAAGGACGGGCATTGGCTGAAGAAGAAGAAGACAGCAACAGAAGAAAAAATTAACAAGATTAAGAAATGCCAAAATCAATGTTTAAGATTGATAACAGGTGCCGTAAAAACAACACCAATAAACGCACTTCTGGCCGGAACGAATAACAGTCCATTGAAAACCAGCTCTGAAACACAAGCGGCACAATTATACATAAAATTAAAAACAAACTCAAGTAAACATCAATAGTTTCATCAACTACCCAAAGAACATAAACTAAAAACACAGATCACAAATAAAGCTTACTTAGAGAAGAATTATAATTATTTAAACCTGGCAGAGAAGAACATCCCATATCACTCAAGAACGAATCCAATGGATTACATTAAGATAGTAACAGATAAAAAACTGAAAGAACAATTAAATAAACAAGAAGACTCAACAGATGTATGCAGCACTATAGCACGTGAATATTTACACAACCAATTCTCTGAAACAGAGTGGCTTAGAATTTACACTGATGGATCTGCAGACAAACAGAGAAATAATGTTGGAGGTTCGATATATATTGTAAATATTTCTAGCATTATTTCACACTGCCTAGACAATCCACAAGTTATGAGGGTGAATGGTGGCAATACAACGAGCATTGGAACAGATATACCATAGGACTGATATAAAAGAAAATAAAGAAGTGATTCTTACAGGCTCAGTTTCAGCTATACAAGCTATAGAACGAAATAATTGTTCATATGAATCTTACAATGTAAGGGAAGTGAGATCTTATATAGATTACTCCAAACAAAATTTCAACAAATAATTCTACTGTAGATACCAGCACATGAGGGAGTGATAGGTAACGAAAATGCAGACTTTCTGGCCAAAAAGGGGGCAGTGCTATATTCAAAACCAATAAAGCCCTGTGGATTAAATGTAAAATTAAAAAATATCAAAATGACCATAGAACAAAAATATCAACATAATATTCAAGTGGAAATATCTAATAAAAATTATTCTAAAATAAAAGAAACAGTACAAAAAATAAAAAATCTATCAAGGAAGGAAGTAGTTGCTCATTTTAGACTGGCCACTGGACATGACTGTCTGGCGGAACATCTACACAAATTTGGTTTTATGAATGATAACACATGTAAGATCTGCAATACTGACAAGATTCTAAACGGAAAACATCTATTGGAATGCACAGAACTGAGGAAAGCTGCTCCTGACAGGAAAATACACAAATTATATTGGCTGGCCAGGGAAAAATTGATGGATCAAAATCCTGCACATTAGATCAACAACAACATGTTTTTAAACTGCCTTGCAAGCATAGAAATATCAATTTTTCACAGCTCGTTATCAGCATTTTCAAGATTTAGTGCCATAAAAATCACTCAAATCTTGAACCAATCATTTGACAGTGAGACACTGAACATATATCAACTGCTTCTTGCACCATATAGCCAAGACCAACTAAATGTTAATGTAACATTGGTCTAGAGGGAACTGCTTGGGTGGTGTAATGCATAATGGAAAAGTTGATGTTCTGCAGGTACGTGTTTAATTCTTGTCATGCTGTTAACTTTTTTTAATTTAATGCAAAGTGGTGCGATATGCATACAAAATAATTATGAATGAAATTTACTTAATGCTTTCAAGTTTTACTCTTTCTCAACAATGAATGTATTACTAACATACAATTACTAATAGGCTAACTACTAACATGATGCCTAAAACTTAATTTACCTTATACATACTCAGGATATGATTCTGATTACAAACTATAATAACAACTATAACAGTTGTAATTATATGAATTGATATGTTAAGATATAAGTATATAAATTGAAACATCAACTTAAAATATAGATTAAACACTCTATTATTGGCCCTGGTCAGAAAAAAGTGTAATGAATGAGTTTCAAATTCGAAAACTAATGACGTAACTGTTGAGCCAGAATGATAAGTTCTGTAACCTCCCTTCGATATCCTGTGTTATGCTTTCAAGGAATATCTTCATTAGCCAGTAGCTCACTGCACTTTAAAAACTTTGAAATTTGAATAGGCAAGTCATACGTTTTCTATCTCAAATTACCAGTCTAAAACACCTCCACACTCTCTGAAATTAATTCAGTGTAGTTCATTAACACCTATATATACTATTTTTAAGATTTGAAATGGCATGACAAATAAGTGTTTTGCAATGACTTTTACACGGTGTACAAGATTTATCAATTTAAAACAGTGATCACTTTAAGCAGTACTAGCACTGCTTTATAATAGGTGAATGGTTGGTTGGTTATTGGTGCCTAAAGGCTGATACTGAAGATTTGCTTCATTTGTCTTCTGACATTACAATACTATGCTATTACTATCATCATCATCATCATCATCATCGTTGTTGTTGTTGTGATGCAGGTTTTGCATTCCAGTAGTTGGCCCTTGTTCATACTTGTGTTTGGTTGATTGCAAATTGCAGTGTTTACTTAGGTAGAATTTTTGCCTTGTGCAGGTTAGTTGCAAGATAATTATGGCCAAAATTTAGTCAAAAGATTGCTGCTAATTCTTTTCAATGTTTTGTTATTTGTCATTTGTGAACTGTCCTTGAGGGATTGTTCTTTAGTTCTTTTTAATTAAATTCTTTGTTAAATGTAAGTTGATGAATGTTTTGGTGGTTTGTATGTTTGTTCTTTTCCTGGCTAAGGAATCAATTTCATTTCCAATTAGACTGACATGTGAAGGTACCCATTTAAAGTGGAAAGTTATATTTAATTGATAAGTATTTTGATTATTTTTTATAATTCCTTAATTGTTGAGGAGAAGGGTTATTTACTGGATGCTATTGCCTCTAGTGTGGATGTAGAATCTCAAGACAATTACTGCCTTTTAAATACTTATTGCCTCTAGTGCGGATATAGAATCTCAAGAGAATTACTGCCTTGTTAAATATTTAATTGTAATTCTTTGAGGTAGCTAAATGCAGATGGCTTTGATTTCTGTTTGTTTTGCTTCACTTACTACAATATATGAAAAAATTTTGTTGAATACACTCTGGCACTTCCATTAAGACAATAAGGAGCCATTTGTCCAGTGGATATCTTTCGACTAATATAGCTAGAGCTGTTAGTTTCAGCAGTTCTGGGGGAATTTCTTGTTTATTGATTTCACCTATTAAAGTCACATTCATGTTGTATGGCTGATAATTTAATGGGTTTATTGTTTTATAGTTTGGTTCTATTTGAGTGGAAATTTGTAATTGTTGCAGAAAATCTAGTCTACTTTTCACTGGAGATATTTGGGTTTTACTTTACCCATGCTAAGTTTGCAAAAGCTTTATTTTAAGGGGGCATTAACATGAAAATTACAAAAAATTAAAGTTTATTTTGTATATTTTTTTTAAATTAATAACAATTCATTGAATATTGCCATACAACTTGTATTACAAATCAAGTGTTTTAACTTTTTTAAGGGTTTTAAAGTTTAAAGGTAATGGCATTTAAATGCCTGCAAAACAGAGCAAATCTGCTTCTACAATACTTGAATTTGTTTATTTTGAGCCCCTCTTTGCAGTATTTTTATGATAAAGCTATTAGTAATAACATAAATGAATTAGAAAGCATGAAAAAATCTGTATGAGCTACTTTCTCCCTTAATGCTTCATCTCATGACCAGACACATTTTTTGTGTCTTAAAGAAGAAAATACATGGTGTAAATATAGCTTGCTTCAATGTTGGGAATACAATAAGGTATAAAGTACAAAGGAAAATGGGAATAATTCCTGAGAATTGATGTGTATCAACACTGTAGAAGAATGATGCAACATTTGACTGGTATACTTCAAAACAATGAAGTGTTCAGCAAGAAAGAGAAAGAAAAATGCAGCTAGGAGCAAAGAGGATGAAGAAAAAAGGAGGCTTTTTAAGGACCAATAAATTACTAACAATATAGAACAACAGGTCAAAGTATTATAGTACAAAGTTCAGCATTTTTGTTTTTTGTTGTTTCCTGCAAACCATAGTTGTTCTCCTTTAATGCACCTTTCCTCAGAAACTACTCAACCCAATGATGTGAAATTTTTTGTGGTTGTTTTACAGATCTAATAAAATATTCTTTCAATATTTTAAAAATTCTAACTTATCACTTTCCTAACTTCATAATTTATATAAATTAAAATTATACATTTTTAATAAATTGTTATTTAATTTTGCTAATTTAACTGATTACTGAACCCTTGTCTTCGGCTCATCAGCAGTTTTCTATTGGAATATCTGGGTTCAACTATTCAATTGAAATTGAAGTTTATTACATCCAACAAACTACTTAATACACTACACTAAAATATACACACGTTTGAATGAATTTACTTTTTACAACTAATTTTATGCAATTTTTACAAACAAGTAAACCTGTTAAAATCAAAGTAAACATTTTACATTTCCATGTTCTGAATACATGTAAACTACTATTAAAACATTTTAATTTCTCCTGACCTTATGGAGTTACATTCCTTCTGTACCCCATTATAATTAACACCAGGTTTAGTATGTAATGGGGATATTATTCACTCCTAGATAGTGCAATAGTCGACATTGTTGTTTCCATACCATTTGTCCTGCCTACCTTCCAAAACCATTTTGTTTCACTTTGTCTATGTATTCTCAAAGTTTCTTAATAGTACATGTAGCATCAAAATGATGATTTATGAAAGTTATTTAAAAAAATGTGGCATTTTTGTAGCAACATATGTTAATGCGTCCTTAATATTGGAAAATGCATCTAGTTTGATTTCTAAATATATATGTAGCTTATGTGTATGAAGTTGTAGTGTCAAAGTTGATGTGGATGTCAATGGTCCAATAACTAGTTTTAGAGTGTCATTTTGAGTAGTTTCTCTTAAGTTTGCTGCAATAGTGTATTGGATTGCTTTGATACCATATTTCAATACAGGTTTGTGTTCTATGTGTGTTTTTTTAAAAAAATGTTTTATTTATTGTTTCTTTAAATGCATTGGTCTTCTTGCGACATCTGTAGGTTGTGAAATGATTACTGTAGAGATGAATGAAATGAATTAATGATGGTGCAAATGAGCTTGGAGTCCTTGGCACCTAAAGCTATCTGGCATTCACCTTTCCAGGACAAGGAAAATCTCCAAAGGAGAAGAACAAGAAGAAAAAAAAAAAGAACAAGAAGAGACTTGATCAGGCTAGGTTTCGAACCCAGGACCTTCGGATTAGTAGTAGCAAACACTATCGCTAGACCACGGAGGCAGTCTTTTATATGGCGTTCAATCTTTCCTGTGTCAGTCCTGGTGGTGTAGTGGTAATCATACTTGCCTTCTAAACCAAAGGTCGCGGGTTCAAACCCGGCCAGGATCGATGGATTTTTTTCGGGCGTAAAAATCCTAAGTATGGCATCCTTCTGAAGGGAAGTAAAGCCGTGGGTCCCGTGTCGTACATTTACGGCTCGATAAAGAACCTCAAGCCTGAAAGAAGAGACCTCCGAGCAAAATTTGTTGGCCGTTTCACACCCTGAATTGAATGGGATGCTGATGACCTGAGATGTTAAAGAACCTCCGTAAATAAACAAATCAATCAATACAAGTTCTTATTTGCTATACACTGCTGTTAAGTGCACGATTGTAAGTCTGCATGTTGCACATTCCGTCCATTTTATCGTTCCTGTCCTGTGTATTTCCCGATTAAATCTGTGCTCAAAATTCAGATACAATTTATGTATAATTAAGGTTATGAGGTATTAGTTTAATGAAGATTTTTACTGCACTTACTTCATTAATACCAGGGTGGTTTGATAAGTGATTTGGTTTGCAAATGCAACATTTATATATTGGTCATACAATTATGCTTTCTAGTATTAATATTCTATAGCTACAGCTCAGCAAATGTTTCAACAAAAGTGCTTGAGTGACAACAAAAAATGGATAAGATTGGGATTCTTAGTGTATGATGTAATACTTTTTTCTGGAAGGGAAAACATTGGAAATTTATGATAGAATTTTGCCCACATTGGGTTATGCGCACATTTCCTATTAAACCATTAACTTTGAAAAATGAGTTAAGCGTGGAAGAACAAGCATCAAAGATGCACCACATCCTGGAACTCCAAAATAGCTATGAGGCCAGAAACCATCAATAAAGTGCATGATATTGCTTTGGCTGACAGAGGAATCAAAGTACGTGAGTTAGTTGAGGCATATGGGCATCTTCTGAAAAGATTAATTTTATTTTGCATAATAAATTGCACATGAAAATACTTTGGGCATGTTGGGAGCTCCATCTGCTCAGTATGGAATAAAAGCAAAATTGCATGCGAACATTGGCCGACTGTTTGGAAATGTTTAAGAAGAATCTAACCAACATTTTATAGCATTTAGTAACTATGGAAAAAAATGTGAATTCATTACTATACACTGGAAACAACTGTCTAAACAGTGGACCACATGAGGCAAACCCGCTCTGAAAAAGTTTCGCTGGAAAGGTGATGGCTCAGTTTTTGGAACAAAAAAGGAATTCTCTTGACTTGGAGAAGAGAAAAACCATTAATGTAGAATACTATGCATCACTTTTGGAGAGTCTGAAGACAACAATTGCAGAATAACATTCAGAAATGCAAAAAAGGTGTTCTTTTACCACAACAATGCACAGGTGCATTCAAGACACGTAGTTCATGACAAATTGGTTGAATCATGTTTTCAAATGATCCTGCATCATTATTCCCTGATTTTGCTCAGATTATCATCTATTCTGAAATTGAAACCTTTCCTGGCTGGACCAAAATTTAAGTCAAATGAAGAGATCATATAGGAGATAAATGAATATTTTGAGGGCCTGGAAGATACCCATTTCCACAAAGGAATCGTGTTGAAATTCAAGAGGACTATGTCAAAAATAAAGTATGTTGCACAACTGAACTTGTTCTGTTTAATGTCAAACCAAATCAAATTATCCACACACTACAAATAAATATGAATTAAGTACCTTCCTTATAAAAGAAAATCTAATATATCAGGTTCACACCTATACGCAGATTTAATGTTAAAAATCTCCTGATAGACAATGTTAATGACATATTCCACTGGAGAAAAAAGGCGGTATTTACCAAATAAGTTGTGCAGAATGCAAAAATGTTATGTTGGAAAAACAAAGAGAAATATATGCACACGGTTAAAAGAACATTTCAGGAACATAAAATACAAACTTATGGGGAAATCAGCAGCAGCATTTCATCTGTAGCCAGAAAACCATGACATAGTGAATAAAGCAAAATTATTAAAATCAGTACAAGGACCTACAGAATTAGCAACATTGGAGAAAATCTACATTTACAAATATAGAAACAGTTTAATGAACTTAGACACTTCCAGGGATGAAAACATAAACTTTAAGCTCAACCTTAATTTCACCAGAGCAGAATACACATTTCCATAGCATAATGAATTATCCAGCAGTCAATGGGTAACTGAAAATGTGAACAATGGGTTCGTGAAACATGTACTACATATTATAAACAAGTGGAGCCAATAAGAGGGTGTAGTTTGACTGGATCATGCGATGATCTCAATTAAAATGTATTATTCTAATTTTTATGCATTTTTTGTGGTTACTTGAGAAAATGCAGACTTATGCAAAATATAAGCTCCATTGATATATATTATGGTTGATACTGGAAATAACAAGTGCAGTTATATAATTTAAACAGCTAAAATGAAGGAAAGAAAACAAATATTGAAAAGTGTAATGAAAATTAAAGAGCTGTATTAGCATGGGTTACATTAGGGGTCTGGAAATTGAAAGGCTATAATAAAATGTCTAATCAAAACAATGTTCTTTGTAGAGAGAAACAGAATGCTGTCCATGATTTATTCTCATATCAAGAAATGACAATTGTGGAAAAATTTGAGAAATGGAAAGCAGCTTAAGATGAGAAAGGGGTAGCATTAAAGAAAATATTTAATGATCAATAGATCAGATGATTGGGAGATTTTGTTTAATGTTAATTAATGTTAAAAGAAACTGGATGGTCAATGAATAAAGAAGAGTGGCAGAGGATATGTCAAATATAGTGTGAGTTGTATATTATAGTTATATTGTAACGGATTTGAGCATCCATAAATTGTGAGGGGGAGGCTCTTAAATTAAAGTGTGTTGTGTTGAAAATAATTTCAAAACCCATTTACTATTTTTAATCAAAGAAAAAGCATTTGATAAGAGTAGTCAAAAAAAAATTATGATTCTAGAACAGCAAGGATTTCCCAAATATGCCAGCAGTTTTAAAAAGTTTTATATTACAGGTAAATCTCGGATTTTTAGGCAAATGACTATGTAGTTCCTTAATTAAAATATGCAAAATAAATGCAGACATTAGCAATTTATGCAAAATGATACTCATTTGGAGTGATCTTATAGTGCTAAAATGACATATTAATGAGGATCAGTGCCTATTTCTGCCTAAAACTTTCTAAACAAGCACTTTTTAAGAATTAATATAGTTTACTTAGAAATTGTTTATTTTTAAATTTATTTCACATATACAATGCCACTTATTGCCATGCGAAGTCTACAGGTGAATTTGGTCAACAATGAAATGCTAACCATTCACAGCTGACATGCTTATGATTAACGCTTTAACTGCCACCCATGTTAAATACTTCAAAGACAATTTGCACATAGATTAAAATTCATTTCTGGTTTTCTTCTCTATGTTTTGTATTCATATCCTGTATAGTGTTAGTTATATTGAACATCAGTGTGAAGAGTAACACTGTCAAAATACAAGTATTCCAAAGCTTCTTTAATTTGTTCCTGACTGGTGGATTATATGTTTTTATTTACAATGGGAAAGTTATTTTTATGTAACAACAGGTAAGAATTAGACATTTTCTTTGTTACAGTAAACAAGCCGGTAACTAGTGTTTAAGAAATGTAAAATTATAGAAAATTTCTTCTTTGGAGTTATAAAAAAAAATATTATTATAATTATTATTAAAGAGGTTAGGCTAAACAGTCATTCGAACCTCAATTTGAAAGAAATTTATTCATTTAAAACTATTCTTTTCAAATCACACTTACAAAAGCCATCCATTCTTTCAGATTTCATATAAGAGAAAATCTCAAATAAGCAGCATGCAGATCGCACAGAATACACAGAAAGAGCCAAAGAGAAGAATTTGTCAAAATAAACTCTATTGACTCAAAAGTTTGGCTACAACTGGTGATTTCAATTCAGATCTGCATTGATAGCAGCTAATATACCATGGAACAAGCCGCAAAATTATTTATTCCACAAATTTTTGGAATAGTAGTGCCAAAAATCCATTCCATCTAAGTCCACTCAGGAAGACAAATATGGATATTGAGCATCAGAAAACACTTGGTGCAATTAGGGAGAACATAGGAGATACCTGCAATTGGGTAGGTGTCAACCAGACAACGGCTGCTCTGAACAGCTATATTGCAAATATAATAGTTGTTAAACTCAATATGCCTTTCCTTCCACATCTTCTAGCAAACAGAGAGCTCCATAAAGACAATGGCCAGTTCTACCGTAACCTAAACATTACCTGTTTAGCCCATACCTTTCACCAGATCTCAGAAATCATAAGGAATAAATTTCCAGTCAATACCATGAACTTCAATATGAAGAAAACTTTCTGCAAAGCTCCATTTCACATTGCATTCTTCAAGGAAAAACTTCCAGAAACTCTTTTTCCTCTTCAACCTATTTAACCCATTGGGGCATACTGGATAGAAGCAGATCTATATTATGTGGAACAATGGGGAGACAAAGAATTCCTACTGAGAGTACAGCTTGTGTCTAGTCTGCAAAGCCAATATTGAAAAATTCAACACTAAAGCAAGATCTTGTTTACATAAAGACAAATTTTTCATTCTTGACCTTAACAAAAGCAAAGCTGGGATGCAAAGGAAACACCTTGTTGGACCAGGTGTCAGTTGTGCAAGAAGCTTAAGTGAAAATTAATGCTGCTAAGGGGGGAGTTGGAGACAAACTATGGTGCAAGTCGGAGAGTGTAATGAAAAAAATCCTGGATATGTTGTATTGGTCCATGTGATAAATGTTTTGCTAGGGGAAGGTGGGAAAATTGCAGAAGAAGTGGGCATGAAAAATGTAAACAATTACAACTCTTGTTGAAATTCTGAAATTTTTAAGTTTTTCTACTAAATCAAATTAATTTTTGATGCCCAATATTTTTTAAAAGAGTTGACATTGTAATAATGTTTTTGCTATGTTATATGTGGGTGAATTTATAATTGGTCTCATGTGTTTTCATTTTTACAGATTAAAGTCTAGGTAATATTGATTGCTTTGTGTGAATATGTTTTTCAGTTATGGATATTTTAAATCTTACACAAATGTCAAAATGGTTAACCTCCTTAAATTTACAAACAGAAGAAATAGAAGACTTGCTAAACTTACTGACATATGCATCCAGCACAATTATTTCTCCAGTTTTAACTAAAAGTGTACCAACAAATTTCTGGTATAGCAATAGAAAATCCCCCACCCCATCTTCATTTCTAGCAGATTTATTCATGGGCTTTGAAATACATATCACCAAGTCTTCCCATTAACTTTCAAGACATGACACATGTGTGTATGTATATATGGATGACATATTTGCAATTAAAAAAAAATCAATAGGTGCTCTGAAACTAATTTAAAATATAATTCTATATATAATGTAAATTATAATTAATCTGTCGTCTAACATACTTTTATGCTTCACTTACTTTTACTTTTTACTTTTAAATACAACTGTATTTAAAAGTAAGTGAAGTGAAAAGAAAGGACAGGTTTCGAACCTCTCGGTTGTCAAGTTGGAAAAAGATGGAGTGGTTCGAAACCGGTTCCCACCATATTTAAAAGTAAGTGTGTTAGACGACAGATTAATTATAATTTACATTTAACAAACTTCACTGTGCGAGTTCCAGCAGAATTTTTTAAAAATGTTTTATTTTTGGAAAGTTCTTGCATGAATAAATCTATATAGTTTACCATGGAAGAGAAGAAAAATGGGTGGCCCCATTCCCAGTTTAAAAATTATAAGAAATGCAGACAGACTGAACTTTGGAATCCATAGAAAAAACACAAACTGAAAATTACATAAAAAATATGTCATAACCCTATCTCACACAAGTATGTAATGTTCTACAGCTTGGCACAAAGAATAATTCAAATTTCACTCGCAGAAACAGGGTATAAAACAGAATACCAACAGAAAATTAATACAGAAATAATCAAAAATTTCAACAAAGGCATAATAATAAAAATGTTCAATAAATATATAAGACAAAAATCTATAAAAAAGGTTTCTACACTGAAGAACATCAACGAAAGATACAAATTCAAAAGTTTCTCATCCCATCCTTACAACAAATTCAATAGGATATTCAAAGAATATGCCATAAAGTTAGTCCAAAATGACAAATATAATATCAAAAATTTACTAGGTTCTACAGTAAAAGATAAATAGAACAGATATCAGGAATTTGTGGAATTAAATGTGAAGATGGTAATCAAAAATACATCAGAAAAACAAAGAAAAATTTTGAAATTCTGATAAAAGACACACTTAAGGAATATTTATTTTAAACAAATTGATAAATCCGCAATGGCAAACCAATTTTGAACCCAAAACCATGAAATTAAACCGGAGGCTAAGCTGCTGAAAAAACTTCACAACCCAAAAGAGAAACATGGAAACAAATTTTCATTCTGAAAAATTAAAAAATTAACAATGAATTTTGATGTTCCACCCAAGGATGAACTCAGTAAGTTCCTACTTGAGCTAATAAAGACCGCCAAAGAAGTATCTTGAGATCCAGTCACCACAAAAAGTAGTCGGTCAACAGCTGATGGAAGTGGAAAGCTAAATTTTATTGTAATGTCATGTGTGTTTGTTAGAAATAAATTCAAATTCCAGTACAATTTAAATAATAAGATATAAGATATTTGGTAAAATAGTCCGGCAGGAGAGAAAAGTGCTTCTAGAATAATTTTCCAAGAGCAGGCTGGGCTACTTCTTTTTTAAACAGGCATTATAAACCCCTGTACAATAGGCAAAGACATGAAAAGGGGCCATGCTAAGTTACCAAAAAAATTAGTTAAACTTTCCCCCACAATATTGGCCCAATTATAGAAAATTTGCACAATTCCAATGTTGTCAATCATGACAAAATGAATTTTAATGATGATCCAGGAAGGAAAAACAAATACTGACTGAATAGTTGATTTTTCAAAAACCAGCATCTCTATTATGATGGTTGCTATAGGTGATAGTCATCTTCTTCTGCCATATGTCCACAAAGCAGAACACTTTTGGGACACTTGGAACAGAATACAATCATAACAGAAGTGGATGTTATTTTTGAGGATTAGTTTATGACAATAGCTTTGCCATATTTAAAGAAAAGGCCAGATCTAAAAAGTCTTATTGGAGACAACTTAAGTTGCTAGATTACAATGAAAGTGATAAATAAATGTGAAATCAATTTTGTATTATTTCCTCCAAATATTACATACATGCACCAACCCTTAGACGTGGGTTTTTTAAAACTTGTAAAAAATAAAGGTTTACACAAGGTCCTAAGAGACTGGAAGAAAAATATCCATGGTCCAACATTCAAGGATGCATTTCCTTCCTTACTAGTGCAGATATTAGACAAGATCAAAGTAAAAAAGTGGCTTTCATTCAACTGGACATCCCATTTGATCCAGTTCATATATTCAACAAAATTCAAGGAACTAACAATTTAACCAATGGTTTGGATTCTTGGAAGAATATCTTTGAAGAAATCCTCACAGAGACTCACTACAAAAAGCCAACAACTACTATCAGTGCAAGAAGATAAACATTGCATCAAAGAAATCAGTATTGAGACACCATTTGGCACAAGAAGAAATCACTTTACAGTAGAAGTAACAGCAGCACTACAAGCAGCAGCAGCAGCAGCAGCAATGAAGCCTAAAGTAATGACATAGAAACAAATGTCCTGAAGGACTCACTTTTTAAGGCTAATTATGAGTACAAAGCTCGACTTATATAGGGCATTGGTATAAATGTTATCGCCAGAGATGTTAAGTAATATTTCTGTGCTCATACAACAGCAAAAGAGTATTTGTTTTCCCTGAAGTTCCTGATGAAGAAACAATTTCTAAGAACCAAATATCAAAATTGCTGCAGGCACCACCAATGGAAGAGAAGGGAAAATTTGATTTTCCATATGATGTGCTGCACTACACTGTTTCAGGTTTTTTTTTCATACTCTTTACCGTCTTTGGTCATTAGCATCCAATTCAATTCTAGGCATGAAATGGCCAATAAATTTTGCTCAGAGGGCTTTTTTTTTCAGGCTTGAAGACTGTACCATGGTTTTCAGGCATTACTGTACTTGATTTTCGAGATTTCACTCATTTTTAAAATGTTAATTTATTTTATTATAATTTGACCTTATGAACGTTGTTTTTCAGTTCTAAATAACCTATAGTATAATACAGTGTAATGTTGATATTTTCATATTTTCATTAATTTAATATTATAATATTTACATGTAAACATTATGAAATAAAAGAAATATACATATACATACATATACCACACACACATTTTAAAACTCACATAAGAGTCCATAACTATGCATAAGTAGGATAAACTTTAGATAACATTAAAAAAATGTGCATCCAGTCACCTGACTATACCAAGTGACAGTAGACACAATATTTAAAAAAAAAAAAAACATTATAGTTGTAACATACAAAGTATAAAATGATACAAAAATGTACCTCTTTAAATCAAAATAGAATAATGCATATTACATTTAATGTAATGCACTCAAAAAAAAAACAAACAAACAAAAATCTCAAGAAGAAAGGACAGTACAGGAACATTACTCTAATAACCATTGCTATCAGCATCAAATATATATATATATATAATGTTTAAAAATAAAAAACAAACAAAAAATATCTGAATGCTAAAAAACAACTGATAGCATTTTGCCTATGACTTTCATTTGATTTCAGTGGCAATCCAGGGCAGTTGCCTATAAGGGCTAGTGTGTATCCTATAACATGTTTACATTATATTAAATAAATATAACAACAATAATAATAATAATAACAATAATAATAATTAAATGAATTGGGTTACTTTGTGTGGTCCTTAGTTGGCCTGAATGAAAAAAATAAATAAAATACAATAATGGCACCAGTCTTCGACACTGCTCATGTAATTAACACTTATATGAACTTGTTGAAATATTTTATTTTTTCTTTGTGAGCATTGGTAAATTTAATTCAGTTTATGTAGTGCATTATTGGTGAACAGCTGAACTCACCTTTGGTTTGGTGGGAAAATTGTTGAGGTATTGTTGTGGTCAAGTTCATTAGCTTTTCCTAGTTTTCATTACTACAACCATTAATGTAAGATATTATTTTGTATGTTAATAATAATGGTTTTAATGCAATTGATAAATAATATGAAGGACTAGTCTATGATGGTAAAGGAATAGACATATTAGGTTCAACTCAAATTTAACTCCTATCACTGATTTATGATAGGGTGTCAATAATTCATATATTGAATTATCTGATGCTCCAGTCTTAGCCACATCCTGTCAATGATATTGGCACATTGATCAATATTTTGAATTGGCATTAATTGTTCCTAAATTGAACAGAATGAAAATATTACAGATGCCTATTTTGAAAATTTTACTATAAAATCATTTTTCCCAGCCTTTGACGAGGTGTGAATCACTGGAACACCCAAATGTCAATGATTGGAACATTATATTACAGATATGGCTCCTAAAAGGAACTAACTACACCTGTGATTAATTCAAAGGCCATTAAAGCTGAGGAGAAAGGCATGCCCACAACTACTGCAGCTAAAATGTTTTTGTACCATATTAAAAACAAACAGCAAAAACCGTAATGTTTCTAAATTTGGATCTGTGAAGATGAGAATATTTTAGTCCAGTGGGTTTTGTTAACTTCTTGTCTATAGTATCCAATAAAAAAAGATGTGTTGGATAGTGTTAAATAAATAACGAAAAAAAATTAAAAGGCCAAATCCATTCACTGATGAAAGGCCAGGCAAGAAATGGTATACACCATTTTTAAAAAAAACTTTCAAAATTATGTGAGCATGTGACACAAAATTGACAACTTCTAGAGGAAAAGACTGAAGAAAAAAATTCACCATTGGTTTTCATAAGTTGACACATATCTAAAGGGCAGAATCATTTGATATCACAAATGATCCAAACAGAGTTTAATGGAGATGAAAGTGCATTTTTTCTGCAACCTAAATGGGGGAAAGTGATTACAAAAAAGAGAGTAAGGTTGTATACAGCATTTTGATATACACCATTTTTAAAAAAACTTTCAAAATTATGTGAGCAAGTGACACAAAATTTGACAACTTCTAGAGGAAATGTGACTGAAGAAAAAAATTCACAATTGGTTTCTAGAAGTTGACACATATCTAAAGGGGGGAAAGTGGTTACAAAAAAAGAGAGTAAGGTTGCATACAACGTTAGAAAGAGTACTCGTGATTGCTAATGCTGCTGCAAACTTGCTCCTCCTACGGTTTTATGTAAATAAGCAAGAATACCCAGTTTCATAGTAATTAACATACTTACCCCATGGAAAATTTGACAACCTGAAAATGGATAGATAAGTGGGCATTATATATGTAACAAATGTCTTCTATCCACAGTTGATTCAGCAAAAAAACCAGACCTGTAATATTTTTTATTGATGGCCATGTGTCTCATATGATTCTCAGTTTGTCTGAGTTTTGCTTTGAGAATGGAATTGTACTAAATGCATTTACTTCCAAATTCTACACATTTACTACAGCCAAATGACGTTTGCTCTAAAAAGGAAGTAGAATCCATCTCTAAAATATGGCACTTAAATTAAAGACATTTTGGAGCTATCATGAATTATACAAATTCCTCAGCGATGAATTACTGAAGAATCCATTCAGAATGGGTTCAGAAGTTGTGGGCTCTGTCCTTTTAGTGTTGCTAATTTCAACAAAATTGCTCCTAAAGAATGTAATGTTTTTAACTCTGCTGAAGTGACTTTAACCTAAAGATTTGGTGTCATTTTTGGAAAGAGCATACCTGCAGATAAAATGGCGAGATTCAAGAGCAAAACAGGATTGGAAAGGGCCTATTGAAGATAATTCACTTTTCCTGCTATGGAAAGCTATGACAAAACAATTGAACAGAGACAAAAAGCCAAATAGTTGAGGCACACCATACTAAAATGAATTTGAAACATTGCCGCCTTCATCTGATAAATCCTTAACCACAATGCTTCACACACCTTCCTAATCAAATGTTCTCATTAAACAGCTTCTTGCTTAACTCAGTCTAATATGGCAATTATTTCCAAAATCCCACTTGGTATGCTTACATTCTCAACACAACATGCCCTAATGGCAAATATGTTTTCACCATTCAAAAGGATACCGTTTTGGCCTCAGACAGCACTAAATGTAAAAAGAATAAGGAGAAAATTCCTTCTGCAGTAACTACTGATGCTTGGCAGAAATATAAAAAAATTAAATACCTATGTAAAAAGGCCTATTATTCTATAAAGGAATATATAAGTTACAATGTTATACTTCACAACGTATCAATTTATATGTAAACATGTATATAATAAAATTTGTATGAATTAAGTGATTTGAGATTGGGGACAGCTTACATGATACTGAACAAAGAGATGTCAGAAGATGAAACATATTTAAACATGCAAGAAACCCGAGGTTGGGGGTTATGTATTGGTCAAATTTTGTGGTGGCACGCAGAATTCTACAGTGTATCGATATGCTTGTGTGATGCAGCAAATGTATCTCAATGATAGGGAAGTGGAAGTAATGTCAATGAAATGTATCAATGATGACAAAGAAATCTTTTGGATGGGTGAAGAAGATATGTGTTGTGAAAAATTCAATTATTGGAAAACTACCTTCATCAATTCACTTGTACACTGGTGCAAGATTTAAAATATGAATTTTCCAGCCTGTATATATTTTTGAAAAAGCTTCAACGTGAGTTTTTGGCATTCCAATGTTAGTTAATTTTGCCAATGTTAGTCACTTTCTAGTTATCAGGGTATAAAAAGGAAGAATGCATGTTACATTTTTGTTTGTTTATTTCATGATTGTCATAAGAAACTTATTTTTTATACTTACTGACTACCGGCATATTTCTCTGTTTATTCATCCAATTTAATCTCTTGAATGGAATTGATGTCACACATTGGAACAGTAATTATGCACAAATGTGTTAAATAACTTTGTAATTAATAATTTATCATTATAATGCCTGCTTCAAAGTTTAATAGATTATAAGGTGATGTAACACATATGTCAATGACATACAGGCCAAAAATTTTTGTATAAATGACTGGTGTATTAAAAACGTGTAAGAAAAAAGATTATCCTTTAATTATCTTATGTTATTAATAATTAAAATTCCCTACAGTACTGAAATAATTAGTCTGCTTTGCCATTATTTAGTTCATTTTATTCTTTAACTATACACAAAATAAAGACATTTTGTCACTATAGTGTTAAAGATAGGTGCTTCTACACTATTAATAAATGTAAATTTAAAAAGAAAGCACCTTAGGGAAACAAACAGCAAAGAAAGGAAACATATCAAGGGGATGATAACTTGTGAGCACTGGGAACAAAATTACATATAGAATGGTAGTGAAACAAACACCAAAAACAGAAAAAAGTAAGTTATGTAATTGAAATCAAGAAACATACATAAATAAGATAACATATATAAAAAAAGAACATATGAAGCATGGGGAGCAAATAGGTATAAAGTGTGTAAACCAATTAAAATAAAAATATGTTCACTATATACTTAATTTTTCATATTGCAATAAAATGGGTAATTGTTGTGCTGGTCACTCATATGGTATTTCTGTCCATTGTCATTATTACATCATTTTATGCAAAGAAGTCATTATTATTTTAACTCAACATACTTTTCAATTAAAAGTAATATAAATTGTTTATTTTCACAAACTGTATGAAAGGATTGATTAATAACTAACCAAAAAATGTAGTGCTGATATCAAGGACAATAGTTTGAGATTCCCCTAAAATATTAACCTAATATAAAACATATCTACACAATGCTATTAGTAGCAAAGTGTATCTACTTTACAATGCTTACAGATTGAGATCAGGGGACATTATTCAAGGGATAGTGATTTGATTAAATATCTTGAAAAGCATGATCAATCTTTAACAGGTCAGTCTACTTACTAGGGAACGAACAACTTCACTTCCCAAATGACTGCAAGTTTTCAATAGTCTCTTCTGCCATTTTATCAAACTAAGGCAATATATATTAAATGAGTTATACCCTGATTAAATCAGTCACAGCTGAAAGTGCTCCAAATGAAATTTTCCATTTTTTTGGATTAAAAGCATATAGGACTCTCATGATACTCAAAATATTACATCAACAGCACTTATGTAAAAGCAATTAGCCTTGCAAATTAATATCACTGGGCTCTTGTCATCCCAGAACAGACCTATCATTGCCAAAACAGAAACCATCCAAGATATAATATATCATACAATATACTTAAAATATATATTAACTCAGTTAAACTGTTATTTTAAAAGCAGAAAACTAATAGTATTACTTAACTGCAAGATATATAGAAAAAGCAGTTTGCTAATCCAACCTAACCTCTATTTCGTTATCTTTTAGGCAATGAGCTAAACATTATTGTCTAAACAGTTAGTTGTTGCTCTGTAGATCCCATAATGATAAGTTCAGGACATGGAACATATCAAACACAACATTTAATGTTGTGGAAAATTAAGGCACATAATTCACATAAACAAATATATTGCTCAGTTCTACTGAGTTGGGTTTTCATTTAACGATTAAAATAAAATAAGAACGGAATAAAAAAAAATGTAATAGACATTTACCGACCTTTCTAACCTAAAAACCTAACAGCCACCCTTCCTTCTTCATATGTAAAAATATTACAAAACTTCAGAGTTAAACATTTGACAGCAGTTTACACCACTCTACCCCATTGGATTGCTTTGCACTGATAATGATAGCCAATGGAATTTTTTGACCTAATTATTCTCTCAATATGAATCATCCTTTATATTCTTAAGTGACAATTCACCTTCTGTTACTGCACTGTCCATTAAATGCAAATGTGCCAAATCAGCCTTCCAACAGACCACTAAATCGATTAGCACTATGCACAAATTCAACATTTCAACATTTGTACAGAAGGCAGGTTTAATGATATTCCAAATAATTTAAATTACTCCATACCTCCAAACGATGTTCACCAACGGTTATTTCGTCCAATACAATTTCAAACCTTAACTGTCATGTAAAACAACACACTATTGGTCAACATGCCTGACTGAACGGAAACGGATCTTATACGGTAGGAAGACACTGGTAGACACAAACCTGCCAGCCGTATTAGGACAGATAAGTATGCATGTAAAAAACCAAATGCAAAAGAAATTAACATGCAAAACAAATTTATCTATTTTAAGTTATTAATCTGTGAATGTATTAAATATTATTTTGAGCAAGGCCTTATAAACAGTCTTTATATTTTATGTTAAAAGTTGATATTTCAAACAACAACAACAACAACAACATAATAATAATAATAATAATAATAATAATAATAATAATAATAATAATAATAATAATAATAATAATAATAATAATAATAATAATAATAATAATAATAATAATGCTTTGATGATGTCATTGATGTCATAACGGACATTACATCATGCTATTTTTAATAATATAATGCATCATCTTCACCTTCATCAACTAGCGTTATGTAGTTCCGCCGGTGCACGAAATTGTAAATGCACTAAGCTTCTGTCCTCTGCGGCCAATGCGAAACTCCAATGTCTGTCAAAAGTGACTTGGCAATAACATTCTTTCTCTTTTCTTGACATTAATTGATTTTTTTTCAGACAAAAAGCATAAAACCTAATACGAAAATACAATGTACAGTTAAAATAAACATTGTTTCAAATATTTTTCTGAAAGGTTCTCAAATGATATATATTTAATATTTTAATATTCATTACTAAAGTAAAAGTTTTAATACATTCTTAAATTTGAAGTAATGCTCCACTATTCAATATCATATGAGTCATCAGAATGTACTAGTATAAATTAATCAAACTGCGGAAGAATGTGTAAAATATTTATTAGAACAAATGCATTCGGGCTAATTTTATCTCTCTCTCTCTCTCTCTCTCTCTCACTCTTTGCTCCAATTTTGAATATTACAAGACTGCTTTACTAAAAAAAACCCAATAAATTAAAATAATAATTAATAGTAAACAAATAAAAATATAAAATTCAAAATTACTTCAATTTTAGTGAATAGTTGTAATTAAAGATTGGGAAAACAGATAATAGCTGGAACAGCGGGAAATGAAAGTTAAGACATAATAGCTGAAAGAACTTCTACATTTTAGCGAATTCCAAAGGGATGTAAGCTATTGCGGTTTTACCCGTGGAAAGTACTTTTTATAACCTATCCAAATATGCATCGATTGTACCTACTAGGCACTTGCAATTAAAAAAGGAGAATAAAATTTATCCAAAAAATATATGTGTATATAATAATAATAATAATAATAATAATAATAATAATAATAATAATAATAACTACAGAAGCAGAAAAAGAATTAAACCCTTAGAAATTCACAGACTTTATCCTTTTTTTTATTGCTTATCTAGTTATTGTTATTTTAGTTACATTGTTCTTAGTGTTACTTTATTTCTCATATATATAAAACAAAATATATATTCTCAAAATCAGAGAAACCCAGCAATTAAGAGTGGAGGTTTATCCGAAACTCAAAATTTAAAAATTGCTCTAGCAGCACCAATATTTGCCTATTCATAACTAAACTCGGCATATACCATTTAAACCAAATAAGAAAATAGTTTCTTAAAATCAGTGGTCAAATTAATTAGGATTGGGCATTTACCTAAAAAACCAGCTGGGTTAATGTGAACTTAAAAATTGCTCTACCGCAATTTTTAATTTTTTTTTTATTTAGGACGCTTGGTATATACCAATTATATAAAATAAGAAAAGAAACAATTCTTGAAAATCACTGAAATTGGGCTTTTAGGAGGGGGGGCTTTACTGAAACCCCAAATTTAAAAATCGATCAAGTGGGATTCATATTTGCTTTTTCGCAACGAAGCTCCACACATAGTATTTTAATAAAATATGAAAATATTTTTTTTTTAATTGGAGAAATCGGGTCATTAGGAGAGGGGGTTTATCCAAAACTCAAAATTTAAAAATCACTCTAGCAGCACCAATGTTGTTTTTTCACAGCAAAACTAGGCATATATCATTAAATCAAATAAGAAAAATAGTTTCTGAAAATCGGAGAAATCAGATTATTAGGAGTGGGGGTTTACCTGAATATGAGAGTGAAGTGTAAAATTTTTTTTTTCAACAAAACTCTGACATAACAATTAAATAATATAAGAAATATATTTTCTGAAAATCATGGAAATCAGATCATTATGAATGAGGATTTACCTGAAACATTACATTTAAAAATCGCTCTAGCAGCACCAATATTTGCATTTCCAAAACAAAACTGGGCATATAGCATTCAAATCAAATAATAAAAATAGTTTCTGAAGATCGCCAAATTATTGCGAGTAGAATTTCCCTAAAATGCTCAATTTTGAAATTGCTCTAACAGCTGCAATTTTTTAAAATTAAACTCGACTTTTGTCATTGAAACAAAATAAGAAAAACTGTTTCTGAAAATTAGTAAAATCGAACTATTAGCAGGGGGGAGGGTACCCACAATTTAAAAATTTCTCTAACGGCACCAATGTTTTTTCTTCACAACAAAAATTGGTATATATCATATAAATAAAAATTAAAAATTCCGAAAATTAGGAAAATTAAAACATTAGGAGTAAGAGTATACTGGAAAACATAAATTAAAAATGGGCTCGGGTTTAATTTCCTCTGTTTAGTTTTAAAACAAAATGAAAAATTAAATCCAGTATATAAACCGTATTTATAATGATGCACATGTTTTATATTTAACAAAAGCATCGTCGTGAAGATAGCAAATGTTAAATATTAACCTAAAATGCGTTTGAGAATTATATTTGTATGTAAGAGTGCAATGTAATAACGTCAGAAAAGTGTGCCTTACATGTTTTTATTACAATAACAATGAATTAAATTTCAAAGCCAATGGATACACATGATATTCGATAGTTTTTATTTGCTTTGTACATTGTAATTGTTTCGGAATAGAAAGATGTTTTTGTTTTATTGAACATATTAACATCTTAAATATGTCATGTTATTTGAAAAGTTCTGTTATTTCTCTCAATATTGGTGAATGTATAAATGATACCAAGGGCTAAGTTCATAATCATGGTACATTTAAAAATACCCAGACAGTATAGCTTTGTCTATAAATGGTCATACTTTTCATTTAATTAATAATATGCCGTTAGCTTTTGTGTTTTAATCTAAAATAATAATAATAATAATAATAATAATAATAATAATAATAATAATAATAATAATAATAATAATAATAATAATAATAATAATAATAATAATAAAACGTAGTTTCTCTTTTGTGGTACATATAGATTGCAAGAATTCTAATTTGTTTCCCCTAACACCACGCAGTAATGCCATAACTTATTTCATTTTATTAATTAATAAGGCCAAATTTGGATTTTATATTCAATTTTATTACACGTTTTTCATCTGGTGAGGAATTCACTTAATTTAGCAACTCTGGCTTGACGGACTTCATATATATATAATTAACAGTAATAATAAAAGTAGATAAGGACAAAACACTAAGAAAAAGTCACACTTGTTAGTTCATAAATTTTTAGTAATGGATGTCAAATTCCAATAACAATGGAAGGAATCATGAAATAAAATTGTAATATACAAATATTAAGATTTTTTTTGAGAAAGAAGAGGCGCGTAAAAATTATTATACCGTGTGTGCCCAAAAATGTATACACACATTCATAGTAGATATCTATTTAAAATATTTCAAAGTTGGATCGAAAAGCAACATTAATGTGTGGTATGATGTTCTGTAAACAGATATGATTCACATTTCGTTATGCTAGCTTTGCTACTACAAAATGTAGTCAAAATTATCGTTTGAACAGCATAAAGCAATTTTGAAATGGTATTGGAATACCGAGAATGTTAAGTTCAAAGGCAATGGATATGTGTACAGAACAGAACCACCAACGCGAGTAACAATTGCACTGTCTAAGGCACTGGATAGGACGAAGAGGTCCGGTTGATTATCCACCGCGTTCTCCGAATCTAGTTGGATTTCTACCTATGGGGAACTCTTAAGGATGTTGTACACCGTAGAAAACCAGCTACACTAGCAGCACTTCGGGAAGAAATTGAAACGTTTATGCTGCAATTGCTGAGGACATTTTCACAAACGTTGCTCAATCAGTAGATCAACGTACTCAGAAGTGTATCGACCCGATGATGGGCATTTTGATAAACGTTGTAACTGTAAAAATCTAAGATGATTATTCTCGCCATTTTCTGTTTGTGTGAATTCAGTTTTGTTATGCTAACACATTTTTTCTTTGCTTGAGGTGTGCATACACTTTTGGCACCCTCTGTACACCAAATTAAATTACATTAAACCAATTAGTGGACTAAATGGTACTAAGTTGTGCTATTAATTCAGAAATAGGTTATAGTGAAAATAATTATTTTAAAAACAGAAGAAGCAGAAGAAGAAGAAGAAGAAGAAGAAGAAGAAGAAGAAGAAGAAAGGTCATTTAACTGAAGAAAGTAATAAAAAAAGAGATCTTAAAAATTGGAATGCTGGAGTGGAAAAAATTGTACCCCAAATAAGTAGCACCGAGTAATAATAACGATTATTGAAATATGTCTACACTGAAAAGAGCTTTAGATCACAAAATTGTGAATGAAAGAAATAAAGAATATACGTAAAATTAGCTCAATATAGGACAACGGGGCTACGAAATACAAAATATATGATCGTACAACATCAGAATGAAAGTAATGTAAAAGTAGAAAGGAATGTAGTGCTAATTCCATGAATGAAATAATAAACAAAAAAGGTATAACGTTTAATTATAAAAATATCATAGACGGATTAAATACAAAACTTATCAAATGTGGATCCCGAGCACTTTCATGTTCCTAGACTTTGAAATTTTATAATTGTATGTTGGTGGACTGGATACGAAGATGCAGCTCCGCTGTTTATAATAATAGAAACGCATAAAAAGTTATCGTCATAATAAGTCTTTTGGGAACATATAGTAAATATTTATGCTGAAATATTAGACAAAATCATTAGAATTTTATAAGAGGAAATGAGTTCTAATGAACCACACGTAAGGTGCCTCAACAATTGTTAGCATGTTTTCTTTTCAACACACTGCAATAAAAGGCGAGCATATAATTTATATGCCCATTAACTGTTTGTTGGCTATGTGAAGGTATTTCATAAAAACGTACATTTGGAATTACAGAATAATTTTTTAAAAATAATAAAGCATATCTAGGACAATGAAAATACAGAATTTTAACGAAATACATAGATCCGAGTGAACAAAGTAATTGGCCCAGGGATATAAACAATGAATTGCAGAAGTTTTCCCACTCGTCTTTGTTTTTATTTATACATTAGACCAGCATTGCTCAAGTTGTGGCCCTTAGCACTAAAGAGCTGAAAATAACATTTATACTTGAATGTATTCAAACAAACAATGAATTATTTGAAAACAAAATATGAAACAAATATGATGTATATTTATTGTGGTAAAGAAAGCTAGAATTATAATGTTGGTAACCATTTATTTCCGAGAGACCTTTCAAATAAGTAAGCTACAAGGCGGACTAAGCAGAAAACTCGTTGTACTGTTATAGTTTCGCTGGCAACAGCATGCATCTTTCACCAGCGAACAGCGTAGACTGAAATAAGTTGTTTTTTTTTTATAGAGAAGACACATAATTAAAATGGTAAAAAGCTTCAGAGAGGCATTTTTTTGATTCTCAAAGGAGGCCATGAAAGTATGTGTGCCTTTCATTACAATTTACTTGAAAAATCAATCAATCAATCAAAATCAATATTTGCAACCATGTATACATAATCACACACATAAATCATAAATATCATATAATATCATTGGGAAAATGTAGATAATTTCAAATACAACTATTAAGACCTATGTATCACGGTTTATAAGTAAAATGCAGCATGGTTTCTCTCATTTTGAAATTACAGGTTATGAGTATTGTTGTGCTACCACATTTATTTATTATTAACTAAATGTTTAGGGGTGTTATATACTTTTGATGTAATATTATTGTCTTGATTATTACTATTCTGTAAGGATGCTTTACAATAAGAAGGAAAATATTGCAAAAAGGCAGGTTCCTTAAACGAGGGATGAAATTTATTGAAAAGATATATGGAATTTATGGTCTTAAACTTAACGTTAAATCTTAGGATTCAGTGATAACCGGAAAACTTTAAAGGGGATTCACTGTTAATGAAAGTTTGAGAACAGTTGGTTTAGATGAACACTTCATGGGAACGACATGAGAAGGATCTCTCTTATTTACAGATGACGACCCGGATTGCGGCTTCTTCAGAAAATCAATTGGAAACAGCAACTCAGAAACTTAGGAAAATAATATACATATATTATAAAATATACCAATACATTACATTCCTTTGGATCCACCATAAAAATACAAAGAAGATAATTGGATAAAAAATAATTGAACAAATCATGTACTTCAAATATTTGGGAAGTACCATAATGTGAGCGGAATGGTGGTATGGAAAGAAAGTCAGGAACAACTTAACACATTTGTGGCACATATATGTGTTTGAAAAATAAGGCAAGAGGAATTAAATTAAAATTTTATAAAACTTTGAAAATCACGACATTGACATATGACTCTGATTTAATGCAATGTAATAAAATCAAATTTGAAATATTGGGTTGTAACTGACCTCTCTCTCTTTAAGATCAGAAAAGGAGTGAAAACATAAAAAACAAGTTACAAATACATCATTTAAATGAAGAGAAACGGTCGAATATTTTTGGTTTCAACATATGTTAAACATAATCGAGTATCATATTCCTGAGGTTTTGTTGTATTATAGAACTTGGGTCCAAGAAACATAGGAAATGCAAGACTACATCGGAAGGAATATCTTTCACAATCTTTAATGGAAAGAAACGGACCAATAGCCCAAGCCTTTAAAACGAAAATCTTAATTTAAAATTAAGTTACCTTTTTGTCAAGAATTTCAATAACTTCCTTTTTTTTAATGACTATCTTCCGAAATTTCTGCACAAAAAGAGTTGGAACAAGAACAACAAGAACAACAACAACAATAATAATAACTTATTAACATTATTATTATTATTATTATTATTATTATTATTATTATTATTATTATTATTATTATTATTATTATTATTATTATTATTATTATTATTATTATTATTATTATTACTTTGGCTGTTAATGTTGAAGCTAAAAGTATTTTTGATCAGGCGTAAAAGCTACCTACCTGCTGGAATAGTTAACTCTATAGTACGAATCCTCATATCAGAACAATCAGAAATTGCTGCTCCTCTCTCCTGATTCCTGAAGGATTTGAAAATTTGACTGTGGAATGTGCTAGTGTGGTACTAGTTTACCACTTCACAAGTACATTCAGAAAATAAAACTGCAAGTTGGTATCCAAGTACCCGCCATAAGTTACCATTATTATGGTGCTTATGCATCTATATTATTGTGATACTGAGCAGCTTGAAAATTAACACTGCATAACAAATAAATCCTAAGATGAATATTTGCTCTGTAAAAGATGGTTTGAAGAACAGAAGAAGTTAATACCATTTTGTTTACCTTATGATGCTGAATAAATACTTTAATAAGATCTTTTATTGAAAATATAAATAACGTATTGTTAACGGTGGTATTTAAAAAAAATATTTTCAAGGCATTTAGTGAAGCGGTAACATTATTGAAATTGCCGTTTTGCTAAATTTCGTTTTACTTTAGTTGATGGTGGTTCACGCAGCCAGTCTCTGTTTTCGTGTACAGTCTCCACTGGAAGGCCACCAAATCGAAGGTGGTATCCGTTATGGCATCTCAGCTGATTCGTGTATTTTGGCGGCGTTGGTGTTAAAATATTTGGTATTGAAATGAATATATGGAATATATACAGAAATTAGTTATTATTCAACAATGAAATATTTTTAAAATTAAGTTGAGATGAAGAAATTTGTTAATGCATTTTTAAAAAAAACACGATGTAAAATCCCAAAGATGATTTTATTTCCGAAAACACTGTAAGAAAATGTCCGAACAAATAGTTGTTATAGAATGCAGTTTAATATTATAATTTGTGTTTTTTTTTCGAGACGTTTTGTTTTGTGTATTAAATACTATACGGCATCCATTAATGGATTGCCACTTTATCCAGTGTAATTCGTGTTCATATATATTAGCCTAATGAATATATTAATATGAACGTGGGACCGGAGGCCCGGCAGGAACAACTGCCTGCGGTTAAACAAGAGGTTGGAGAAGCTGCTGGAACTCCAGGTAATATGGAAAGAACAGAGAATGATGTAAGTGAGGATGCTGCTCCAAGTCCAACTACTGGAGATGAACCACCCAGTAACCCCTGGAGCTCTGTGAACTGTGTTTTTTGCCAACATACTCTTGGGGGTGGGGACAGTCCTAAGTTACTGGAGTGTCTACATAGTGCTTGTGCTGCCTGCATTTCATCAAAGTTAACAGAGCAAAACCAATTGGATGGTGAAGTTGTTGGTAGGTGTGCTTTATAGTATAAAGGTAGAATTTTTAGAATAACAGTAACAACAGATGCCCTGTTCAAGGATAAAATGCACTAGAAGGAAGAACTGTGATAAAATTTGACAAAATTATTGTGATAAGGTTTTAACGTTAGGTTAATTTGATACCAGATCACTGCTTAGAATAATTGGAATATTGCAAATAACTTGTAGAACATGTAAAATACCAATGTGTATAAGTTTAAATGATATACATTGGTATTTTGACAAGACATATCACAACATCATTATAAAAATAATACAATCTAAACACCTTAGTTAAATACTTCTTCTTTCTGAATCCCTTATGCCCTTAGGCATCTTGTTCCTTCACTAAACTATCCTGTATCTTCTGCAGTTTCTTGTAGTTTTCTTATTAACTTCTCATGACTGTGCCAATCTCTCCATGTATAGCTTCCACTACAATCTTGGTCTTTCCCTATTTCTCCCTTCTTCCTCCTTTTGGCCATTCTTACCACATGCCGATACCGTTTTAGCTGACTCAACTAAATACAAACTTCCTTATAGGTAAACCACTCACCAAAGTTTTTAAAGTTATAAAAACTTATAATAAAGCAAGTGTAAATACAGCAAATTTAATTACAGGAGAATGAGTGCAGATATTATTATAATTTGGAGTTCATGGTCACAATTACTCAGTGGTAAATCAATACAGCAAATTTCTACATTATTATGTTCTTATGCTGTTTTTTGTTTCCGACCAGGGCTACTCTGCCAACAATTATCCCTCGTTCATCATTTATTTTTCAGAGTTGCAAACAACAATAAACATCTGCATTGTTTTCATTTCTGGTGGTATTCAGTGTGATTCTTGTGATATATTGTATCATTATAAATGTGTTAGGTAGAGTGATAATATTCTTGATGGTGATCAGTTTTGTTGTAAAGTATGTATAAAGAAAGCTGAAATAAGAAATTTGAAATCTAATCATGCATTAATCTTTTGCAGGATAATGTCAAAATTTAAAGGCAAAACTGACCGAAAGCCTAAAATAGGTATTTTTAATTCTAGGTCTGTTAGCTTCTCAAAAGTGGTGAGAAGTGGAAAAGCAGGAAAATCTTGCCACAGCTTACTGCAGATGCCAAATGTCTTACAGGGTTTTGAAACTAATAATAGATTTTCTGATTTAGGTGACATTAAAGAGACAGAATGTAAGGACACATCACCCAATCTTGTAGCTATATGTAATAGGTTCAATATTAATAAGAAAAGGATTTCAGCTCTAGGTAGCAGATGCAAAAACATATGGGATCAGCATGCTGCAGGAGACAGTTTAAAGTTTAGTGTATATGTAATGCAAATGCTGGTCATGAAGATGGTTTCAGATATTAAGTGGTTACCAAAAGGCTTTTCTAAGGAAGTCCATTTAGTGATTATTGGGGGAAGACAGAAATAGTTTTAATAGGGACCCCAATTTCACCAATTTGAAATTTAGTTGGAACTAGAGAACATCTTCAAAGAACAGCAATCACACACACATAAATTGAAATTTGTTTAATGTTTTGCAGGTATGTTTCGGGCTAAGGTTAGAGGAGTGAATGCCATCTTGTGAAGATTGTCTAGTGTTTATGCTAATTTTTAATTATTTTAATGAATAGCTAAGAAGGGAACATTTCACTAAGTTTTGGATATATCTGAACTCCAGAGGCAAAAGGGATCGTACGAATCTTTTTGCCAAGGATTTGAAGTATGGTCATTGTCATCATGTTGCAGCAGACTTATCCTTGTTGGTGCTTCCTCTTATAGGATAAAAGAAGAAAAGGGTCGCCAACAGTTAATACATATTGGTATATCTAATGGTTTAAATTCATACAAATAAACAATGCGTGCTATGTTTTATTTCACTAAAACATTAGATTTAAAAATAAAATTGAAGAATTTAATATAGCAATTCCAGTCACTCTGATAAACAAGAAATTAAAGTTCTTTGTCTAATGGTACACCACTGTGCAGAACTGGAACTCAGGCAATAATAATTATTCATTATGGTCTAGTTTTGTTAGACATTCCATTAGTTGTGGAGGTGTGAGTATTTACATTAAGACCATCCTCAATTTTAGTAATATTGACATCATTTCCTTCTGTACAAAGCAAGACTTTGAAAGCTGCTATTGGTTCATTTGTAATATTAACTGTTTACGGCGCTTCATTTTCATTTTTTTCATCAACTAGCCAGAAAAAGTCCTCAATTCCTTGTACAGGAATATAAATATCTTTGTGGTGATGTAAATACTCTCAATTTATAATGAAAGGAAGCAAACACTGAAATCCTCATTAGGGAGTTATAATTTAGATGATATAGTACATTTTTCATCCAGAATGCAAAACAACTCTGCAACACCTATAGATGATGTATTTATAAATTATTTTAAAATTTTCTATATTTAAAACATTAAATAGATTGTCATGTTGTTGTTTAGTATAAAATGTGGTTTATACTAAAGCAGACAAAAGGAAACAGAGTAGTAATTTTGGATAAAGAAGATTATAATAATAGAATGCAGAATTTATTAAATAAAAAAATATGTTCCGATCCCATCAGACCCATTGAAAAGGTGTGTTAATTCCATCAATGAGGTTCTGAAAACATGTACAGTCATTCCAAAAGAAACAATATTCAAAATAAAACAGAGCAACCCTAAAATAGCTAGGTTATATGGTTTACCAAAAATTCACAAGACTGGGAATGGTATGCGCCCCATCATTAACAACATCAATACTCCCTCTTACTTTTTAGCAAAATGGTTAGCTAATAGATTCAAGGCATTACCAAAATTTCAAACCAGGAGCATAAATAATTCATATCAGTTAATAGAAAAAATTAAAGATATAAAATTGCACCCCTCTGACACTCTTATATCTTTCGATGTAGAATCTCTGTTTCCTAGCATACCAAAAGAAAAACTCCTGATTTATCTACATGATTGGCTAAAAACAAGTGGAATTAATGATATACACATAAAAGAATACATCAAACTGACAGAAATTTGCATAAACCAAGCCTTTTTCACTTTTAAAGGAAAATTTTATAAACAACAAGCAGGACTTACAATGGGCAGCCCCTTATCTCCATTTCTAGCTAACCTCTTCATGAGTAGATTTGAAACACACATCAACACAGCGTTTCCATTCATATTTAAGGTATGGTACAGATATGTGGATGATATATTTGCCATAGTTAACAAAAAACTCATTGACGATGCCTTAAAATAAAGCCAATAGACCTGTATTACAAGTTTCTGACATTGCCAAGCATTAAGTTACAATATTATATACAAAATATAACTTACCATTTGTCCATTGAATATAAACATCTATTTATGAGATATTTCTTCAACTGTTACTTAAATTTTGATTTCTCTATAGATTTGATCTCTGCTGGTAATTAATTCTAGAAAAAGGTACCCATTATATTTATATTTTTATATACTCTTTGTTTATTATAAGCATACTTATGATATTTACTATTTCTGGTATTATAGCTATGAATATTGTTATTTTTTATAAAATTCCTCCCTTCATTACATAATACAGCCTTATACACATAGAGAGCATAGACAGTTAAAATTTCATATTTTATAAATGCATCCTTACAAGATATTCTATATTCTAATTTAGAAATTAACCTAATACATTATTCTGTAACATATGATACCTGTGGAAATAACAACCTCAGTAAGGGAGTATGGTTCTTGTGGAATTCAAACTGCAGACCTTAATGACCTTGGCCACTTGTGCCAATCTAAATGGGAATGATCAACTTTCAGAGGGATGTAATGTATCTAGAATAGCATTGTTCAAATTTTTATCTCAATGTTTGATGTTGACACACAAACTGATTCTATATATTCTATAGTCAGAATAGCCTACTTGGTCTACCAGCAACTACTGAAATTTTACAAATTAAAAGACATTAAGGATATGTATTTATTTTATTTTTGTGATTTGGTACAATTGAAGCAGAGGTTAGGTTTTATTATATTTGATATGCAGATTCATGTTTTCCCTCTGGAGCTCACTTGGTGAGTATGGGAAGTAATGACCCGGAGGTATCCAAGCTGCCAAATGTCCAGGAGTATAAGTGGACCACCCTGCATCCTAAATATATATGATTCCTGGGGACATAAGTAAGAAAGCCTTGGCCACCAGGTTGAGAGTTGAGCATGTAGCCAACATCATCATCATCTTGTAAATATATTTAAAAAAAATACTGTTATGAAACCTGCACGACCTCGGATGATGAAGGATCTAATGACAACCTGGAATGTACGGACTATGTTAAGACCCGGGGAAATGAAAGAAAAAGCAAGCAAAATTTTAAAATATAGTTTAGATGTGGTAGCACTCCAAGAAATAAAGGGGAGGAGGAAAAGGGAATATCGATAAACAAGAATATACATTATTGTATAATGGAACAAAGAAAACTGAACTAAATGGGATAGATTTATTATTTATCAATGCTCTTTAACATATATGGGATAGGATAATGATCTCAAAGAAATAAAAAGGAGTCTAATAGAGTTTAAGCTAATTAATGAATAATAAATATTACTCAAATGTAAATTTAGAAACATGACTATAATATCAATACATTACTCACAGAGAAGGAAGAGATAGGAACAGAAGAATTTTATGAGAGCTAAGAAAATGCATGTAAACAGGTAGGAACCTATGATACATTAGTGGTATTAGGAAATTTCACTGCAAAAGTGGGGAAGGAAAATTATCTAACTAAAGTGGCAGGGAAACACACATTACATTAAACAAGTAATGAAAATGGAATTTACTTGGATAATTACAGTCGGGAACAATGTGATTATAAAGAGTATAGATTTCCCTCGTAAAGAAATACATAAAGGAATGTAGAAAGTACTAGGTACAGATATAATCAAATTGATTGTGTACTTATCAACGCAAGATATATTTTTTTCATTATAGATGTATGTAATTGTAGGGACCCAAACTGCAATTCAGATTACTTTCTGGTAAAGGTGAGAATGAGAATAAGAATAAAGAAAATGGAAAGAGTTCAAGAAAAGAAACAAATTTGGTGGGATAGAGCAAAAAATGTAAAATGAAGAGAAAAAGAAATATTGGGAGCTAATGGAGAGTAAATTAAGGGAAAAAGGAAGAAAAGAAGATGTAGAAGAACAATGGAAGAGTATAAAAGAGACAGTGAAAGAAGTAACAAAGATAAAGCATAGGGAAAAAGAGGATGGAGAGAAATATAGTGTGGTTTGATAAGTAATGTGAACAAGCAATAATAATAATAATAATTTATTTGCTGTCAATAGACTTGTGTACACAAGTTTCTGACTTTGTCAAAAAAATACAATTTATAAGGTATCCTGTGACACTTTCACAAATTATATAGCAAATATACATTTTATATATCTTGTACAAATTTAAGCCATCTTCAACTCAAGATTGTTTTCTATACCAGTTATTTACACATGAAGTCAACACTCAGATTAATAAAAAAGAATAGGCTAGAAGAAAAATACTACAAAAAGAAATCTGAAATACTTGTGAAGAATATTGCCAAAGAAGAAGAGATACAAATTATCTCTGTAAGAAAAAAAAGAAAGTATTGGGAAAGAAAAACATTAAATCAACAGAGTGAGATAAGGAAATTTTATGCAGCAATAAAACAAACTAAGCAAAGAAAACAGAATAGAATTAATGTCTAAGTAAAATCGTAGAAGATAAAGATATTCTGGAAAGATAGATGTAATATTACAAATAATTATTAAATAAAGAGTATACATTAAGAAGTAATCTAGAGCTGAAAAGGAATAAAAATGAAAATAATGGAAATAAAAAAAAAACCTGATTCTTGGGATATTAAAATAGCAATACAGTATTTGAAGAATAATAAGGCACCAGGAGAACATGATATATATGAGTTAATAAAATATTAACAGGAAATGAAATTATTAAAATTGTATACATTTTGATAATAGAAATATGGCAGAATGAACAAATGTCTTATGTACTACATTAATGTGTTCAGTTGTTTACACAAACTCCACTTACTTATTTAAAACTTTGGACTAGTTTTAAATAAGTAAGTGGAGTTAGTGTAAACAGCTGAACACATTAATGTAGTATATATTACCACTCCATTGTCTACAGCTTCGTAAGTACAATTTTTACTTAAATGTCTTATGGTTGGAAAATAGGTTAATGTGGTCATTATAAAAAAGCGAAATTAATATCAATATCATTATTATAGGGGAATTACATTATTGTATATAAAATATTCTCAAGTATTTTAAATGATACAGTAAAGAAGTATGCAGAAAGTATTTTGGATGAGTATCAATGTGAATATAGAGGTAGGAAGAGTACAGTGGATAAGATACTTGTAAGACAAATGAAGGAAAAAATTTATGAACATGGTGCAGATTTATGTTTTTTATTTATTGACTTTAAATATGCATTTGATTCCATTGATAGGGAAGCACTCTATGAGACAATGGAAAGTTGCAAATTCAAATAAAAAAACATAAGATTAATAAAGATGAGAATGGGAAATACTAAAGATAGAGTTAAAATAATGAATAAACTAAGCCCAGATTTCTATTTTGATACTGAGTGAGACAAGGAGATGTGCTATTGGTGACACTTTTTAATTTAGCCCTACACAGAATAATAGGTGAAATAGATCCCAAAGGAACTATATTCCTCAAGACTAGTCAAATATGTGCTTATAGTCATTTTAGCAAGAGATAAAAACCAAGCTAGTGGAAGTCTATAAGTAACTTTAAAGAAGGTCCAAAGAAGTAGGATTAGAAGTAAATGAAGGAAAATCAAAATATATGGAGATGACAGCAGATAAAAATAAAAGGAAAATTACAAGAGAAAACAGTGAAATATTTAGGAACACTTGTAAATAATGATAATTTAAATGAATGTATAAAAGAAAAAAATTCAAAATTTGAATGCAGCATATTACGATGATGTACAATTATTAAAATACAGAGTAAATTAGTAGAGTGACAAAATGTAAGATGTATAAAACACAAATAAGATCAGTAGTAACATATGCTGCAGAAACATGGATCCAAAACAACAAAGATGGGGCAATAGATGAAGATTTGAAAGGAAAATATTGAGAAGAATTTATGTATTGGTAAAAGATAAAGAACAATGGAGAATAGGATACAGTTATGAATTAAAAAAATTAATAGAAAAATAAGGTATTGTGCGGTTCATAAAGGAACAAAGAGTAAGGTGCTTAGGGCATATAGAGAAAATAACGTAAGATAGAATTCCAAAAAGAATGTTTAAAGGAAGATTGTATTCTAGAAGAAAAAATGAAGACTAAAAAACAAGATGGTTAGATGATGTAATAGAAGATCTGAGGAATATGGAAATTAGAGGATGGAAAAGTAAAGTGGAAGATAGACAATTGTGGAAGAAGATTGTGCAGGAGGCCAAAGCTCGCTTGGGACTGTAGAGCTAAAAGAGCTATTAATACGTACCTAAGAAAATAGCTATGTTGAAATTTGTAATTTCATATAAATTTTCAAATTATAGTTCTTTATAAGATTCAGAAAGTTAGTAATTTGTAAAACAATAGCATTTTTTACAGAACTTGTTTTGAGAGTTCTTTCTACTGGGTGATTTGTACCATTCCACATGCAGTTGGTTACTGTTGACCAACCTCTGTAGTTCTCATGTTGTTCCCCTATTTGAAAACCTGCCGAGTAGCCAAAGGGGAGGTCAGTGCGAGTTTAACTCCTGGAACATATGGTTGTAGTGTGAGAGTGTAGTAAGTATTCATTAGCCAGCATAATGCAGTGTATTAATTGCATTAATATGGCTCAGTTCTATTCCCCAATGAATATTTATTTATGATGTGTGGAGATTGTTTCAAGAGAGATTCCTTGATGTTCATCTACCAAGTTCAAATCACAGATTGGTAAATAAATTTTATGAAACTGAAAGTATTTTTTGTAAAAAGAGTACATAACCACATACAACACACAGAATATGTGGAAAGAAAAACATTGAACTTGCTCTGGAATGTTCTGCTAAAAATCACACAAATCATTCTCAACAAATGGGAATTTCCTATTCCTCTTGTTGAAAGGCAACTAAGCTACTGAAGTTAAAATCCTATAAAATTATTGTAGAGCATGTACTTACATAAGGTGACCCTATATACAGGAGTAGATATAGTGAATGGATTTGGAATAGTGTGCATGAGAAGAATTAATCCTTATCTAATGTTCTTTATGGACAAATCTTGTTTCTACTTAAGTGGGTATGTTAATTCACAGAAAAACCTATACTGGAGTTCAGAAAAACTTAACTGCTTACGAGGAACCCCTGCATGGTCTAAAAAAGGAGCATGAATTCCATTAGCAGCAAGAGAATATAATGGCTCTTATTTTTTTTTAAGTAACATAATGATAGGTATGTGCAGAATATTTTGTAACCCTTTTTCCATGAATTAACTATATGGAACTAGGTTTGTGATTTTCCAACAGTACGTGCAGCACATTTCTCCATGCATGTAATTCATAGAATATTTGATAATAGTCATCACTAACAGCATATGGTACCTTTGGTCCCCCAATGTAATGCCTGGTGATGTACAAGACAAATCCACACACATTAGATAAAGGAAAAATGACATTCAGGAAGAAATTTCTTCCTCTTCTCTCAGGGAACTGCAGAGGGTAAAGGTTAATATCATAAGCTGATGCCAGAAATACATAAAAATTAGGCAAGGCAGTTCCAGCTTCTTCTTGCTTGATATTGGACAGTAAATGTACCTTTTAAGTCTTTAAGTGATAGTAATAACTTACGCCACAATCATAGCTGCAGACTTTCCAACTCCCTATTGGCTGTTATGCATGGAAAAATCACCCATTAATATCCTCAGCTGGTAATTTACTATGGTGTAAGTGAATGATTGGTATATGCATTGATTCAGATTGTCCAATAGAGCAATTTTGGGAGAGAGTCTTAATACTCATAAGCAAGAATCACATTATGAACTTTGAAACTTCACTGTTTGAGAGCTGAGTTAAGGTATATTACATTTGCTAATACTGCTACCTTGTCCACCTATGATCACAGTTGTTCACAAGTCAAAGATGGGAGCAAGAGCTCTTGAAACTTCTGTATAAAAAAAAAAAGAGAGTTAATGAAATATTACTGACTTTTAAGTCTTATAATTGTATCATTTCACAGTCACCAAATGTCTAATCATATGTTTATAGGCCTTTGCTTAGAAGCCATATCAACTATAAAATTTGAGTTTACTATCATTTCATACATTCAACCGTGACAAAGTTTATATTTAAAAGGTTATTGTGTTATTAACAGCTTACATGTTTTGCACCAGATTTATATAGGTATGATATTCTAACATCTGTTCCAGAAAATAATATAGTTATTTGCCCAGTATGCCGGGTCCACTGTCGCCCTTCGACCATAATTGAGAACCAGTTTCTTCTGGAGACAGCGGGTGAAACTGAAGGTGGGCAGAATGAACCAAAGTCAAATGATTTGAAATGTACAAGCTGCCATGACAATTCTCCTGCAACCAGCTGGTGTGTGGATTGTTCGGAATATATTTGTGATGGGTGTGTTCAGGTAAATATAATATTTAATTATAGTATTTATGGGTAGGTTTTCATTCATGGAATGATGTTTGGCATATTAAAGAATGTTAGCTAGTTATATACATATATATGTTTTGTTTTATTTTTGCCGTTCCCAGGCGCATCAAAGATTAAAAATAACAAAGGAACATACAATTAAACCAAAAGAAGAAGCAGAACAAGAGAACCATGCTTCAGCAAGCAGCAGTGCACCTAAAAACCTCTATTGTTCTGTGCACAGACAGGTAAGTGATGTACAAAAATTCCAAAAATGAGTACTTAGTTTTCAAATGCAATAACTTAAATTGAAAAACAATTTAATATCTATTTTGGCCATAAAATGTGATATATATGAACAAGCATTGCAATACATATGCCAAAGCATTATGATGCATATTTGGTTGGATTTTTGAAATTACTGGGAAGTAGTGTTGCCAAGCTAAGTAAACATGGCTAGAACCCATACATATAAATCCATGTAGAAACAAAAATCTTAACTTATTATTTCTAAATAATGGTGTGTAATATAGTAATGTGATAGTTTTCGATTCTTGTTTCTGTTAGGAACATCCAACCATAATTTGTTTTTGCATGTTTAAACCTTATTCTAATTTGCATTATACATAGAATTTCCTCTCTCATTTCTAATGATAGTCTCTTTGCTGTTGTGTATTGCCCTTCATCATATTATATGACAGCTTCTCTGCGCACTTCATTTTAAAACTTATCTAAACCTTAATTTACTTTAGAAAGTTATGAGTTTTCCCATTAGACTAAAATACACAACAGCATATATTTTTTCAGCAATAAATGTAAAAAGAAGTGGCTGCTGTTGTAGTTGAATAATTGATGGAAATATATGGCTACTAAAATATGGAGTTGCAAGTGGAAGCTGATTGAAGATGGACGTGTCTACAGCGCTCCGTGTGCAATGTGTGTATCATAGAAATCTATCACATCAGAATTAGCCTTTTCAATAAAAGAAAAATTAAAGCTGGAGAAAATGGTTTCAATAATCAAGTGACCATAATTTGGTACAGCATTGTGTTGATGGTGTTATTGGTGATTGGCGGAGTAGAATTAAATCCCGGAACGGAAATGGAGCAGGTCGTCGGAATGCTAAAGGGAATATCAGAAGAATTAACCGAATTGAGAAAGATGGGGAAGAGGCTAGAAACAAGAATAAGCAGATTAACCGAAGATATGAGAGAGATTGTTGCAAGCTATCAACAAAGAGTGGAACAAGATCTCGAGAACCATGAGCAAAGGATAAAGAGGCTGGAAAAAGCAGAGGAAAATAACAGAAAAGTAAACATTATTATTTTTGGAATACAGGAAAGTAGAGAGGAGAGAACGTGGCAAGAGGTTAAAGAAATATTTAAGGAAAAGCTGGGCATCTAACTACAGGGATGGGAAATAAGTGACTCCTTTAGAATAGGTAGAAAAGGAGTTAGACCAAGACAGATACTTGTCAAGTGTACAACCATGAAATTTAAATGGTTGCTGCTGGAAAGTACAAAAAAATTAAGGGTAAGAAAATATTCATCGAGCAAATTATGGTAAAGAAGAAAGGGAATATGGGGTTACTTTATTGAAGCAAATGATAAAAGCCAGAGAAGAAGGCAAGATTGCATACGTTAGAGGTTTGAACCTTTTCATGGGTGGAAAGAAACAGAACGTGAATGGACGAAATATGATAATTACAGGCTCAACTAGCAGAGAGGATCAAAGTCCAGGAATTCAAGGTGGCAGCAGAGAAAAAGAAACGGCAAAAGGAGAGAAGGGGAAAGATTAACTGTTGACAACATCACCACGATGCATTATACAGTCTTCTGAACAGCTGCGAGAGGATGCCAACAGAGAAGCGCGTGGTGCTATGGCTGGCCTGAATATGTGGAGTGAAGCGAGGTTGAGTGTAGTCTCCACACCTGGGGGAAGTATTATGCAGGTAGAGGAATGAAGAGTCGCGTCAAAGAGGCGAGACTTACAAGAAGTAAAGTGAAGTTGGAGGGATAAAGGATTCAATGTAGGGAGTGTGTACCTTATCTATAGTATGCTGGAATGTTGAAGGGTTAATAGCGAAAATGTGAAGTGGGGACATTCATCGGATAATCTAGTGCAGTGTGTTAGCAGTGGTAGAGGATATTAAATGATTCTGTCATCAATGTTATGGGGTATGATTATTATGGGAAAAAAAGGGGTGAAAGTTAAAGGAAAAGGTTGGGTGTCTGGTGGATTAGGGCTGTCTGTGAGAAGAGATAAAGGTTTTAAAATTCAGGTTGAAAAGGATTTAGGATATGATAAAGTGCTGTGGTGTAAATTCAGTGTTATATGTGGAAGAAGTACACATGTGTGGTTAGGTATTATTTATAATTAACCTAGCTCTTCAAGCTTCTATGATTCAAATTTGTTTATTAAATTGAGACAAAACATTGAAGAACTACAGGACAAATATACAGATGTAGAATTAATGCTGATGGGGATCTAAATGCTAGAATAGGGGAAGAACAGATTAGGGTAGATTTTAATGTCTGGGATCCAGTGGAAGCAAATTTAGAGAAATGTTGTAATGATAAAGTTTTCAATATTGAGGGCAAAAATTAATAGAATTCTGTGAAGACAACTTCTTGAGATGTAATGGAGTAAAAGGGAAAGATGAGAGAGGAGAATTCACTTTTGGAAATAAAAATGGGTATAGTGTTATAGATTATATGTTATGTACCTTAGGTCTGGATAGGTATATAGTTGGCTTTGAGATTATGGTTATGATAAGTGCAAGTAATCACTTCCCATTAAGAATGGAGATCCAAACAATAGAAGATACTAGGAGGGAGCAAACTTTCTGGTTAGGTAGCCAATTGAAACACTACAGATGGATAAATGATTTAGCTTAAATGTTTCATACAAAGTTAAATAAAGAAGTGGAACGTAAGGGGGCCAGATATTTGTTAGCATTATTAAAGGATAGAAAAAGTGAAGAATGTATTTTTAGTATAGAGGAGGCTGTTAAAAAAGCAGGAAACAAAATGAAAGTGTTTGAGGGGAGATTAAAAGTGAATGATAGCTGGTATGATAAAGAATGTGCAGTTACAAGAAGAAGGGTACTGAGGGAGCTAAAATGTTGGAGACAAACAGGAGAGGAGACATAGGGGCAGTTACCTTGTAGAAAGATGGGGATACGGGTGCTTATTAGAGGTAAAAAGGAAGAGTGGGGAGAGAAGCTTAGCCATAAATTAAACAAGCAGCGAAGAAGAATGACAACAAGGCAATTTGGACAATGATAGGTAAAATGCTCAAAAAAAGGGAGGAGATTATGTGGTGCCACCAACAGAGTGGTATAAGTTTTTTCAGGGCCTTTTGGGAGTAAAAACTTTGGTTATTCAAGATAATTTGAAAATTGATCATTTATGGAAAATAGACTTGTTAGATAGCAAAATTACTTCAAGTGAAGTTTTAGAAACAAATTAAAAAGTTAAGACCTAACAAAGCATGTGGAATAGATGGAATACCAGGGGAATGTTGGAAAGCTTGGATAGAAGACCTTAACAGATTAAACATACTGGGGCAATTACTGAACATAAACTTTGAAGAAGGAAAGATACCAAAGAATTGGAGAGTGGGAATTGTAATACCAATTTATAAAGGTAAAGGTGATATTAGGAACCCAGCAAATTATAGAGGAATTAGTTTACTTTGAATTATTGGGAAAGCTTCCACTGGAGTGTTAGCAAAAAGATTACAAAAATGGGCACAGAAAGAAAAGAAAATCAGTATTTCAATCAGGCTTCAGGAAAGGTAAAAGAACAGTCAACAATATTTTTATAATTAGAACATTAGTTGGTAAATGCTCAGTAATAAAAGAGGTAGAATCTATTTGTTGTTTCTGGACTTCGAAAAAGCTTTTGACACAATTTCTAGAGAAGCACTTTGGGTTAAACTGAGAAAGAAAGGAGTAAGCCAGAATTTTACAAAGGCAATTCAAAATATTTATAAGGAAAATGAATTTTGTTAAATATGAAAGAGGGAGAGTTACAGGAAAAATATCAAATAATGTGGGTCTAAAACAAGGATGTAAATTAAGCGGAATTCTCTTCAATGTGTTTATTGACGTTTTAGAAGAAATTAGTTAAGGTAATGCACATTTACCAACTATAAATAATATAGAGATACAGGGCCTACTCTTTGCAGATGATTTGGTAACAGGTTCTTTAAAAAGTGTAGGATTAATACGATCATTAGAAGCTATAGGCACATTTTGTAGAGAATGGGGGCTTAAGATAAATAAAAACAAATCTGAAATTATAGTAATGAAAAAAGGTTTCAAATTAAAAAAACAGGAAAAATGGTGGTGGGGGGCATAGAAATTGATGTTATCAAGAAAATTGATTATTTGGGTGTTAGATTGTCTTATGGGAAATGGAGCGATCAAGAAAGGAAAGGGGAGCAGAAGGAAAAGCAGAGCTATGAGTGTAATCAGATCTTGTGTAAACAAAATGCCAAATATGCAAGTAAAATGGTTAGAGAAAATATATGGCTTAATAGTGGAGAGCAAAATGATGTACAAAATAGGAATTTGGGGGCCAGATGAAGGATGGAAAGGGATAAATATGATAAATAGATTATTTTGTAGAATTGTTTTAGGCTTACCTAGACCTTCACGCAATGAGGTTGTTGTAATGGAACTAGGAAGATTGGGCTATAAAAGCAAGGTCATAGAAAGAGTATTGACATATTGGTATAGGAATAGGGAGACTAGAGGAGAATATTATTAATCATTGTTTGGTAGCACAAGGAAAAATTAAGGGGAGAGAAACTTGGTTATCTAAAATCCAAAATATTATACAAGAAGTGGGCATGGGACTAGTTTGCTACAAGAGAGAAAGCTTGGGTAAAGGATTTTGGAAAGATAACAATAAGAACTGAGGGCATAGAAAAACAAGATATATGGACAAATCTTAACACCAAAAAATCTCTGAAATTATATAGTACACTAAAATATGTGTGAAGAAGAGAAAGATATATTGAAATTTGTGATAAGGTAGGAAGGGAAGGGTTGGCATGGTTTAGATCAGGAGTAAAATATTTAAGTGGATTAAAAAATGGACACACTAAGGGGAAATGTCCTATGTGTGCAGAACCAGATAGTACTTGGCATTGTATACTAGAATGTAAGCAAACCAAGTTTTGGAGGGAACGAGTAAAATATTTAAGTGGATTAAAAAATGAACACACTAAGGGGAAATGTCCTATGTGTGCAGAACCAGATAGTACTTGGCATTGTATACTAGAATGTAAGCAAACCAAGTTTTGGAGGGAACAGTTCCTATTACGAAAATGGGAAAACCTACCAGATGAAATAAGAGGTAGAAGAATTTTAAATTTGAAATCAGATGAAAACATTAAGGAACTGGGAAAATACTTAATCAAGGTAAGACAAAAATGGTTATGGGTGTAAAATATTATAGGAAATGTGCATGAGAATAATGTTGTCAGATAGTGAAAGAAGGATGGAATGAATGGGGAGGTATGGGATAGTTATCTAGTAGTAGCTAAACAGGACCCTTATACACCAATAACCAGGGTGTTAGTGTGTGTAAGACCCTAAGGAATATGCAGCTCTCAAGGATAGAAATTTTATCGAATGAATTTAATTAAAAAAAAGGAAGGTTTAGTATTGTAGGAAATATAATTTAATATTGTATTGAATGTATAAATTACTTTTAATGTTTTGTTTTTTGTTGGATCGAAGCGCGGTCCCCTGGATATTCCAGTAGGTAGCTGCTAATGAACGGGGACTGTGGGGCTGTGCCAATCAAATTGGAATATATTTTGTTTGGATTCGGTGCCTTCTGGAATTGAATTCATATCATGAAGACATTTATGAATAAGATACCGCTTGAGTTCTATTTGAAATTTATTGCCAAAAAGTACCTTTAATTTGTTGGGTAATTTGCTATATAGTACGCCACATATTACATAAGGGGTTATGCATAACTTTCTTTTTGTGTTTATATATTCTATGTATATCAATATTATGTCTTGTATTGTAAAAATGGATTTCATTATTCCTTTTATTAAATGTATTATATTTGTATTACTTTATATATATAGTGTGAAGTAATTATAAGAATTTACTCTCTGATAAATATGTCCCTACAAGATTTGAGTTTAAGATTAATTGATTCGAATGCATTTCTTTTGTAGAACCAATGGTCTTTTGATATGTGTTTGGGCAGCATAGCCTCACACTTCAGTACAGTAATTTATATGTGGAAAGATCAAACCATAATACATCATTTTTAAATAAGTAGTGTCAGTGTATTTTTTCAAGATTCTGACTAAATACATAATTTAGATTATTTTATTACATACAATATTTGTACAATCTGCCCAGAAAAGGCTACTGTCTATTTCAATGTCCAAAAATGAGTGTGTTTTATCAACAGTTAACTTTAAGGTTGGAGATATAATTTCATTCATGGTGTTAATAACCCTAGTCTTTTATATGTTAAGCATAATCTTTTCGACTCAAATGCTGACGAAGTAATTGGGCACTAGAAATAATTGTATTTTTTAAACTCATAATATTATCACTTCAACAAAGAGAATTATCATCAGTATATATGACTATAATAAAATTATCACTTGTAGGCATGTCATTTACATATAATATAAACAGCACAGGGCCGAAGATAAATCCTTGTGGAACCTCACGTTTTACTTCCAATAACAAAGATCTAATCTTGTTAATCCTATTATGTGCATGCTATTTCAGTACACTGTACTCTATTTTCCAAATATGATGCTATCAGTCTGTTAGACAGACTTTGGATTTCAAACTGCTCTAATTTATTCAGCAACAAGTCTGTGGTCAAAGGCTTTAGATTAATCAATCATTAAGCCAGCAAATTTCTCATCATTATTAAATTTTTCTAGCAATAAATGTAAAAAGAAGTGACTACTGTTGTAGTTCAATAAGCTTTATGAAAACTATGTTGGATTCATGTTATGTTATTGCTGTCTAGGAATTTTACAAGCCAAAGCAATATAATTTTTTCAAATAGTTTACCTAAAGTGGAAGTTAGTATATGGGTCTATAATTGCTCAAATCACATTTAGTCTCTTTTTTGTGCATGGGCTTAATAATACCTATTTTCAGAGTGTCAGGAAAGATTTCATCTCATATGCTAACATTAATAAAATTTTTAAGCAGCTTGGCTAATACAGTATTGCATTTTTTTAAAACTCTTGTTGCTATGGCATCCAAACCACTAGAGTTTTTACTGGGTAACAATTAACACTGAATAATCTCATCTTCAGTGGCAGGGTATTTAAAAAAGAATTTGTGTAAGGTTCAGCATTGAATTTAGTTGATAGGTCTGCATTTTTAGTTAAATTTTTAGCACAGTTCACAAAATAATTATTAAAAATATTACAGATTTGATTGGGATTGGTTACAGTTCTATTATTAATTCTTATTTTCATAGGTTCTGATTCCTTCCTTTCACATCTAATTTCATTTACCATGTTCTATGCTGTTTTGAATATGTTATTTGAGTTTAAATTAGAATATTGAGATTTTTGCAATTCATTCAAATATTGAGTACAGTTCTTTTTATACTTGAGAACATAGTGATTGCAACTAGTAGACCTATGCAATATGTACATATCTTAAATTTTATTTTTAATTTTTACAGTTTCGCTACTGGTATTAATAAAAGGCTTCTTCTTACTACAGATATTCTTTTTGACCACAGGACAGGCCAGGCCAGGTCATATAATTTGTAAAATGTTTTATGTAAGAAACTCCACTTATTATGGACATTGGTTTCACTAATGGCATCCACCCATGTATCAGCAAATAAAAGTGTAATTTAAGTGTTGGATATTCTTAGTAGTAACCAAGTAATCTTATTTCTTTGACTTTAGGCTTACTATTCTTCAAATTAGCCTTTTCGATAATTAAAACTTGAGCATAAAGATGAGAGAAGTAGCTATTGAATAGTTGTGTAATTATTTCATCTTCACGCAGACTAGTTACATTGTTATGAATCACCATGGCAGAGGAGGAAGTGACTCTAGTAAGTGCATGTATTACATATCTAAGATTATGGGCATTAAGGATGTCAAGCATTTTCATGTAATTGACATTATTATAATCTAAGTTTAATATTAAAGTTCCCAGCTAATAAGAGGTTAATATTACTGCGATTAAAAAATTCAAGAAGTGCATCAAGGTTATTAATAAAAGGAGTTACAATAGGGACAGGGATCTATAAATATAAAAAAAATTGGCATTTTTTTTTATCCTATTTAATAGAAATTGCTAAGCCAGTAACTTCAAATATTTTATCATAGAGATCGACTTTAAGTACAGATTTATGTGGACCATCAATTATATCAACCCTTACATATATTATTACACTGCCATCTTTGTATTTTTGTCTAGCATAACTATTCTTGAGAGTATAATTCCTTAAGATCTGAAACTGCAAACTATCAGGATCTAATCCATATTCATTGAGGATAGCAATTGTGGTCCACGCTCATTCAAGAACATATCTACAGCATCCCATTTATTATTAATATATTGCATATTTAAGTGTAAATCTTTTAAATTTATAAAATCAGTATTTACACTTGTAACATACCTACAGCATTGCACTATCACAGACAGTGCCCTGATTAATTTACCTGTCAACAAGAAGTATGATAAGATAACATAATTGCAGGATTTGATTTAGAAATGAATCTTAATGACAGAGCTAATTTTGGCTGCTAACAATCTTTACCAGTTGCAATTAAATGCTACCATGATTTGTAAAAAATTATGCTTCAATCAGGACATGTCCACTGCCTTTATATTTTTAATATGTGCACATAGTTTACTAATTGACACATCAGCAAATTCCACTTCCTTATTCACAAATGAAAATCCATCAAAATCATATCTATAAGGTAAATTAACCACAACAGTTTGGCAACTGTTAATTTAATCAGTGAATTTTTAAAATGGGCAATCATATTTTTACTATTGTTCTTTGCAACATCGTTAACACCACAGATTAAGACAGCACAATCTTGATCACTCAACTCAACATTACCTACAGCTAAGTCTTTAGTTATTTCCATAGTAGGAGTTCTGGTTTAACATAGGCAAACCTATTCTGATTTTTCATAACACTTAAACAATTACTTATATTTTGGGCATGGCTGTCTCCATAGATCTTAACTTTTTTTCTTAGTATTTTAACTTGTGGATCTCAGTAAACAAATACTGATTCAGTGAGGTTACATTAAATCCACTAGGACCATCAGACCTCACTTCATCATTATAATTCAAAACTGAGAATTGGTTATCTGCCACTGGAACATCAACTGCTTCATTTTCATCTTTTATGGAATAGCAGGTTTTACAGGAATGATCCAATGATCTTCCCTAGTAATTTCCTTGAGATTAGGTTGCTCGAATGACTCCAGTTGGTCCTGTTAAAGAAAGATATCTGTAAGGATGGATAAATGAGTCCTGTTTCTTTCCTTAAGAGCATTTATTTCAGCTCTAGCATTATTTAAGTCTTATTGCAGTAGATCTACAACTTTATGAAGCGATGCTACTTGATCTTTCCATTTATGGACTACATTTGTTATCATTGACATCTTACGATATACTAGTGTAACTTTTTAGACCCTGGCAGGCCTTAGTAGTGATCCTGTCATGCACTAAGATACCTTGATCCCTTTCTGTGGATCTGTCTTTGCACATCAGCAGATTAATTTCATTTGAGCTGTTCCATTCTGCACATGTTTGCATTTCACATTTCTTCTTTGGTATATTCTGTAAATCATCTTCATTTGTATACATACCTTGTTCCTTAGAATTACATTTGCAATTTAATTTAGCATCAATACCTGTTTATTTATGTAAGTTTTTATTCTTATTATAAGTATTGCGCCTACCAGTACTGCTACTTCCATCAACCATCATATATAGCATATTATGAGGTTTACAAGCTGTTAATCAAATTATTTCTTACGAGGTTAGATTATAACTATCTATTAGTCTCACAATGGCGGCACAGTATGTTATCAGTACCACAGTTTCATACACAAAATGAAAGCCTTTTACAGCTATTTATTGAATATTATATTCATTAATAACAAATGATGGGTGAACTGAATAGGTATTTTCAAGTTTATGGCACGTACAAGTACTTCAAGCATGAAAGAATAGTTGGTCTCAGCAAAAATTTACCAGCCATTTCACCCCCTGAATTAAATGGGACACTAATGATTAGAGCTGTTAAAGAGTATCCTTAAATAAATAAACAAATAATCATCATCATCACCATCTAGCTTCTTTTGAATATCTTCAACAGTTCAGATATTGCCATGCTTTGGGTTGTAGTGACATTTATGACAACATTCAAATTCATCAAATGAAGCTTGACACTCCAATTGTTGCCACTCTTCACAGGCAGAAATGAGGCAATCATCACGATTATCACCAGCACTGCAATCACCAAATTCTGCCTTTCAGAAACAATTTCTGATTGTTGACTGCAGTATCTTGTTCCATGATACTGTGATGTAATGCATAGCCTATATAGAATTTTTTTAAAAGTTATAATAAGAGGAGAATAAATTATGCATTTTTCTATCACTTAGAATATAAAATTTTACCTGAAGAATGTGGAAATGTGGATCTTCTTTCCATTTTCCAGGCAGCAGATGGCATGTTGAACCAGCATCTTATGATAATATTAAACCCACATCATGCACATTTTGCAAGGAAAATTTTCACAGTAATGTTCTTCAAATATGAAAATTCAGGAGGATGTGCTGCACATCTGTTAATGAAAGAATAATCTTCCTGCCCCTTGCATCCATTTTTGCATCAGTGGATTTCAGCCAGTCTTCAAATACCTTTGTTGTCATCCAAAACTTGGTATTGTGCTTGTATCCAGGGGGGGGGGGACATTCTTGAAGTATTGTGATTTTGCAAATTGTCAATGGGGGTAGTTTATTTGAGTATTACTGTTTGTACATAATAATATAGATTCTCCTTGCTATCTTGAAAATTATCTCCCTTAAATATGCCATTGTATGGTTGGGCATTAAATTATAAATAGATCAATCTTGTCAGCATTGAATATATCCCTGGGGCCGCATTGTGAGTAAGTTCTTTCAGAGAACCTTTCCATTCACATACAGTGTTTATGTCTACATTTTTACTTTTACCCTTGCTGCATATACCGTGCCTTATTTTAAATTTATGAAGCTACCCACTTGGTGCACAGAAATCTAGACCTGCTGCATGCTCTGCTGCTTTCTCACTGAGCACAGGGCTTGCTAATTTCTATCCTAATATTGTCAGAATCATTATAGTAAATCTCCTTACAGGCATTCATATTGCCCACCCTGAATATACATGTGCTTTCTGCTGAATATTCCAAATAGATGTGAACTTTCCTTTTGAATAATTTAGATAACAAAGTTCATGGAAGTTTAAATTGCTTTATTTTCACTATGTTCAACAGGGAAAATGAAAACATAGAGCTTGCCATCAGACTTGCTAAAGTATTTAAGCATATAATATTGTTTTCATGATTACAAATTTATAAAATAAATTATATTACTGATTTGGAATATATGTTTAAAAACTCTTTTTCCTTACAGGAATGTTTGTCACTATTCTGTGAAACTTGTGACAAGTTGACCTGTCGTGATTGTCAGTTAAGTGAACATAGAGATCACAAGTATAAGTTTATTCATGAAATTGCAGAAGAAACTAAAAACATGATAGGAGGTCTTCTGTCAGAAGTAAGGTAATGTATTTAAGCTTTATGTTGCTGACAAGGGGTGTAGAAATAGCTACAGGTGCATAACACATTTTATTTTTAAATAAGGGATTATCAGAGATTAAAAATTTGGATGAGTGTTTGTGAAGAATGAATGGATGTGACTAGTAAAATAGAAGTAATTAAATTATGGGAATGGAATAATGAAGATAAGATGGGCTACTGAGAAAATCTGATTTTTCTAGAACTCTAAAAGATATAGATCACACTAGTTCTGAAAGGAATATAGGAGGTATGTTCTGGAATACCAGAGGACTCAGATCCAATCAGCATTGGATGTATATTTTATGAGACAATTATGTAATTATTACATATGAATGTTTTATAGTTTTTCTTTTACTATAATGATAATTTATGTTAAATAGATTAATTTAGAACCTGGCCATATTATGTTTGTATTATATAAAGCACAAAATATAATTAAAGATGAATATATATTGGATGCTATTAAAAACAATAATGATTAGATGAGTATGTTACTGCAGAATTTTATTAGTAATATTTTGTTTAATGAAAGGCTGCATATATTCAAATAAAACACACTGCAGTATACATTCATAAATTACAGCCTCAGGAGTACTTATTTTGATAGCAGTAAATGTAATCCTATGTAAATTGTATCTAATCTGTCGTCTAACACACTCTTATGCTTCACTTACTTTTAAATATGGTGGGACCAGTTTCGAAGAGACATCCTCTCCATTCAAAACCGGTCCCACCGTATTTAAAAGTATGAAGCATAAGAGTGTGTTAGACGACAGATTAGATATAATTTACATTTAACAAGCTTCACTGTGTGAGTTTCAACAGAATTTTTTAAAAATAGCATATTTTTTGAAAGTTCTTAAATGTAATCCTGTGTGTTTCTTTTTCTTAACATTGTGAATGATATTGTGTTCTTTAATATTTTTATCATGTGCATATGGTGTTAGCAGAGAATTTAGTTTTATTATCCTGCCTCCACTTTTCAAAAGAATGAGATAGATGCATAAAAAACTACAAATGTTTGAGTTGAACTACACACTGTTATTGGTTCCACGTACTGTTTAAATTTAGTACATGTTTCATGGACCTTTGTTTGCATCCTGAGTTAACCATCGACTGCTGGATAATTTGTTATGCTTTGGGGATGTATATTCTGCTCTGACGGAGGTGTGATGAACTTGAAAGTTTATGTTTTCACCCTTAAAAGTATTGAAATTGATTGGTTGGTCTCTGCATTTGTAAATGTAGATTTTCTCCCATGTTGCTAACTTTGAGGTCCTTGTACTGATTTTAATAATTTTGCTTAATTTACTATGTTGAAAAAGTCTATGGGGTAAAAACGAAACATAAGCGCACGTTAAAAGAACATTTCAGGAATGTAAAATACAAACAAATGGAGAAATCAGCAGTAGCATCTCATTTCTGAACAGAAAACCAAACGAAATAAAGCAAAATTATTAAAATCAGTACAAGGACCTACAAAGTTAGCAACATGAGATAATCTACATTTACAAATACAGAGACAGATTAATGAACTTCGACACTTAAAGAGATGAAAACATGAACTTTAATTTTATCACATCTCCACCAGAGCAGACTATACATCCCCAAAGCATAATGAATCATTCAGCAGTCAACGGTTAGCTGAGGATACAGACAAACATCCATGAAACATGTACTAAATTTAAACAAGTAAGTGGAGTGAATAAGAATGCATAATTCGATTGAATCATACAATGTGCACCAAGTGGGTAGCTTCATAAATTTAAAATAAGGCACGGTATATGCAGCAAGGGTAATATATGATTACCTTCCCTGTAAAAGTTCCAATTAGCATTTCAACATAAATGTTTATTGTAATACAAAATATGTTGCACAGAACTCAGAAAAATAAATATAGTTTATATTCCATATTTATCAGACCCCTGTTAATCCCAATTATATAGATAGAAAAAATGAGGGGGTGATTATTCAGGATACTTCACATTTCATATGCTATACAAAGGTAGGAAATTACATTCCATGTTCTGCATAATCTTATCATGCCAAACACAATAACACACTGGATGCAATGTCATCAACTTCTTGCATTATAGTGCACCTCTTATTTGCATGTAGTAATCCCAAAGCCTCTGTGCAAACAAAAGGGAATAATGAAACAGTGGCAAATTTAGAATTTGGTTTCCACAATGCATACTCAAGCATTTTGTGGCCAATATTAAATGTATTCCTTTTCAGAGAGAAAATGAAAACTCTTCAGAAAATACAAAACGCTTTACTTTTTCATTTGTGATGATGATTGCCCTTTTTTCTGTTCTTTTTATGCATATTTCAACATTAGGAACAATATTCTACGCTACTAAGATTAGATTTGTATCCAACATTTATTTCTTTGACACTGTTAAGCCACTTTCATTGCCAGAAATGTTGCTTTACACAAACAAGTAGAGCCAAATATACTCATTAATTTTTCAGTAAGCTTGTGTAAAGTGGTAAATCTTTCTCTCTGAAATTTCGAATAAAAGTTTTTTTTTTTAAATCTTAATTCAATTCCATTTTGTAAATGTGTTAATTCTAACTGCAATTCATTGTGGACATTGTACTAGGTCATAGAAAATGGTATTGCAAACATTTCGACAAAGTTTTTGAGTTTAACTATGACTTGAAATGGTACATCAAAATCATTCTTTAACTGCTTTGCTAAAAGTGCACATTTGTTAAGATCCTGGTTGCAAGAATTGTTGAACAAAAGTTAAGTTTGCAAATGAAAATGTAGAGGTCAGCATTAACTTTCCCAAAGTGACAAATTTTTGCTTAAAGTTCTTACTGTGTCAGACTTTTGCATTATACTGTTTCTTGTGCCTTCAAGATTTTATTGTAAACATTGAAGGGGTTCATTGTTATTGTTATTGTTGTTATTATTATTATTATTATTATTAATAATAATAATAATAATAAATACCCTGATAAATCACATACCAATGCCTTACTTCTCTAGCACTGTATTCAATGTATGTCCAAGAAAAAGTTTCTTCTCTCAATGTGAAAAAGAACTGAAAAAATTCCAAATAATTATAGCCCTTTAAATTTGTAGTTTTTACTCCCATATCCCTCACATTATGAATTCAATGTCTTAAAAACACAAGATTTTTTAATATGCAATATATTGTGTTTTTTGTCTTTTTTTGAACAAGTCACAAATCACAAATAGCTGGAGTACCTTCAGTTAAGCACATCAGTTTTTGCCAAGAGAGCCTGCTAGTTTCTTCTCCATGTGAATTAATTGTTGGAGTCAAAGGTGTGCTATGTTTTGAAGAGTAGAGCAGCCTTGCAATTCTGTTCCTGTCAGTGTGTAATGCACCACTATTCTCATTTTGGTGAAGCAGTGCTACCTGGCACTGACTTTGCACCAAGCCATGCACAGCAATGCATTACACTAAAAACCATGAGTTGATACTGCTGATTTAATTAGTAATATAAATATTTTATAAAATATGTTAATAAAAACTTCTAAACATTCAAATTACTTATAATTGATATTATTGTATGATTTAGTTGAACGACACACTCTTAATGCTTCACATACTTGTCATAATATATAGAACCGGTTTTGAGAACATTCCGTCCTCATCATCAGCCAGGCTAAAATTCAACTGTTGGATAATTCGTTAAGCTGTGGGAATGTGCATTCTGCTCTGGTGGCAATGTGATAAACTTGTAGTTTATGTTATCATCTCAGCAATGTTCAAGTTCATTAGACTGTCTTTGTATTTGTAGATGTAGATTTTCTCCCAAGTTACTAGTTCCTTAGGTCCTTGTAGTGATTTTAAATTTACTGTTTTATTCACTATGTCATGGTTTTCTGTCCAAAAATGATATATTAATGCTGATTTCTCTATTTGCATGTACTTTATGTTCCTGAAATGTTCCTTTAACCATGTCCCTATGTTTCTCTTTGTTTTTCCAATGTAGATTTTTTCACATTCTACACAAATTATTTTGTAAATACCTGCTTTTCCATCTTGTGGAATATTGCCATTAATATCAGTAGGTTTTAAAATTAAATCTGTAAACCGGTGCCAACCTGATATTAAAATCTTTAAGAATATTCTGAAATTTTTTGTAGCCCATGGATGATATTTGAACTTTTTAAAAATTAGCTTATCCTGAAAGTGTTGTGGTTTCTTTGATACGTTTTTGTCTCTTGAATTTCTGCACCTTTTTGTGTACAAGTTCTTTTTTAAAACCATTTTTAACTGCTGTTTCTTCTATTTGTTTGTATTCATTAAAATATTCTTCTTTGCTAACTTGTAGGTTAACTAGCCAGTGTGTTAAACTGTTGATAACTGCATGGTGTGCACTTTGGGGTTAAAACTGTCAGTAGTTAAAGTTTAAAACTTGATGTGATTATCTGCATGTGTATTCTTTCTGTATACTCTAAATTCCAGATTTCGTTGATGTTTCATTATTTTAATATCTAAGAATGGCAACATGTTAATCTGTTTCTGTATCGTATGTAAATGATATGTTTCTATGTTATATATTTAAATGCTTTAAGGCATAATCAGTGAGTTATTTGTTAACTATGGCAAATACATCGTCTACATATCTGTACCATACCTTAAATATGTATGGAAAAGCTGTGTTTCAAATCTACATATGAAGAGGTTAGCTAGAAATGGAGATAAGGGTCTGACCATTGTAAGTCCTGCTTGTTGTTTATAAAATTTCCCTTTGAAAGTTGGTTTATGCAAATTTCTGAGTGTGATGTATTCTTCTATGTGTGCATCATTAATTCCACTCATTTTAAGCCAATTATGTAGATAAATTAGGAGTTTTTCATTTGGTATGTTTGGAAACAGCAATTGTACGTTAAAGGATATTAAGAGTGTCAGAGGGATGTAATTTTATGCCCTTAATTTTTTCTATTAACTGATATGAATTGTTTATACTCCCGCTTTGAAATTTAGGTAACGTCTTGAATCTATTAGCTAGCCATTTTTCTAAATTGTATGAAAGCATATTGTTATTGTTAATGATGTGACACATACCATTTCCAGTCTTATGAATTTTTGGTAAGCCATATATTTTTGCTATTGTAGTGTTGCTCTGTTTTATTTTGTATATTGTTTCCTTTGGGATAACTGCATGATTTTAGAACCTCATTGATTGAATTGATACATCCTTTCAATGTGTCTGAATGGATCTTAATCATAAACCAAGGAAAAATCTAGAATAATCAGAATTATGAGGAAAATCTAATGAAAGTTTCAAAAAAGAAGAATTAGCATTTTTAAATAAAGGCTTAAAACTTGTGTACAATACTGCACTAAAATTGAGGATTGTTTGGTAGATTTGGAAGTGGCCACTGAAGATTAAAGAACAAAGAAAAAGAAATGGTTTGAATAAATTGAAAAGGTTTTAAAGGCATGGTTAAAAAGAAAACAGTAGTAAACAAGACATATAGGATCAGAATAAAACCCTTAAATGATAAAGATGTTGTTAATACAAAAGCGGATAAAGGAAACAGAATGGTAATATTAGATAAAGAAGATTATAACTAGAATGCAGATTTTGTTAAATAAAAAAGGATATGTTCAGATCCATTTGCATAATTCAACAGTAAGTGGGGCATTAGATTATGATATTTAAGGATGGTATAGATATGTCGACAATATATTTGCCATAGTTAACAAAAAACTCAATGCCTTAAAACTTTTGAATATACAAGATAGAAACATATCGTTTGCATACGAAACAGAAATAGATAATATGTTTATATTATATAGACATATAATATTATATTATATTATATATGTTTATAGATAATATGTTGCCAATCTTGGATATTAAAATAATGAAACGTCAAGGAAATCTGGAATTTGGGATATACAGAAAGGATACACATTCAGATAATCACTTCTAAGCTGACAGTTTTAACCCCACAGTGCACAAGCATGCAGTTAAAAACAGTTTAACACACCGGCTAGCTAACCTACCAATTAGCAAAGAATATATTAATGAATATAAACAAATGAAGAAACAGCAGTTAAAAATGATTTTAAAAAGGAAATAGTGCACAAAAATGTACAGAAATTCAAGAGACAAAAACATATCAAAGAAACCACAACACTTTCAGCATGAAAAGATAAGCAAATTTTTAAAAAGTTCACATATCATACATCAATGGGCTACAAAAAAATTTCAGAATATTTTTAAAGATTTTAATATCAGGTTGGCATCAGTTTACAGATTTAATTTTAAAACGTACTGATATTAATAGCAGTATTCCACAAGAGGGAAAAGCAGGTATTTACAAAATAAATTGTGTAGAATGTGAAAAAATCTACATTCAAAAAACAAAGAGAAACATAGGCACACGGTTAAAGAAACATTTCAGGAACATTAAGTACAAGCATATAGAGAAATCAGCATTAACATATCATTTTTGGACAGAAAACCAAGACAAGTGAATAAAACAAAATTATTAAAATCAGTACAAGGAACTAAGGAACTAGTAACTTTGGAGAAAATCTACCTCTACAAATATAAAGACAGTCTAATGAACTTCAACATTGCTGGGGATGATAACATAAACTACAAGTTTATCACACTGCCACCAGAGCAGATAATTATTTGCCTATAATAGATCATCAGTCGTAAGTATTATTTACAAGCATTTCTAAAGAAGATGGGTCATTTTTAATTAACAATTTTGGAATTATAATAGCTCTTTGCCACTTCAAGAACGTTTGAAATTTACTTGTATATTAGAATTTGTGTTATCAAGAATTTTAGTTATATAATCTTGGTTACACATCCATTTTAATTATTTTTTTTTATATTCAAGTTTTTAGCATAACCAAGTTATTAATTACTTTTTATCTTTCCCCCCTCCCTTTATTTTGCAGTTATAAAAGAGTTCTTCTGTCCAGTGCAATGAAAGTTATTGATGACAGGCAAAGCCTCATTCTGGAAAAGAAGAAATCGCTAATGGCAGAAATCACTGCAATGGTTGTCAAGTAAGTCATACTAAAAATATGTTGTTTTTCAAACATAAAACATTTTTATTATGAATATTTTAAATGAATGAATATTTATTTCAACAACCATATAATACAGAACAAAAACATATAAAAAGTATTCCAGAGTTCTGCTTCTTCCTCCTCTTCTTCTTGTCGGTCCTGGTGGTGTAGTGGTTACCATACTTGCCTCCTAAACCCAAGATCGTGGGTTGGAATCCGGCCAGGACCGATGGATTTTTTTCAGGGCATAAAAATCCTTCGGAAGGGAAGTAAAGCCGTGGGTCCCGTGTCGTACATTTACGGCACGAAAAAGAACCTCAAGCCTGAAAGAGAGGCCTCTGAGCAAAATTTGTCGGCCATTTCACGCCCTGAGTTGAATGGGACGCTGATGACCTGAGCTGTTAAAGAGCATCCATAAATAAATCATTCAAAAAAAAAAATTCCTCCTCTTCTTCTTTTCCTCCTCCTCCTTGTTCTTGTTCTTCTTATGTAATGTGCTGCCAAGACCTTTGTAATCTGGTCTCACACTTAAATATTAATAAGGGGAGATCCTTACTCAATAATCAGAAGGTATAGATTTATCGGGCTCTTCCTATTAATATTCACAGTTTTTCAAACCATTCTACATAGATTATGTTAGAAGTACTTTTAAAATTTCTTGTTGCATACTGTTATATGGGTTTCTTATATCTAAATATCCTGGTTATTGTTGTATATGAGGCCTTACTTACCTACTTAATGTAACCTTTTAATCTTCCCTAAATAATACATGTTGGCGTATGTATGAGAGTTGAATGAAAAGTAATGCCTCCACTTTCATAGCTCATGTATGCATGGGGATATTTTAGTAAATAAAGCACAAATGATCCATAGAATGTGCTCTTTAATTACCTATATTCATTTTTCAACATAATTTACAGACATCTGAAGAAACTTCTGCGAATGATGAACGAGTTTTGTGAAACTGTCACAAAAGAAGCCCAAATTCTGTTTCTGCAATGAACTTCTCAGCTCTCACCACTTCTTCATTAGATGCATAGTGCTGTCCCAGAATATCTTAAAGCTCTGGAAGCAGAGTGCAGAATTTCAACTGTATGGGAGATGCCATATGGTGGTGAGATTCAGTTCTGAAGTTTCTGATGATTTGGGATTGTCATGCTGCGGACATGTTTCTCTTCTTTTTGAATCTTTGTCAGTCAAATTTTGTACCATTGTGATGTAATGCTCTGATTTGATGTGTTTCCATGTTAAAGGAAATCAACATAGAAAACAGCATCTGCATCCCAAAATACTGTTGCCAAGAGTTTTTCAGCTGAAGGATGTGTCTTGAACTTCCTTTTTCTGGGACAAATATTTGTGCTGATATTTCATGTTGATGCTTAGTCTCCATTTCGTAATAGTATACCCACATTTTGTCTTCTGTAATAATAGCATGTAGAAATGCTTCACTTTCAGTCTCATAATGCACTAGAAGTTCCTGGCAAATTTAAAATCTGCAAGCTTTCATTTGAGGCATCAGCATCTGAAGTAAGCATGTGCAATGATCTTGTGATAACCAAGAAAAAAATTATGTGACCTACACGTTCTTGTGAAATGCCTGTTATACTAGCAATTTCTTTCTTATTGATGTGGTGATCTCCTGAATCATTCTCTCAGCTTGTTCCCTGTGAAACCCAGTGTTTGCTGTCACTCACAGGACATCAAACTCTTTGCCAGTCTTGCAAGTGAGATATTCCCTCCTTGCCATCTTTACACCTTTTGGCCCAATACTCACATCAACATATTCACTATAAATGACTTGCATTTTTCAAAGAATATCTTTGGAATAATGTCTCCTGCTGTCAAGAATTCAATAACAATACGTTACTTGTATTGCATTGACAATCGTCTAGGGTTCCATTCTACACAGTGTAACAACACAGCCATTCACTCCAAAACTTCCTGCCAACTGAGGCAAAGAGGGAAAGTCTATGAATATTTTAGTACCGGTTTCATACCAGAGCCTTCATCTGTTGCTGAGTTATTGAGGTGGAGGCATTATTTTTCATTTAACTCTCATATTTATCCTTACTTATTTTTTCATCCTTTTTGTCATAATCTTTTTTCCCAATTTTTCTTATACATTTTTCCAGATGTTTTCAAGTGTTCTTTTACCCATTTATTAAATATTTTCTTTATTGTAAATTCTTTAATACCATACTTCTATACATAACTTTTCTTTTCACAATGAATTTTTTTCCACATAAAATGTAAACTTCTATATTTACTGTTCTACTTAAACCCCTTACATGTGTTAAATATTGTATATTCTTCCAATGCTTATCTTTTCCACTCTGCTTTTCACAAATTTCTATAAATTTTTCTGTAACTTATTCATTTTTCAAACTTACACGGGTGGCCAAGGTCGTTAAGGCGCAGACTTGTTAGAGCAAGGTTTGGGATTCGATTCCCACCAGGCTGTCGTCCCTGACTGCAGTTTTTTCTAGGTTTTCCTCAGTCCTTTCCATCTGCAGACTTAACCTATAAGTATCCCAACATATTGCTCCATACTCCATTAATGGCCGCACTAATGACACAAAAGCTCTGTCGTTAGATTGTGCACTACCCTTTTTTAGTATTCTGATAACAAAGAGCAAAGCTCTCCAGATCTTTCCAGTAGTTGCATTTGTGTATGTATGTTCAACCCAAGATTACTGGACAAATATACTCCTAAGTATTTACAACAATCTACTTGTGAAATTTTTTTCATGCCCTATGTAATGTAGTATAATCACATTCTTTACCTAGAGAACTCAATAGATTTACTTTTCTTCCTATTTATTTTCATTTTTTTTTTTTTTTTTAGTGGTCCAATTGTGAACTTCGTTCCAGAAATGTGCTGCTATGGCTGCTACATGAAAATCATGAAATAGAAAAAGGCATCTCTTTATTAAAAGCTGTTCAACATTCCAAGGAACTTGACATATGGAAAAAGATTTTCATAAAGAAATATGAAAATACACTCATGAATAATTGATATCATTGTATGATTCAGTTGAACTACACACTCTTAAAGCTTCACTTACTTGTCATAATGTATGGAACCGATTTCGACAACATTTAGTTCTCATCTTCAGCCAGGCTAAAATTCAACTGTTGGATCATTTGTTGAGCTGTGGGAATGTGTATTCTGATGGCAGTATGATAAACTTGTAGTTTATGTTTTCATCTCGGCAATGTCGAAGTTCATTAGACTGTCATTGTATTTGCAGAGGTAGATTTTCTCCCAGGTTGCTAGTTCCTTAGGTCTTTTTACTGATTTTTAATAATTTGACTTTATTTATTATGTGTGATTTTGTGTCCAAAAATGATATGCTACTGCTGATTTCTCTATTTGCTTGTATTTTATGTTCCTGAAATGTACCTTTAACCGTGTGCCTATGTCTCTCTTTGTTTTTCCAATATAGATTTGTTCACATTCTGCACAATTATTTTGTAAATACCTGCTTTTCCCTCTTGTAGAATACTGTCATTAGCATTGTCTATGAGTAAGTTTTTAACTTAAATCTATTAATCAGTGCGAACCTGATATGAAAATCTTTAAGAATATTCTGAAATTTTTTGTAGCCCATGGATGATATTTGGAACTTTTTAAAAATTAGCTTATCCTGAAGGTGTTGTGGTTTCTTTGATACGTTTTTGTCTCTTGAATTTCTGCACCTTTTTGTGTACAAGTTCTTTTTTAAAACCATTTTTAAACGCTGTTTCTTCTATTTGTTTCAGTTCATTAAAATATTCTTCTTTGCTAATTTGCACCTAAAAGCAGAAGGTATATCATTAATATAGATAAGAAAAAGTATTTGGCCAAAAGCAGAACTATGAGGTATCTAAGGCCATTATATCCCACTGCAGACATGTCATTTAAGATTCTGACCTTTTGTGTTCTCCCTTCCATGAAATTGTGAATCCAATAGACTACTCATTTATCTAAACCTAAACTGCCAGACTTCTAAATTAGGAGATCATGGGGCATCAAATCAAAAGCTTTTAAAAAAATAATCACTACCATGTTTATTCAACCTCGCCCCAAGTCCACCTTGTCAGTCAGATCCTGTAATAGTGAAACAATTGGGGCTCTTGCATGAGTGCTCAAATCTGAAGCCATATTGATATTTAATGAATCAATTTTATTTGCCTTATTCTTCCAAAATATTTTCTACTGCTAGATTTTTTTATTAGCTTACAACAGGTCAGACTAACTGGTCTATAATTAATTATTAATTTCTGCCTTATTTCATTCCTTAATTTTTACTATGACAACTGATTTCCAATCATTTGGAAGGGTATAATTAATTATGAACTTGTTAAATAATCATATTAGATAAGACATCATTGTTTCTTCAACTGAAGCTATTCCACTACATTGTAAATGCAGACAATTTGGTTGGTATATTATCAGGACTGCTTAATTTTCGATTTTTCAACTTGTTTATTCTATTTCTCAGTCAAGCTACAGACAGATGAAAAAGAGATGTTTTGTTTTGAATATCCTCCATTCAGCAGTCATCTTCTCTCTTATAAAAAATAAAAATATAACGTGCAATGAATAAATTTGCTTTTTCCAAATTATCTGTTACAATCACTCCCATTGCATCCTTCAATTGAGGTTGTGTGTTACTTCTGTCTGTGCATGTAATTATAAAAAAGTCCCAGCCATTCTCCACTCCTGCAACAATTTGTTTCAGAAATTGTTCTTGTGCTTTTCTCTTTCTGAATTCTAATTACTTAATTTTGTCAACTGTTCTAAGTGTCACTGCAATTCCTTTCTTTAGCGATGGGTGTACCTCGTTTTTCGTTTCATTTTCCTAATAGAATTTGTATTATATTCTGAATCAGCATTACAATTTATTATTTTATGTGGCAATGCTTATGTAATACTACCAAGAAAATGGTTTTAAAGTAGCCCATGTTGCATTGACATTTGCAGTAACTGTTAAAAAACACCCCATATTGTTTCTGGAGAACAGTTTTTTGTCAGTTAATTATTTCTGATTAGTTTCCATTCTTCTCAGTCCCCGCCAGGTCAACTCTAGCTGGACACTAATGTGGTCACTTACACCTGGCAAAATTTCACCTGGATATACAAGCTCTACCAATCTAACTAAAATGACTCTCCTGACCTGCTTGAAGCAAATAATGGTTCCAAACAAGATTATTGACAATACATTGAAAATATTTCTTCTAACTTGTACAAAGTTTTATAATTTGTTTAATTTGGTGGCATATAACAGGCTATTATTGTGAGCTTATTACTTATTTATATATCCTGACAATTAATCTTTATTCTAAGCCTGGTTCTGTATATGATTTGCTAAAACACCTGTATAGATCTCTCCTAACTGCCAATAAACTAATATCTTTATTATAGCTCCTTTTCATCTAAAAAGGACATTGTGTATTTTTATTAATATTAAGGCTTTAATGTGCATTTTCAGAATGACAAATGCAATCAATGCACGAGGCAAACAGCTTGTTGTACAACTAAATGAAGTTTGTGATTTGAAACAGAGAACTCTAAAAGAAAAGAAAGTGGCTTTGGAACAGCTTTCTCATCTTACAGATCATTGTATTGATTTTGTAACTAGTGCATTGAACAAAGGCAGTGATATGGCATTATTGTACAGTAAAAGGTAAGTACAATTCTTATAATGTTCTATTCAGATGAATGTTTAAGTGCACTGTTGCTTGGATTCCTGCAAAATGCCATACGCTAAAGGAATAATTCCACATTTATTAATAATTACAACCTCCATTTTTAATCTAATTTTCACCCAAAATTAAAATAAAATTCTAATAAGCAAACATGGTATAAAGAGATGGTATGGATAACATGTTTAAAATATGTGTTAACTTAATATTATAATAAAAAAGAAAAAAAATCATTCATTTGTGTAACATAGATACCTTACAAAACTGCACTTCTAGTTTTTGTAAGGAATGGAGTTTAAAAATTAATATAAAGAAATGCAAGAAGCACTCTTAATTAAGGAAAAATGAGAAGTGACAAAAGGTAATTCAGGAGAAACTACCATGAATGCAAATCAAATGATTGGAGAGAGTTTATGCATCAATAGTAAAGGCAAAAGTGATATATGGGGTAGAGATTTGGGAAATATTCGAGGGTTTGGTAAATGCAGACTTGATTCGCAGAAGTTTCTGCAAACTAATTTGGGTCTATTTCATCCAATAAGATAGCTCAAGCAGATTTAAAGAATTTAAAGAATAAGGGAAAAATAATATAAAAGACATTAAAGTATTGGTTCAGGATCAACAGGCTAGAGGAAGAAAATATTTTGAGACAATGCAGTAGCTGAGTCACTGTAATTAAGGAGATTTTGGAAAGGATTGGTATGGGAAAAATATAGGTAGGGAATTAAAAGGGAAATGTTTTTGGAAAGAAGCTTAGGATTGAAGATGTTGAAGTACAGAAATATTTGGTGGTTTATTTACAAATAATCTTTTAAGTTTATAGATGCAGCTTTTCTTGTGCAAAATATTGTCTACTTGCCAAAAACTGGCAACATGCTATGTATGCATTGCAGCATATACCACATGCACTTTTGTGTTTTGTGTGCAGCACACTGTGGCTAGTGTGTTGAGCAAAAAAAATTAATGCTCTTGAATGTTATGATGTAAAGAAAAGGCATAGGATCTTTAAATTAGAGGAAATGTTTGCCTGCATTTATAAACATTTTAGGCAAAGTGTGGATATGGTGGAATAGTTTCAATTGAAGAAACAAACAATGCAGCAAATAGCTATAGTGGCAGATGCATTCTACTTTACACTTCTGAAATTAAAAAAATCTTTCATGACAGGCAAACAGTTAATGATACCTAGAAGAAAGAGACTGGATGAAAAAAGGGCTACTTGCTTGATTAAGTATAATGCTTTCACAATAGCAGCTTTAAGGAGAAAATCACACATTTGCTCTATAGGGAGAATGACATGAAAAGGATTTTAAAAATCATGACTGACTACAAATAGATTTCAACATTTTCTTATCTCTCCCTTCAGTGACTGCTGTTTGAGTTTTAAATATATTAAGCAAGAGCATGAATCTCTCTTAATAGACAAAAAATATTGTCCACAAATATTTCCGAAATATCTGTGAGATGCAATCACAAGCAAGAAACATTGTTTATACTGACAAAACCTGAACTAATTTTTGTCACAAAAAATCACAGATGTGACAAGATATGCCCATTAAACCAGCATTCCAGGCAAGGAAATACTAGGGGTCTCCCTCAACTGTAAAACACCTGTGGGGAAAGAGAGGAGGGTGTTAATTGTTCATACTGGAACTGTGAATGTGTTCATTGAAGGGGCAGATATTCCTTTATGGGAACAAAAGATGGGAATTATAGTGAACATTACATATATTTAACAAATTGTACTTACAAAGCTGTAGACAATGGAATGGTAATGTATCCTACACTTATCTATTCAACTTGTTTACACTAAATTCCAATTACATAAAACTAAGACATATTTCAGGAGCTCTCACTCCCATCTTCAGTTGTTGACTGACTACTGTTACTCTAAATGGTGGCTGGATACCTGGATGCTCCTGTGGCGGTGTCTGGTGGTTGTAGTAGGAACTTGCCGAGTTCATCCATAGGATGAAAACAAGTTCATTAGTTTTCTTTATTTTTTAAGATGAAAATTTTTCCCCAAGTGGATATTTTCATTGGGTTGCAAGTTGTTTCAGCAGATTAACCTTTTAATTTCATGATTTTTGGTCAAAAAGTGAGCTGCTACTCTTGATTTACAACCTGCTTAAACCAAATATTCTTAAATTGTTCTTTTATCCAAATTTCTATTCATTTTTGCAATATATCTCTGATCTCAATCTGCACATTGGATTTCATAAATTCCTGATTTCTGTTCTGTTGGTATGGTGTCTTTTACTGTGCAACCTAATAAATTCTTGATATATTTGTTCTTTGGGGCTAACATTATTCCACATTCTTTGAAAATCTTAAATTTGTTGTGGTGAATTGGACGGTACATGAAACTTTTGAATTTATATCTTTCCTTAGTGTTTTTCAGTGTGTAAACTTCTCTTATCAATTTTTGTCTTTTAAATTTATTGATAATTTTTTTACCGTATATTCTTTGAAACCATTAGTTATAACTGTCTTTCTTATCTGCTGGTATTTTATTTTGTACTCTGTTTCTGTGAGAGAGATGTTAGTTAATCTGTGTACCAAACTGTGAAACACTGCATATTTACGTGGAATGGGGTTGTAACTATAATTTTTAGTTAATTTTCAGAGTGTTTCTTTTATGTGAATTCCAAAGTTCAGACAATCTCCATTTCTTAAGATTTTTAAACCTAGGAATGGGAACCAAACATCTATCACCTCTTATATGGTGAATTGTATAGATTTAAGTTTTAGATTAAGAAGTTTCAGAGCATCTCTTGAATGTTATTTTTATATATATATATATATATATATATATATATATTAATTTTGAAGACATGGTATAGGAATGTAGTGGACATAATTGCAATAGTAGTAAATATAATCATTGACAATACCTAACTCTTAAACCTGCTGTATAAGAATGCTCTGTTGTGGATTTGTGTTCGCATGCTACTATATGGCATTAGAGTGCAAAGTGACATTAACAATATGCCCTATACATTTAGTTGGTTCAAAGAGTATAAACAAGTAACAGTTAATGAGAGAGAAATCACTTTTGAAGAAATGAAGTAATCTTACAACAGAAGCAGTTGGAAATAAGATAATGGTGTAGATCATTGTATGATTGAGTTGAAATACACACACTTATTGGCTCCACTTGTTCAAATGTAGTACATGACTTTTGTCAACATCATCAGCTACCCATTGACTGCTGGATAATTTGTTATGCTTTGGGAATAAAGCATAATTCTGCAATGGTAGAGGTGTGATGAACTTAAAGTTTAACCTAAACTTAGGTATTCATTTTTTACACTAAACTCCATTCACTTACACAAAAGTAAGACGCGTTTGGTTTCTTTAATTTCTGTACTTTTTTTTTTTAACTTTTTTACTTTTAGTTCTTTTCTGATATATTTTTAATCACTGTTCTTTCTATTTGCTTGTATTCTTTAGAGAATTCTTACTTGCTAATTTGTAGATTAATTAGCCTGTGTGTTAACCTGTTGATCATTACATGTTTATGTATTCTGAGGTTAAAGCAGCTTTGATGTGATTGTCTGCATGCATGTGCTTTCTGAGATTCCTAATTCCAGGTTTCCTTTATGTTTCATTATTTTAATGTCCAGGAATGGTAACATGCTATCTGTTTCTCTTTCATATGTGAATGATATGCTTTTATCTTGTATATTCAGAAGTTTTATGGCATCATCAATGTGTTTTTTTGTTAAATGGCAATTATATTGTCAACATATCTGTACCAAATTTTAAATATATATGGGAATGCTGAGTTGATTTGTATTTCAAATATACTCATGAAGAGGTTATCTAGAAATGTAGATAAGGACTGTCCATGGTAAGTGCTGATTCTTGTTTATAGAATTTGCCCTTGAATGAAAAATAGGATTGGTTTATGCAAATTTTAGTGAGTTTTATGTATTCCTTTATGTTTGCATCATTAATTCCACTTGTTCTTAACCAAGCATGTAGGTAAATTAGAAGTTTATCTTTAGGTAAGTTTGGAAATGGAAATTCTACGTCGAAAGATATTAATGTGTCATAAGGTTGTAATTGTATATATTTAATTTTTTTCTATTTACTGAAATTAATTATTTATACTCAGACTTTAAAATTTTGGTAGTGTTGGAATGTGTTAGCTAGCCATTTTGCTAAACAGTATGGTGATGTGTTGTGTTATTAATGATGGGTCGTATACCATTACCCATCTTGTAAATTTTCGGTTAACCATACATTTTTGCTATTGTTGGATGTTTTATTTTGTATTGTGCTACTTTTGGGATAACTGTGCATGTATTCAGAGCCTCATTGACAGAATTAATACATCCCTTCATTGGATCTGAATGAACATGTACATACATATTCTTTCTTATTTAGCAACCCTTGCATCCTTGTAGTGTAATCTTTATCTAATATTACTATCCTGTTTACTTTGTCAGCTTTTGTGTAAATTATATCTTTATCATTTAAAATTTATATTGGGTTTCTGTATTCATATTTACTGGTTTTTTTCTTTATCTCTCTTAAAGCTTTTTCTGATCTATTTCTATTTCTTTTTCTTTTTCTCTATGGTTAAACCCTTCTATCACCACTTATAAATCTACCAAGTAATCTTCTATTTTATGGAGTATTGAACACAAGATTTTAGGTCTTCATTTAGAAATGCTATTTCTTCCTTCTTGAAACTTTCTTTGGGTAGATTTTCCGTGTATTCAGTTCTGGATTTTTAGATTTCTTAGATTTTTGATATCACACTTCCACCAGAGCAGAATATACATCCCCAAAGCATAACAAATTATCCAACAGTCGATGGGTAGCTGAGGATGCAGACAAAGGTCCGTGAAACATGCACTACATTTAAACAAGTTAGGTGAAGGTAATAAAAGTGTGTAGTTCAATTCAGTCATACTTATATGATTAGCCTCACTGTAAAAGTTCCAATTAGCATTTGAAGTTAATAAGACAATGAATTTAACACAGAGAAAAAAATGTAGAGAAATAGAAAATTATTCAGGAAAAATGAGGAAGAAATGGTTAAGGGAGATCAAAAATAAATAAAAGAAATAAATGAATAGGGATGATGACTTTAATTGTGTAAATGAATTTAATATCCTAATAGCTGTAATATTGTGGATTTTGGATTAATATATAGCAACTAAATTGTGATAAAATATGAAACTCCACTGTATAACTGTGTTATGTGCAAGCTCTTGATCTGATAATAATTTATATGTACTATTGGATTTCTTCATGACAACATATTTTCATGTTTTGGTTTTTTTGCATGATTACCTTGAGGATTTCATTCCTATGCTATTAAGACTATATTATCCTCTCTCTGCAAGATTTCCAGTTCAAGTGGGGTATGTTTAGTCTTGTATTAAAACTCATTTGTAATCTGAATCAGCTGGAAATTTAAAAAAAAAAAATTACCTTAATGTAGTGTGAACATTTCCACATACTGTGGAATATCAGCAACAGAACTCTGATGTGGCTATTTCGAAGATCAACATTTACATGGATAATATACTCTTGTAGTAAGGAACTTTTTTTGGTTGGATAAAAAACTTGTGAATCACCGTTCCTACAATAGAATTTTTGGGCCACAATTACAATTCAATCATTAAGAGTGTTGAAATAAATTCTACTTAAAAAAGCTCAAGATAGGACTACATGCAAGTTTTGTTAAAATTTGTAGGTCATGTGACATAGGTCTACAGACTGAACTCTGTCTTTATTTATACAGGGTATTAATGAATACACCGAAATATTTTCAGAGTATAGAGATGTTATATATAAACAATTTCTGAAAGGCAATGTATGGTCCACAACTAAACATAATACAGTAATATGGTGTTCAACATTTTGGCATCAGATGCTTGTAAGTCAGCATTAAAGTCAAGGTGGGTGAAAAATTAGTTTATAATGTCTTCTGCCTTGCGAGCATAGAAATATTAATTTTGCGCAGCTGTTTATAAGCATTTTCAAGATTTAGTGTCATAAAATTCCTTCAAATCTCAAACTAATCATTTGAAAATGCGACACTGAACATCTATTTACTGCCTCCTTGTGTTATGTAGCCTATTCTAAAGGGAGCTCTTTGCTTACATGGCGTAATGCATAATGCAAAAACTAATGTTCCACAAACCGCAGGTTCAATTCTTGGCAGAGCGTTAATTTTCTTTTTTATTAAATATGAAGTGCTGCAGTATGCGTATTAAAGAATTATTTATAAAATTTACTTAATAGTTTCAAAGTTTTATTCTTTTTTTCAAGAATGAATTATGACCAACATATAATGACTAATAAGCTTACTACTAACATGATGTCTAAAACTCTAAAGGGAGCTCTATAACTGCTTGTATGGCATAATGCATAATGCAAAAGTTCATGTTCCACAAGCTGCGTGTTCAATTCTTGGCATGGCATTAAATTTTTTTTATTAAATATAAAGTGCTGCTATACACATACTACAGAATCATGAATGAAATTTACTTAATACTTTTAAGTTTTATTCTCTTAACAATGAGTCTATTAGCAACATACAATGGCTAATAAGCTTACTACTAACATGATGCCAAAAACTTAATTTCACTTACACATACTCAGGACAAAATTCTGTTTGGCAAGTACAATAACTACTTCTACCATTTCCTTGTTTAAGCTCACTGCAGTGAGTAAGCTCAAGATTGTCTCTGAGGCAACATGAACATTTACACCTTCTCTGAACTTCCAGATATGCATCTGATTTATTGGCGAAACAAGAAATAATGGCTTAGTAGCTGCAGAACTCTACAGGGAAAGATATCCCAGTAGATGCCATGCATATGACTCCACTTTCCAGTCCACTGATTGACTTTTGCGAGAGTGTGGAACCTTCAAGGTAAACAGGCGATGAGGGCGATAGATGAATTAGAAGCACAGTGTAATGTGAGGAATATGTTCTGCAGAGAATTGCAGAAAAGCCATCTACCAGCATCAGAGCTATTGCTTGTGAACTGGGTACTAACTACATTGGCGTCTGGCAAGCCATTCATGAAGAACAACTTCATACCTTTAACATCAAAAGGTGCAAAAGTCTGACAGACTTTGGCTCCCATTTATAATTTTGTAACTGGCCATTGTTGCTGCAGCCAGAATTCTTTTCATTGGTATTGTTCACTGATGAGGCCGTGTTCACTAGGAATGGACTAGTTTTACTCAAGAAACACCCATATGTGGGACTATACCAATTCACATGCTGTTATGGAGAAGAGTCAACAGCAGATGTTTTCTGTGAATATCTGGGTTGGAATTATTTCAGACCTTGAAATTGGCCCATATCTGCTTTCTCCTTGATAAAATGGGCATGTGTATCTTCATGTGTAGCAGAACCTTTTACCTATATTGCTAAATGTACCTTTGCATATTAGACATTGAATGTGGCTGTAACATGATGGAGCTCTTTCCCATTTCTCCCTGGCTGTGCGATAATATCTGAACCAAGCTTTTTCTGTCTGATGTATTGGAAGGGAAAGCCCAATTGTAGCTTGGCCACTATCCTCTCCAGACCTCAATCCTATTGATGTCTTTTTCTGGGGTCACCTCAAGTCTGTGGTATACGAAACCCCTGTCAATTCAGAAGATGAATTAATTGCTGAAATAGTTGCAACCTATAATGAATGATATTCGACAGACATCAGGACTCTTAGACTGAATAAGGCAATCGTATCAGCGCCAATGTCAACTATGCTGCGAAAATGCAGGATTTCATTTTGAGCAGTTTCTTTAAATAATACTGTAAAGGCTTGAATTTTTTTTCCCTCTCTTTTTTCTGTTTTTCTATTTGTCCCAACCCCCTTTAAACCATTTCCCAGTTTAATTACAACATGTGAATTCTATTGTATTGCATTAAGCATAATTTGGTAATCTCTGAATACATAATACCTAACTCATTTTTTTCTGTATAAAGGAATTTAGAAATTATCATCAATCCGGCGAGCTAACACCCTTGCAGCAACAACCATCTTACAAGGCCACCTATGCATTTTTCACCACAATCGCGATAAAAATGGCTCCTGATATATCACAAAGAGCAATCAGTTCATTGGATATGTCCTGCACGCAATGCACTTAAAATGTTTGTGTTTTGCAATTTTCTAAGTTGTGCTATTAGAACTATTTGCATGTTTGTGTGATTATAATGCTTCTGTGCATTTCCATAGGTTGGCCTCATCAATAATGATTATGTGCAGTTCATCCACACTGCCGCTAGAAAAAAAATAATGTAGGCTAAAAGCTGTGTTATTAGGCCATAGTCAGAATGACCCAAAAAAAAAAAAAAAAAAAAAAATTGATGAATGAGACTCAAACTCGAAAACAAATGACAATCTCTTACTCGAAAGCTAATGTCATAACCATGGCACTAGGATGATATGTTCAGAAACCTCCTTTCATTATCATGTGTTATTCTTTCAAGGGGCATCTTCAGTAGCCATAGGCACTTTGGAAACTTACAGCCATAGCTTCGAAATTTGAATAGATAGGCCATACATTTACTATTCCAAATTGCTTATATACAACATCTCTACACTCTGAAATTAATTTGGTGTAGTTCATTAACATCCTGTATAATAAAAATGCATATTATTAATTATGAAAATTTATTCCATAGGATACATTAATATCATATTAATACAATCTAAACATTACACTTCATACAATGTTATTTTAACGTGGCTTGACTTAAAAATGTTTATCATTTCCTGTTTTAAGTTTTTGTGCTCAAGTTTTTTCCACAAAGTTCTCAACCATGTTTGTTTAATGAATGATGCGAATACTGACATACTATTAGATAATTGTCCATGAATAAACATCTTTAAAAATAGAATGTTTGTTTATTTATGGTGCTTTTATCTCTATCATTGCCTTCAGCTGAATTAGAATATTCATGATGCATTAGTGACTTCATGATCTCTTAATCAGAAAGATGTTCTGCAACATAGATGTCAGAATCTATCATCAGATCATCAGATATTCCAGAACTGTTTCTGGAAAGTAGACTACTCCTCATGCACTGGCATAGCTGTACAATGTTCTTCAGATATTATCTTTCAAAAAAGTAAATGTACGTTTGTCGGACAGCAACATCCATGTATCTGTATATGAAGGGTATGAAAATTAAATCATCCAGTTCACAGCCTTTTTAGTCAGTAGCTAGAAGATTTTCACGTTATAATTTAGTTGCTTTGTCAAAATATATCCTAACCATGAAACTAGTGAAAAATCTACATGTAACTGAACTAACATTTGTATATCTGTATTGAATAAGAAATGAAACAAGCAGTTAAAGAGCTCCCTTTAGAGTTTCAGACATCATGTTAGTAGTAAGCTTATTAGTCATTATATGTTGGTCATAATTCATTCTTGAAAAAAAGAATAAAACTTTGAAACTATGAACTATTGCCGTGGGTAAAGCCGTTGGTCCCGTGTTGTACATTTATGGCACGATAAAGAACCCCAAGCCTAAACGAAGAGGCCTCTGAGCAAAATTTGTTGGCCATTTCACACCCTAAATAGAACGGAATGCTGATGACCTGAGATATTAAAGAGTGTCCGTAAATAAACCAAATAAAAACACAAATATATGAGCAACCATACTTCACTGCTTATCGAGAAAGATTGTACCTGTGTCTTACAGGGTGGTTCCTTAAAACTCCCAACAAAGGCTCATCTTGGCCAACTGTTGTTGCATGAGAATGTCTAAATGCAATGGTAATTAGGTCCATTCAACTCTCTCCTCTTGGTGTCTATCTACTTCTTCACTGTTCTTTGATCAAAACCAAGATCCCTGATTATTTACAAGGTGTTTTGGCCTTGGTAAGTATGTCCTACATTTTCATCCAACTGAGATGCTGTCAGCTATTCAAAATTGCTAGGAGTAGGAATAGACTAGGAATAGAGAGAGTGTTTAGGATGATAGTCCATAAGTAATAAAAATTATGTTTTGGGCAAATTTTAAAGATGACTTATTTCATACACTGCAAAAGGATGCTTCAAGTATCCATGATATGGGCACCAACCATGTCAGTTTGTAGCACTATCCCTTTCATCTGCAACATATAATACATTAGTTTATCCTACAAAAATTTATTAAACTTGTTCTCACTAACTCCAATTACTTACACAACACTAGGAAATGTTTCGGGGGCTATCACTCTCATCAGCAGCTGTTGACCAAACGTTAGTTTATATCACATAGGGTAGCTCTATCCCTTTCATCTGAAACATATAAGCATTGGATGCAGCAAATTTTGATCCTGTATTGCAGTTTTAAGCTTTGTGGTAGCCAACCAAATTACTTTTCATCAATGCTGTTCACTGATAAGAGCTTGTTTAGCAGAAATGGGCAAGTTCTTAATTTAAGAAACATCATGTATGGGAGTACATGCATGAAAATCCCCATGGCACTGTACAGAAGAGCTCCCAACATTAGTTTGGCATCAGCATATGGGTTGGCACTGTTTCCATCTGCACTAACTGATATCTGTTCTTTCAACTGAATGGCAACATTTATAAGCATTTTTTAAAGTATGTATTGCCCATCTTATTGGAGCAAGTTGCTGTTTGAAATCCAATTGCATACTTGTTTCCAACTTGATGGAGATCTTCCACATTTTGCTTTGAAAGTGATAAGTGATTTGGATTGAATATTTCTGTCACTGAATCCGCAGAGGCATTCCTACTGTGGCTTGGTCAGCTCATTCTTTGGACCTTAATCCTTTAGATTTCTTTTTAGGGACCTCCAGATTTTGGTGTTTGAAACACGTGTTGAATCAGTGAGGAAATATTTGCCCACATCATTGCAGCTTGTAATGAGATTTGCAACACACCTAGAGTACTGGCAGGGTACTAGAATCTTTTCTGCATAGATGTCAATGGCATGATGTGGGAGGTTGACACTTTTCAGCAGTTCCTCTAAAACCTAAGTTGTTGCTTATTTTTTCTTCTGTGTCCCCTGCAGTACATTATCCTTCTTCTGTAGTGCATAATCATATCTCTTTCCTTTCAGATAATATCTACTTACAGCAAAAATTTAAGTAGTTTTAAGTTTATTCCATTTCTTAATCTATGACCATTTCTCTGCTAGTTCACTGAAAATATATAACCCCCTTTAATTGCATTGTAATATGCATTTTATGTCATTCTTAATTAAGGAAGCATAAAGGATATTAAATAAATAAACTTTGTTTAAAATTTTCAAGAATATGTAGTTACTTTGAAGTTAAACATAAGTATTTGGCATTAATTCTAAAAAACTAATTAAGGGAAAGACGGGGGGGGGGGGGAGAAGTAAAATTGTAACAGAATTAGAACCCTGTTTCTTTGATTTTACCTACACTCATGTCGTAAACTAACAACCTACTATGCCAGCAGGCATTACGCGAATACTTCTTGCTATTGTTTGGGTTCTTTTGTATTTGAAACTTTGTGGATCAGTGAAATGCTGAGTCTTTAAAAATATTAATCCGTAATTTTATATTTTGAATCTATGGACCATGGGTTCCCCAACTAAAATTGTTTGTCTTGGGCTCCTTTGTAGCCAGTTAATTTCATAAAGTATTATTCATTAACATCCTGTATATAATTTCTATTATTATTATCATCTTTTTTTAAATAAACAACTATTAAAAGTGCAATCCTATTTTCAATGGGTAGAAGAAGGTTAATTGGAAAGAAATTGGCTTGCTGAGAATCTGCCAGTCTTTTAGGTTAGGTTGAAATAAAATAAAATTATGAGGTTTTGTTGCCAAAATATATTATTGGTGTGCTAATCTAATCACCCAGGAATATTTTTCAAAGTTTAGACTATATGTTGTTTGCTAATATAAGCAGTTTCATCCATAAGCATTATGGTTTCATCAAGCTGCTGCTGCTGCTGCTTTTTATATATATGCTGCTTGATGAAATCTTAAATGCTTAAATGCTTATATTAGCAAACAACATATAGTCTAAACTTTGAAAAATATTCCTGGGTGATTGCATTAGATCACCAATAATATATTTTGGCAACAAAACCTCATAATTTTATTTTATTTCAACGTAGCCTAAAAGACTGGCAGATTCTCAGCAAGCCAATTTCATTCCAAGTAACACACACACACACTTGCCTCAGAAGCACAATAATTACTCTGGCAGTCTTATATGTTATTTATTATATGCAGGACTGTTACACATCATCTTCAGCGAATCAAAAGCAGAAGAGCAGATATTCCAAATCCTGAAATACCTGTGAGAATTCATGTAGCAATGGATAAATTACCAGATCTTATTAAAGGTAAATATAAAATACTGCTTATAAATTCCTTTGTGAAAATATATATTTGTGAAGTGCTTTCTCATTTTTTCAGTTCAACTTTAGACATTAATTATTAATTTAAGGCCCCTTTAATAGGTTCATTTTGCATTTAAATGAATTTGTTTAATAATTTCATTCTGAGCAAAAATGTGTGTGTGCGTGCGTGCGTGAAAAAGAGAGAGAGAGCACATGCATTGTTTCAACAGGAAAACCTTTATAACATGTCATAATGGTACAATAAAAACCTTCAGTAGGTGTACATGTATCTGGCATTCTTCATTGATCAAGATTAAATGCTGAAAAACAAAATAAGGCACCTATATTTATGCTGTCATGGTAAACATTTTTTGTTATAAGCAAGAGAGAATTTTACAGGCCTGATGCAGAGTTTTAAAAATCATTATGTTGCCAACTGATTGTTCCTTGCTCCATTGTACATTTTTGAGAGCAGGCCTGTAAAGTCTTACACTAAAGAGTATGTTTTATGAAGACAGTATGAGATAACAGATTCTTAAAACATTCTGAGATACAGTTATCAACCATTTTGAAGTAAGATTAATACATTTTTATGAAACTTGGCAAAGTATTAATAAAAGTTATATTTGTAATAAGGAAGACCAAATTATCTGCCTATGTAAATTAATATTTGCAGTTTTTAATTATATAATGAACATCAGAGTTATCATTTTCATTATTTGCAGTTGTATCAGGTATTGGTGGCATTGTTGTTGATGGAAGAGTGTATAATTCACCATCCTCACATCAGGGACCTCCTCCACCATATTCCCATATTCATCATGCCACCTCGCAACAACAATCAGCTCCACCTCTAGCACAACAGCAGCACCAGCAGCAGCAGCAACAACAACAACAGCAGCAGCAGCAGCATTTGCAGCAACAGCACCAACAGTCTTCACCTCAGCCACAACAGCAGCAACATTTACATACATCACAGCAGCAGCAACAACAACAACAACAACAACAACAACAACAGCAGCAGCAGCAGCAACAACAACAGCAGCAGCAGCAACAACAACAGCATAACCATCATCCTCAGCATGGTCCCCAGCGTTCCATGCATCCTCCTAGCCATCTGCCAGGTACCCCAGTTACAACTCATATATCTTCTCAGGGACACCCATTACAACAGAACAGAGTATCCCCACATCAGTCAAATAATCGAGTATCTCCACACCAACCCAGCCAACAACTGACCCCGCAGATGGTCCCTGCCCAAGTCTCCCGAAACATAGCAATGCTTCGACATCAGAATCCAGTATCAGCAATGCAGCAACCGCAGCCTCCATCACAGCAAGTAAGCTGCATGAATATTATAAGTATATATACATAGTGCAGTATTTAACTTTTTCCATTTTTATGGTAATACTGTATATGTAGTTGGTGGGGGTGGGTTTACAGCACTGTGATTGTGTCTAGCATTGTCTTGGCTCCTGTGCAGCAGCACATTATGTGCATTGAGCAGTTTATTGGCTGTCGTGTGAGTTTTGGCGAGTTTTTGGTGATAATCAGCAATGTACAGTTGCACCGTTGATGAAATATAATCGGTGTGTGGGTGCATCAATGGCATGAAATGGGATTGGTTCGAAACAAACCTCGAGTTCATCAGAAAACAGTACAGATACCTGAAAATGTCGAACGTGTGAGAACGGCTCTGCAGAGAAGTCCATGTTATTCTATGTGGCAGCATTCCCAGATCATGAATTTGTAGGACAGAATTGTGCAATGGATACTATGCAATGTTTGCAGTTTCATCCATATAAACTGCAGATCGCACAGGAATTATAAGTAGCAAACAAATCCCTGAGCGTCCATTATTGTCAGAGAACACTGCAGTTGTTTCAATGCTCACCATGACTTTCACAGCTGCCTAATAATGAGTGACGAAGCAAATTTTTGCCTCATTGATTCTGTAAATACGCAGAACTTTAACTACTGGGTTCCACAAAATCTATGAATGGCCACTGCACAGTCCCAAGGTCGTAGTCTGGTGTGCTGTTACAGTAGAGAGTATCATTGGTCCTTACTTTTTCGAAGATGACAGTGGTGCTGTGGTGAGTATGAACTCTGAGCGTTACAATAGAAAGTTACAAAATTTTTTCCTGCCTGAGTTGAGACATAACTAGAACATTGAGCACCTGTGGTTTTAATACAATGGAGCCACATCCCATACAGCACATGTTTCAATGAACATATTCTGTGCTGCTTTTCCTGGGTGACTTATCTCCAGATTTGCTGACATTCATTGGCCTTCTTTATCCCCTGACCTCACTGTACCAGACCTATTTTTGTAGGGTTATCTTAAGGGTAAGGTCTATAGTCATATCCTTCGTGACATTGACAATTCATGCAGAAATTGCTGATGTTACTGCACAGACATTGCGGCAAGTAATGCCCGGTATACAACAAATATTGCAACAATACATTTACGCCAAAGGAGGACATCTTAAAAATGTTTATCTTCAAAACATAAGGCTCATACTGTAATTCAAAGATTATAATGTTCTTAAACTTATTAATTTCTTGTAATTTACTAGTAAAATAAATAAGAGATGGAGTTTTAAAAATGGAAAACATTAAATGCCTCACCCTGTATATATTTGTTTAGACATCTGTGTACTCTCTACAAGGATCTGAGAGGAAACTTAACAAAAATCATTCAGAATATATACTACAAATGTATGTTTCTTTCTAATAAAGCACTGAAAAATGTAGTATAAATGCAAAAAATTATATTGAAAGATCTGGTGCACATGTTGCCCCATGAGAAATTTCCATTATTTTAAGGTACGTTTTATCTGTAATTTTACTTCCCATTGAGAAGGAAGGTGTTTCTGATGCTATCAGATATTATAGTGAGAAGCCTGCAGACCCTGAAGCACTTATTATACCTCTAAAGCATATGGAAGGACAGTGTCCCAGATATGGCCTTGCTGCTTGGATAGGTTTGCTTTGCTGTGGCCAGAAATTCATGGAATGTTGAATCTACTTTGGAAAATTATGAACATCATTTAACTTTTGCATAGCTGGGAAGCTTAACTCTAGATTGACTGAATCTCAGCAATGCGCAAGGAATGCATATAATTTGGGGCCAGCTGAAAATAAGGTACCTGAAAAAAAGCCTATCAAAGGAGAGATCCCTTACTATGTACAATACTTATTGTTTTAGAGTATTTGGCAGTTACTGAGTTAACTCAGGTATTTTAAACACCTTTTTGTACAAAATTTTCATTTTGAAATAAAAAGATGTATAAATTATGCAGAAATTATAAAAATACTCGTCATAATTTGCTTTAAAGTAATTAATTTTATTGCAGTATATGAGGAAAAATCACAAAATAAATAAATAAAATTTTTACAGCCAAATGAAAATGTATTCACTAAAACTGAAATATACATTAAGAGGGTTGAACATTACTCTACTTTTTCACATAGCATCCATTCACATTTATACATTTGTTCCACCATGACATCAATTTTTGGTGCCCCTGCGGGAATAGAAATTGTTGAGTTTGAATGCATAACCAATGATGCATGGCTGTTACAACTTCCAGTCACTGCTGAAGTGTTTTTCATGGTGTCCCTTCAGTGACTGAACAGGTGAAAGTCGGTCAGGACCATGTCTTACTGTATGCTGGATGCTTGAGCATGTCCCAATGCCAAAAATATACTTTTATCAATACTGATGTAGCCACATGAGGATGAGCATTGTCATGGAGAATGATGACCTCCTCCAGAGATTTTGTTGGACATTTACGGTGCAGAGCAGCTGGTAGACAATCCAGTGGATTACAATATGCGTAGCATTTACAGTTCTCTTTTTACCACAAAATCAGCAGTAATGACACCATGGCTGTTCCAGAAAACTGTAAGCAGAACCTTTCCTGCAGATTGTCCTAAATTTTTTGGGTGGGGCATGTTTCCATCCACATTCTGTTACTTTTGTTCAAAGGTGTAATGAATTGCCCACTAGTTGTCTCCAGTAACAATGCAGTTGAATATATTTCCAGCCCTTTGGTACTGGAACAAATGCTCAAGACTGTATCACATATGGTCCTCCATATGCTGTGATGTGATCTGTCTGGGGATTTATCTTGCTGAAACTTTGCAATACCAAGTTCTTCTTAGAAGATGAATGTATGCACTGCCATAAGAAATGCCCACTGCTTCCACTATTGTTGCCTTGTCTTGCCATGGACAAGGTGCACTAACCTGCAATCTCGTGGAAAGGTGGCAAAATACGTATACTTCCAAATGTATATTTTAGTTTTTGTGAATACATTTCTGTTTTGCTGTTAAAAATTTACTTGGTTTTTTATTTTTTCATATTTATACACACTAAACTTTAAATATTAAGTATGTTAAAACAATTTAATATGTGATAAAATGTAATGGAACTTCGGCAGAATTAAACAAACATCTCTGAAGGGTGTTTTTTCACTGACGCATCAAGAGGCTGTGATAATCCAATCTAACATTGTACTTCATTTTATTGGATTTATGCTGATCATTCTAGTAACTTAACTTTCTTAAAATGACTAGCAATGTGGATGGAACTTGTGGTTTCAGATGCATCACTATGCTTGAAGTGTGATCAGACAGGATGAAGGATATATTTTTAACTTTGGCTAGAGTAGCACCCTTTATCACAGCAACACAAGTATTACATGGGCTTTATTATTGCACTTTACTATTATAATTGGTTAACAACCAACTTTGAAAAAATAAAAAATAAGAGGAAAATGTTTAAAAATTCAGGTGCGTAAATAATGCAACATTTTGCATGTAAATATATTTTTAGTAACAAGAGCCAAAAAATCCTGTAGCAAGTGATTGCATCCTATATGCCATACTGAGAATGAACATGTAGATTGTATGTTATAAATGAGAAGGATACATTGTGATTATGGTAATTACTGTGAGACAGTAAATGGAGTTCATTTATAGTTACTACTACTAAAAATGACCTCCATTGCAGGCTTACATATTTCACACCTTAAAAGCTTATTGATATGCAGGAGTTCTGTATGTGGTGTAGTCACATATTCTTTTTTATATACTACATTAAAGTGTTCAGTTGTTAACACTAACTCCACTTAATTTTTTAAAACTTTGGACTAGTTTCGGGAGAGGTTCCTCCAATCATCGGCTGTTGTTGACTGAATGCCGTTCGAAACGGGGGATGGATGCCCGTTCGCTCCTGTGGTGGTATCTTGTGGTTCTAGTAGAAACTTGCTGAGTTCATCCAGTTTTTACTTAATATTCTTGTTTGTTTATTCTTGAGCTCTTCTATTGTTGGTAATTTTTTATAAATTTGAAATTTTGGTTTTCCCATATAGTATATTAATTTATAGGTGCATGCATTTTATTCATGTTTACTATAACTAATGAACATGCCATCTCCTAAGCTTATAACATAAATGTTTAAATGTTATTTTATTAATCTTTGATGAACATAAAATGATAGATTTTAAATGTATTTGTGTATTGAAAAGTAGATGTTATTAAATGGGTCTGTAGAGCTGGTGATGGGTTCATAACATTATGCACTTATTTTTTATACTAACAGATTGGCATGCTACACCATCAACAGGTAACCTCCTCAACACATCCACAGACAATTGGAGCTGACAGCTTGAATGCAAATCTTCGTGGTCTTCTTTCACATCATGGTCCTCCTGGAGTTTACAGTACTACGAATGGCCACATGATAAGGGTAAATCTTTCTGCTCCATCACAGCAGCTGGGCAACGTTGTAACATATCGCTCTTCACTTCACCAATATCCGGCTAACCTTACTCCTCCAATGTCCATATCTCGTTATTCCAGTTCTCATCCAAATCAACAGGCTGTACAACAGCAGCATCCTACTCAACAACAACAGCAGCAGCAGCAGCACTCACAACAACAAATGTATCAACTTCAGCAGCAGCAACAGCAATCCCAAGCAAGAATATCACCGCATATGTATAGTCACCATGGAGGGCGACCAATGCATCATCCAAGAGTCCAAAGTCCTCACAGTTCTAACCAGCAGCACACTCAGTCAAACCAGCAAGCCACTGCACATCAAGCAGGTGGTGTGCAGTGGCATATACCCCAACAAACGGGTAGTGGAATGGTAAATGGCTCTCCAAACAGCTCTTCCCGACCTGCACCTCAAAATGTTCCTTTAGATGAATCCTTTAAAATAACATTGAAGACACAGGCTGCTCCACAGCAACATCAGGCCCAAAGTGCAAATCATAGATCGTCATCAGTTCCCCTAGGAGGAGACTGTGGAAACAAAATGCCAGGGCAAGTAACGTCTTCTGTTCCAAAAACTCCAAGTCCAAGCCAAGCAAGAGTGGAAGATCCAGAAAGAAGTTTGGATAAATTCTGCCAGGTAAAAACTAATCATTTATCTCCTTTTAATTTCAGATGGTAACATTATGCTATGTACAGAGCTTTCATGTTAGGTGCAGTGTTTTCAATCCTGTCGGCTCCAAGCGGCGCTCTCCACTTTTTCAGTTACAAGTAGGATGGTTTCTACTTGAAAGCTCTGTATTTGAAATTCCCAGCTAATCTTATTTATATTATATCTTCTTTCTGTGAATACAATTTATCCTTAAATTGCCTTTTAAAACTCAATTTGGATTTAACATAAAAGAAGAAAAGCCAGAACATACAATTTTAATTTCTTAATGTCAAGGGCTGTTCAATAAAGAAAGATCATACTTTTTTACAGGCATAATTTCTTCCTCTAAAATTTAACTTTGCAATATTTTGTTAGCTTATTATGTAATGTACATGTGGTATCAGTTTCATTGTTGTCACTTCTTGTTCCTGCCTGTAATAGGTGTACAAGTTGAGACATGTTCAATGCAACATGCAACAAAATGGTGGAGACATGCAACGAGCAATATGCTGCTGTAAAATTCTGCTTTCATCTCAACAGATCTTCATCTCAGGCCTATACAATATTATAGCAGGCCTATGGAAAATTTTATCTTCCCTATAGCACAGCTCAAAAATGGTTTTAAATGTTTAAAGAAGTAAAGCAATACATTTCAAAGGAAGGGAAGGTGTACTTAACATATGTACTCTAACAGAAAAAAATATTAACACCACTGCTGTCATTGTGGATTGTTAAATAATTTAAAGAATGCTCTCAGAAATTCTGAAAATTTCGGAGGGTGTCATCCAAACAATAATTTAAAAGTTGCACATAAGATGTGTTTGTGCACAGTAGGTTCCAAGACCACTGCGTGCATGTTTGCATGCAATTGAAGATGATGGTACGAGAGATGCAGAGTTTCTTTCAAAGGTATGACGTAACTTGTCTACAGAATTTCAGTCCTGAGAGCAAACAGCAAAGCTCAGTATGGAAATTTCCATTATCATAAACACCAAAAAAGTTGTTGCTTCTGCTGGGAAAGCTATGATCATATTATTTTTTCGATATTCAAAGTATGGTTCACCAGCATGTCCCAATGTGTGCACAGCTGTAAATGGGCAGTACTACAGACATGTCCTGAAAACTTTGCAAGGTCACATTTCTGTGCAACAAACTGGATGCTGCATCAGGATATGCACATTGTACGAGGGCTGATCAACAAAGACTGAAACTGATTTTTTTTTTTACAGATGTTTATTACTCCAATTCAATGTTTACATGATCTTTTTCAAAGTAGTCCCCTCCTACTTCAATGCACTTTTTATAGCGTCTCTACCGTCCTTGAACACATGCTGCAGACCATTCTTTGTCAGGTCCTTGAGAATTGCCTCACTTTTCTTGAGCACTGCTTCAGAGTTCTCAAATCGAATACCCTTAAGCTTTGCCTTTAGTGATGGGAATAAAAAAAAAGTCACAAATTGCAAGATCGGGGCTATAAGGTGGGATGTGGTACACAGGTAATGTTGAATCGAGCCAGAAACTGCATGACTTGATTTGTGATGTGAGGCCGTGCATTGTCATGATGAAGTTGCCACCCAGTCCGAGAAAGCTCTGGTCGTTTCTTTGCAATGTGCTTCCTCAGTGTAACCAATACTGACGTGTAGTATGCTGCTGTAACAGTAGTGTGAGGGGGAACTGCATGTTGGTAAATCATTCCATTACAGTCAAAAAATGTGATCAGCATCACTTTCCCTGCAGATGGAACAACTTTTGCCTTTTTTGGTGTTGGAGAACCTGGCGATTTCCACACTGTGCTGGCTTGTTTTCCTTCAGGATTATAATGATGCAGCCATGACTCATCACCTGTGATAATTGATTTAAAAAATGTATCCCCTCCATCAGCAAAGAGATGCAGCACCTCATGGCTTGTCTCCATTTGCACAGCCTTTTATTCGGGAGTCAACAGACGTGGCACCCAACGAGTACAAACTCGGGTCATATGGAGATGGTCGTGCATAATTGTAAACACACTGCCATATGAAATTCTCAACACTTCACTGAGGTTACGTAATGTTATACGCCGATCCTCTCGGACAATCACAGCAGCTGTCTTGATGTTGACTTCAGCCACAGCAGAAGCCGAAACACCAGGCCCACCTTGCTTAACACTGACAAGTCGGCCTTCTTTGAAATCCTTGAACCACCTAAACACTGTTGCACAAGGTAGTGCATCTTCACTGTATGCTTGCTTCAGCATTTCATAAGTTTCGGTGGCTGTATGGTTTAAACGAAAACAGAATTTGATTGCGCTGTACTGCTCCTCTCACGTCACCTCCATTGTCTGGTATGCGAAATGCACGTAGGGTCTACAAAATAGAGCATTACTACCAACCTACCAATACGAGAGTGCTGCCGCCTACCAACATTATACATAAAAATCTGCTCTTTTCAAATATTTATGCTACAGATACGAAACTAGCACGGAAGCTACAGGAAAAAATCAGTCTCAGTCTTTGTTGATCAGCCCTCGTAGATGTTGCTGAAGTGTGTCCCTCAGTATCCCTATAGTCCAGATTTATCCCTGTGTGACTTTCTTCTTTTTCCTAAATTGAAGAAACACATTCATGGAAGGCATTTTCCATCATCAGAACCAGTGGTTAAGGCTGTGGAGGTGATTCTGAAGGATCTGTCAAAATGGTTTCCAACATGTCTTTGAAGACTAGAAAAAATGCTATGACAGGTGCATTGCATCCAGTGGGGACTACTTTGAGAAAGATCATTCATCAAAATTATGAGGTTGAGTAAAGATATGTTGTCATAACAAAAATTATGAGCATTCTTTATTGAACAGACCTCATACTTTATTGGGATGATATTTTGCTTATTATGAAAAATAAATGGTTTTTGCATTGTATAAGTATAGATGCCAGCAATGCTGAAATTATCAACTTCAGTATTTTGTGTTGATGAAACATTTCATTAACCAAGTTGACTTAAATGATTAAAAGCTACTCTGTGGTTGTAGTGATTCCATATTAATTCTGTAACTGGCTAAAAGCTACCTCTATAGTAGATTTGGATATTAGTATAAAACCAGTTGCAGTTAACTAGGGTGAATGCTCGTCTCATACCTAGTTGGGGCTTTTATCTACAATTTTGCAAAACTTTAGTGCCAGTGGCCTCAAATAATATAGTGCCCAAGTTTTGAGATGTTTGTTAGTTAGGTGGCATTAATGCTGGATAAAATTTCATTCAGAATATTTACTGAATTCCTGTTGTATTACATCAGACTCGGCCAATTCATATGTTCATGACAATGTAGCTCATTCCATCTGTGGAGAACAGGGGAGCAAAGAAGGAGAAAGCTATTAGGAGATGTAGAGAGAAAGGGAGATGTGGTATTGATAAGGTTGGGTTATATTATTGTAACATAGTAGTAAGTTTCTTTACTTATGGGCTTAATCTAATTCTTTAATGAGTTAACCAGTGAAATGCCATAGACTATAATTTTATATCTGCACATGTTTTCTGCATGTAATCCATACATATATAATTTTTTCCATTTAGACTAGAAATTATGTTATCTTTCAGTTTTAAGGAAACTAAATAAATAGGCAAAAATTGAGTAATTTTCCACTTTATTTTTACAAAAATTTTGAACTAATAGCAATTGCAAATAAAATTGTTGTTATAATTATGTTAATGATGCTGTATAGTGTATACTATATTAAGATATAGGAGAACATTGTATACATTTCTTCTTAAAGCAATTATTAGTGCATACCAAGTTTCTAAATATTAGCATTAAATGGTTTTCAACAATCATCTGCACTGTTATTTATCATTTTGTGAGCGTAATATACAATAGTTTTGATGGTCTATCAAAATTTAAATGTTTTCTGACTCTTGAATGGATGTATGACCAATTAGAGAGTACCCCATGCACTGGTGTAAAAGTGATAATATGGGTTCAGCTTCATTCTTGTCTCTGGTCTTTTTAATCTAGAATTTGAAGTATTCATCATTTGATTATATATTTTTAATAAAGATCTATTTTTATTGAAGTTTATGTATGAAGGGATTCATTCCATAGTGCATACATTGCAGTGTGCATAATATTTTCCATTCTGAGAATAAAATTCAAATATTTGAAATTGCTATTTGACAGCCTTGGCATCTTTATGCGCCTTATGGTTTTAGGATACAGATGACAAACAAAATTTGATAGACAATATGCACAGTTCACAATCACTGTAAAAGTGTAAAACACAAAAATAAAACATGTTTTTATTCTTTTACCCACTAATTGCATAGTTTACATTATCTATGAAATATTTACATGAGATGCAGACTACAGAACTTTATGCATAGGTGCACATCTCAGATATTAACACACCGGAAGATTTATGAGTCTCATGAAAAATGCAGTCACATAAATCAAGCTTAACCTTTTTGAATTTCAAAGTATTTGTCATTTTACGTTCTTAGTGGCTATTTTTTATCTTATTAAGTTTGAGCAATATTCTTCTGCTGTAAGGCATATGCACATGTGCATTCTTTCACAAAGAATTAACTGCTTCTTCTTGTCCTCCTTCGCTTAAAATTAAGTAGAATGGTTAAATTTTGTAATTATTTATGGGGAAATCAAAATTCTTTAGTTTTATTCCACTTGGACATGTTTTGAAGGCTGTTGCCTTTATTGTAGTATGGTTTCAATGTCAGCTTCCCACCATAGTATTAAGATATTGCTCTGTAGATAGTACATATTTAGTGATGAGGTTACTTAAATGTCAATTGGATACATTTATGAAAAGTAAGTGAAGCTTTGAGAGTGTGTAGTTCAACTGAATCATACAATGATATCAATTAAGATGAGGTTACTGTTTGGAAGATTAAAATTAAATAAATTTTCTTTTAATTTAATTTAGAAGTGAAGCATTAAGGTTGTATAGTTCAACTAAATCATACAATAATATCAGTTATATGATTGGCTTCACTGTACCAGTTCCAATTAACATTTTAATTTTAATTTAATTAAATTTTCTTTATTTTTGTTTATGAATATATTTTCCCATATTGTTAATCATATAGGTTTTTGAAGAGATTTTAAGAGTTTTGGCTATTTTTGGAATTCGTAATTTTGTGTGTGTGTGTGCCAGAAATGGTATGCTATTACTGATTTCTCCATGTGTTTATATTTCTCATGTGTTCCTTAAACCGTAGGATAATGTTTCTTTTTATTTTATATATATTGCAATCTTTGCAACCAATTTCATAAATGCATGATTACTTTCCTGAATCAATGTTGTCTTTTGCGTTGGTTTTAAGGAGGTTATTTTAAACGGCATTGTTTACTGGAGCCAAAATAATGTTTGCATCTTTAAAAATCTTCTGAAATGTTTGGTATGCCCATGGATGGAATGTGAATTACTGTTCTTTGTGGTCTTTTAGTGTGATGTCTTTTATTTTTGTTTTTTGAATTTTTCTATTTTCTTGTTGACCAGATCTATTGTGTAACTATTTTTCTGTGCTATATCTATAATTTTTTGCTCTTTGGATTTGTATTGTCTTGCTTATTGGTAGGTTTGTCATTCTGAATGTGGGGCTGTTGATTATTGTAAGTTTATGTTGTTTTGGATTGTGGAAGTTGTTTTTATGTAATTATTTGCATAGGTATCTTTGTGAAAATGCCAAATTGCAGTATGTTGTCATTTTTTATAATTTTTATATCCAGGAATGGAAGAACATTTTTGTTTACTATTTCCATTTTAATAGTGTTTTCTTTTAGGTTGAGTAGTTTTATTGCATCCTCTTTCCACTTTTTATTTACTATTGAAAAGGCATCATCTACATAATGGTACCAACATTTGTATATATATGTGTATGTGGAAAAGCATCAGCTTATTTAGTTTCTAGGAAACCCGTGTACATATCTGCCAAGAATGGTAAGAGTGCATTTCCTATTTCCAGACCATTCTTGGTGAATAGATATTGCCTGTGAATGTGAAGTAGGTTTGAATAATGCAAATTTTAGTGAGGTTTAGATATTTTTATATTACCTTTCCAGATAGGTTTATTGAGATTAGCCATTTCTTTACAATAATTATTTTTTTTTTTTCTTTGGGGGTGCTAGGAAACAAGATAGACTACATCATAAGAAACTAACAAATCTCTATGTTAATTCAATTTGGAATCGAACACAATGAAACATGCATTAATAATCTCTTCTGAGTCGAAATATTTAGAATACTTTATCGTTTCACTTACAGGAGATTTACTCAGGACATGTTTCGTGGAATACATGTCCACATCCTCAACTGCTAAACAACTGTTGGATCATTTGTAGAAGTTACATAGGTAAGGATCTGGTTTAACTCTGGTGGTCTTGTGATAAACTTGAATAAAGAGCTATCTGCTCTAGGGTTGTTGAAATTCATTAAGTTTTGCTCATGTTTTTTTTTTATATATAAATTCTTTCCCATGTGTTTAATTCTTTTGGTTATTGAAAATTTTAAATAACATGATGCCTTTTTCTATTTCATGGTTTTCATTCCTAAAATTTGCTGCCGAGCTGATTTTTCTGTTTGTTTGTAATGGATGTTTCTCCATTGTTCCTTCAACTTATTGCCTATATTTCTCTTTGTTTTTCATACATAGATTTTTTCATAATCCATACAATTGATCTGGTAAATACCAGATTTTTTCTCTTTGGGTCTGGAATCCATTTTGTTTAATTTCAATAAAATTTTTACACTGTATCAATTTTGAGGTGCTAAGATGATAATTTTCTGCATGAAAATTTTTTTAAATTTCCCATTGATTGACGGCTGGTAAGTGTATTTTTAAACATTTTTTCCTCTGCTAAATCACTCAAAGTTATGATTTGTTTAATTCTTTGTTGTTTCTGAAAGCTAATTATTTTATCATCCTCTCTTAATGTCCTGAGTAAATCTCCTGTAAGTGAAACCTTAGATGGTGTTCTAAATATTTCGACTCAGAAGAGATTAGCAGTTTTCTAGTTTCACATGTGTGATTTTTTGTATTAATTCTGATGATTTTTTATGCTTTGGCTTTTGTTTTCCGTAAAGTCTTTATTTTTTTAACTTGTAATTGGCTAAATTGTATGTAGGTAAATTTATTGTGTTTTCTATAGATCTTGTATTAATACCAGATTTATATATTTTAGTAGGCCATAGATTCTGGGTATGGTAGGCTGTCTGGTATAATATTTTATTCTTTCTCATTTAAAATGCTTACTTTTTTAATTTGTTTACTGAACTAATATTTTTCTGGGTAGGATCAGTTTTCATTTTTTTCTAATTCTGACTAGTTAGTCAGTTTAGAATGATTCATTGAAATGAGGCACACTCAGAAAGCTACTTGACCCAAGTAAACTGTTTACAGTAATGTGTAATATGCCATTTAATAGATCATACTTTTATTTAATTCAACATAACTCCTGCCTGTGTTACCCATGCATTTATAACATTGTGGTAGAAAGGAACACTTGTGCCACTAAGTGTCATGCAATGGATCAAAAACAAAAATATTACTATACAATGATTTATTACATTTTTAACAGCCTGTTATACCAAGAACAGTGTCTTGAGAGATTAGAGGACCTTGCACCTTCATATACAATGTATTGAATTGGTTTGCATAATTTAAGAGGGACTGATCATCTTAATAGGGATGAAGAGAGAAGCAGAAGACTTTGGTGGCATTTACTGTAGAAAACTTCACTGCTGTGGAGAAGATGCTACAAGAGGCCCCTGAGTGATCTATAAAAATTTAGAAGCATCTCTTTATGTTGAATCAGAAAATGCCTAACAATTTTTAGGCAACTAATATTAAGAAAATTTTCTCCTGACTGGATGCCCCATAACCTCATTGAAAGGTTGCTCAAGTGGAAAGGTGCTGCAAAATTCTCCAAAGATACAAAGATATTCTCACCATATTTCTGAAATCATGATAGGTAATGAAACATTCATCTTTTCAATATAATTAAGAAACAAAATATCAGTAATCCCTTGAGATCTTCCGAGATGAAGAACAAGAAGTGTGGGAAAGAAAATGGTGATGACATGCTTTTCCATTAAGCAACATTGTGGCAACCATTCCCCTTGAAGATCAAAGGACTGTTATGGCAGAGTGATGCACAAGAGTTTATCTCTCAGAAGTTTTTCATAAAGTGTAAGAAAAATAACCAAAAACCAGACTTAGAGGTATGAGGCTGTACCAGGACAGTGCCACTCTTAGTTCCAGAAGGTACTCTAAACTTAGGCTTAGAACATTTCTTTCCTTAAAAAATCCTTTACCAATATATCATTTCATCTCATCAGTGCCCACCTCCAGTAGTAAAATCAAGCATCAAACACCATTAAAAAAAATTAATTTAGATTATTCTACGATTGAGTCGAAATATGCACTCTTATTGGCTCCACTTGTTTATATGTAGAACATGTTTTGCATACCATCGTCTACATCCTCAGCTAACTGTCAAATATCTATAATGTTTTTTTTTTCTTTTTTTTCCCTTTTCTTTTCTCCCCCCCCTCTGATTTACTTTAAGACCCCATTTTCTACAATAGTTATAATTTCTAAAGATGCAACCATCATATCATCCACATAGAGTAAACTGGGGGAGCCTCAATATTGTCAATAACAGACATATGCATATTAATTGCTTTTAATGCTTTCATAATATTATCTATGAACAAATTTAACAGATTACCTTGCTTAACCTCTGCTGTTTGCTCACCATCTTCACATTTGATACAAAAGGTATTCTACTGGTATAACTGTTGCATTATGTCAACTATTTCATTGCTTACTCTTTTCACCCTTAGTTAATACCAATGTCTCCCTTATAATATTGCCATAAGCTTTATTTATGTCTACAGATATAGCAAATATTGCAATACACTTCACACATCTTTAAATTCACGTCTCAGTCTTCTCCCAAGAATAGTCAGAAGTCTTGTCTGCAAAATGGGTGTAAACAGCATCCATCACTTCTTCACCACACTTAAATTTCCTTCCTTGAAGCTCATTCTTGAGTTTGAGAAGAGGAAATAGTCGCTGGGAGCTAGATCTGGGATGTAGGGTGGATGGTCAAACTCCTTGAAGCCACATTTCTTCACAGCTTACTTTGCAACAAGAACTGTGTGCACAGGCGCATTGTTGTGAAGAAGGTGCAAACGCCACTCAGCTTTCCTCACCATTTCTCTTTGATGGAAGCACGTGCTCTGTGCAGTAGTCCAGCATAGTACTTCCCATTTACTGTGGTGTTCCTCTCCTTAAAGCCTGAATATTCCTTGACAGTCCCAAAAGATTGTAGCCATGATCTTGGTTGACTGAGTGGCCTTAGCCTTTAGAGGCTCTGCCTCACCAGGTTTACGCCATTCCATTGATTCTCTTTTGGACAATGGATCATAGTAGAGGACCATAGTTTCATCTCCTGTAATAATGGTTTGCAGAACTTCTCTCTCGTTGCCATTGCAGAGCTCCAAACATGCCTGATAACAGATGACTCGTTACTGCTTTTGGACCGAGGAAAGAAGTCTAGGCACTAACCTTATTCGTGTTTAAATGTTCATGAATAATTCAAAGGACTGTTGTTTTAGAAAGGCCCAACCTTGCTGCTATTTCTGTAACTTTGAGCTACCAGTCTTGTATAATTTCTCCTTTCATAACAGCATTGTTTTCAGGACTGGGCCTGCCTAGGGCCGACCTTCACACTCTTCGTCTTCAATGCTTTCTCGACTCATTCGAAAAATTTTGGCCCATTCTTTTATGGTAGAATATGAGGGAGATGCTTTCCCATATACACCATCCAATCGCTGTTTAATTTCATATTAAGTAAGTCCTTCTTTTGTGAAGAACTTAATAACAGTTGGATATTCTATTTTGAACATGTCACAATCTTCTATACATAACCTTCTTTATGCAACTATATCTGAAGAACTGAACCTAGTGGAGTGGAAGTTACAGTTGCACTTATTTACTTAACAGATAAGTATGACACCAGATAAGGCTTTTGTGACAATCCTCATCGGCGAATCCAGAAACTTATGGACCTATCCTCATACGCTACCATGTTTCACCACCAAATACCTTAAATGATTATTGTTTTAATAATAACTACATTATACTTCTATCCTTTCTAAAATCTGGCTGTAACCCTAATAATCTATTATTCTCTTATTTTGTTATTCTCTTTTACCCATTTAGTCATTATATCTGTCTGCCAAAATTTCTGAGAACATTTTACCGACATTTGACATTAATGCAATTCCCCTATAAATACTGGGGTTACCTTCTCCATCTTTCCTTTTGTAAATTGGTGAATAATTGCTACCATTCAGCTTTTTGGTATACCCTTCCTAATCCTTATTGCACTCAGGAGTCTAGTGAGTCAATTTAGTCTTTCATTGTCTTCACAGTAACTTTTAAAAAATTCTATCTACAAATCATCAATGCTTTATTCTTTTTAAAACTATGCATTGTTTTAAAGTCCTTTCCCATAAAAAGATTTTATTCAGATCCTTGATATAACTCCGCTGCAAATTTAAATCCAAACTACCCATGTTATAGTCAATGTTGTAACAACATTGAGCAACAGAGCACTGCCTTGTGATTGCACATAGCCTTTAGTTGGCATAGTCTGTATTTGAAAATATTGCCTACATAGGATCTTGGAAATGTCTAAAATTACATTCTTTCCTTCAGTTTTTAAAAAGGATGGGCTCCTTATAACATGGCAATTGGATTTTTTTTTATTTGATTTATTTACAGATGCTCTTTAACATCTAAGGTCATGAGCGTCCCATTCAATTCAGGGCATGAAACGGCCAACATATTTTGCTCAGAGACCTCTTGGCAATTGGAGCCAATATATTATCGCTTGCCACATGAAAGTCTTATAGAATGAGTTCAAATTATAACTTTATTGGAAGAAAAGGGAAGTAAAGTCATGTTGTAGATTTATGGCATGTAAAAGAACCTCTAGCCTGAAAGAAGAGGCCTCTCTGAGCAAAATTTATAGGCCATTTCACATTCTGAATTGAATGGGATGCTAATAACCAGAGAGAGCATCCATAAATAAACCATGTAAATAAATAAAATGAGTTTTTGAGCAGGGCCATTGTTGCAATATACATTTTCTGTCATTCAGTATAGTATCAGGATAATTAAAAATAGATGGATTGTTCAAGTCTATAGCTAGCATAATTGAAACACAGAAATGAGAATAAGGTACTACTTAAATTTGTACCAGTTAAACTGTTCATCTAACTGCATGTAAATATTCTGTTTATGTGTGCACATGCATGCATTTGAGTGCATAATTATTTTTTATAATTTAAAAATTTTTCGTTTCCAGAATGGTCATATTTCCTATTTACATATAAAAATATTTTATCTAGAAGAAACTTGAAATTTTATATTTAAGTTTTGCTCACAATAAAGAAGATATTAGAAACTTCTGGTAAAGTTAAATGTTGTGTATATATATGCATTTAACTAAGCTAAAAAACACAAGCCTGAAAGACTTATTTTAAGATACAGTTCTCACTCAAGTGCTGTTAATAAATGAAATATAATCTAAGATTAATGTAGAAATAAAATTATTTAATATACCCAACTTGACCCTATTAACTATAGTGAACACTGTACAGGAATCTGTAAATGACCTGATGGCAACAATAGCCAAACTCGATCGCAATGGTATTGAAGTAGTTCCAGAAATTCAAAAGAGTACAGGAGATTCTCCGTTAGTTGACAGCTCCACAGGACTTGATGAAGGGGCTGGATCTTCTCATGTATCAGCAGTGCAGCCAGTTTCAGTTTTGATAGATGGTAAGTTTACTTAATGGTCTAGAATATTTTCATTTTTATATTTGTTATTTGCTAGTTGTTAATCAGAGGTAATCAGGCATGATTACCTCTGATTGGATGGATGAATAATTGCTTTCCCACTTCTGGTGTAATTTATGCAAGAAATTGATTTGTGCCCTGCATAGTTTGAATTGTAAACCTTTGATAGTCAGTGTTCAATTTTCCACATTCTTATCTCTTCTTCAAGTGTGGTTGATTTTGCACTTACAGTGCTAGTACTTGCAGATGTAGAAAGAACATTTTTGGACACTTTAGAAAGTAATTGTGACTTCATTTATTTTGAAATGTTTGGTGACTAAATGGACATTTTGAAAAAGTTAGGTTCCTTTTGTAAGAAATTATTTCTATTCCTGCAATATGAATAAATTGATTCAATTCTCAGTCAAATACAAAGTAAAATGCTGTATATTAAATTATACTTTACCAAGTTGAAATATGCGATTAAAACAACATAAATTGAGCCAGCTTCTTTGCATTTCCAGAAGAGAAGGCCATCCCCCAATATCGAATCTGTCATCCATACAATTTTGTATTTATTAATTACAAATCTTTCTATTGACACTGTGTCTATCCTTGCAATAACTGGTAGGAGAAAATATTTACTGTGTTATAAAATGATTTACAAGTTTTTTTTAGTCTAATATATATGATACATTGGACTAAAGTTTAGATACATCTTTCTGCTATAAACTTTATTTAGCTGCACATATACTTTTCAATTTTATTTTAACATAGAGCACATAGTTCTGAAGTGTATTCTACAAAGGATTCTTTATAGGAAAGTATAACATTTCTATTATATTCTTAGGATTCCCATTTATTAGTTACAGGTGTCTGAATAAGACTTTTAGTTTATTCTTCCCAGTGTAAGAAGGTAAGTTAGAGCTGTTTGTTGGATCGTTGCAAATAAATATCATAAGGCTATTGCTCTGTAATACAATTATCTCCAGTAATAATAATAATAATAATAATAATAATACATATAATCTTTATCTTTTGACTTTCCATCTTAATTACTATGAATCTTAGCAATAATAAATAAAATTAATTAAAATAGGAAATGGTTTTGGAGGGCTATTTGTACATAATATACCTATCTATTTTTATAGGGCAAAGAAAAACTCCTGGAAAACCTCACTCAGGCAGTTTTCCCCAAGCAGAACTTGAGAACAGATAGACAATTTTTCAGCTCAGTGAAGGACATCTTTGAAATAATAATTTATTGTTTTCCCCCGTGCTCTAAATATTTATTCATGTTTATAATTAGGGCATTACGGTGCTGTGAATATAATGTTATTCTTTTCTAAATATCAAATGACTAAAATAACTTTTAAGATTTAAAGTTCCAGTGTATTTGATAGTGATGATAGTTTTTTTTTGGGTTGTTCAGTTGTATGGTAGCAATCATTATTCTGTGCTGCAACCTAGGTATTCTGTAATGCTTCTTTTCATATTCCGTGCAGTTTAATTAATGAATGAATTAATTTATTTCATCAAACAACATTACATTACAATTAAATTTACATGAACAAAATATCCTGGTTCATCAGCAATGATGAACCAGGCTCCATACTACCCTCTTATACATTAAATATTAAAGTTTATTTCCACCAATACTGTTCCTAAACATTTTACAATAACTCACAAAATATCTATACTTAACGATACCGAAACTAATTTATTCCCTCTGACATTAAATTTTCTCTTGTAACTGAACCCTTGTCCTTGTTTCCTCCAGAAGACGAGCTGATTAATATAAATGAGCCTATAAATTCCAACACCTACAATGACCACTATAATTACAGTCTTTTAAATCACAACAAACCAAATACTATTCCTACACATCTCTTTAGTACTAAACAATTACCTAGTGTAACCTATAGACTGGCTGTGGCCACTTGTCCAAATAGATCTACATTATACTTTCTTTTTTTGCAATTTTGCAAATATCCTCTATGCTTGCTAGCCCCTATTCCTTTCATTAACTTATAATTACAAACTTTGACAGCTATTCCTATCAATCCTTCCTACTATTCCCATAATACCACCCTTGTATTTATCTCAGCATCTATTAGGCCTCTCATCTCCAGTTTACGAGCCGTTACCTGCTGAGATATCCAAGAAACTTGGGTTCAAATATTTCATTTCTGTATATAAATTTACCAGTTTTCCCTTTTGGTCTTCTTTCATTAGTCCCCTGAATACTTCTTAACCTTATTGTCCTACACTTTTTCAACTGACCATTTCCATTTCATCCTAACTTTCCATAGAAAGTCCCCTAATTGTCTTAATGGCCCTTGAGCTAATAACATTTTCTTGATCACTACACTTCTATTGCTTCTTAGCCACTTCTCCCTAATTAACATTTTCCTCCATATAAACATTCTTCTGCATTCCAACAAAATATATACTCCATCCTCATTCTCCCAAAAAGGGGACATAGATCTTGCATTATGTTCCCCCTTAGGCCTCTTAGTTTCCATACTCCTATCCAAAACCAAGACAATACCTTGTCTCTTCTCTGGTTGCATATTTCTAAATATCTTGTTTGACTTGTTTCCATCTTAAGTATTTTATAAAGTACTAATGATCTCATCTCCCTCTACCCTGCCCACATTTCTTGTTTATCCATATCCTCAAACCTGAATCGAACATATTTCCATATCCCATGAGCCTTATCAAATCTTTTTACCCATATATCTCCTAGTCCTCCCTGCTCCAACTGGGCCTTATTTTACTGAACCAATTCTGAGCACTCAGATGCTTTCCTAGGTACTTAAGATACCCTTTTAACATATTTTCCTCAAGCAGTTGATTTATCCTGTACCAATATATGATTACTCATCCCATCACCATCCCTTTCACATTGGTTTTCACCATTTCTGGAAGAGAACCTATATTGGCTGTGTTCTGCAGTACACCCAACATTAGGTTGCAGAATGCTCTTAATATTAAATCCATTTTCTCCCACCCCTTATCTATCCCCCAAATCTCAACTCCATAGGCCCATCTTGATTCCCATAGGGCTGTATGCAACCTTTCAAACCATGCCACCTTCATCATTAGTGCTATATATAGATATTTTCTCAGTAATCCCATTGCTTTTCTCCCTTTAGCTAGTGCTGACTTATTTCCCTTTCCTACACAATTTGATACCCAAGTAAATAAAGTTCTCAACTATTTCAATTTCTTTGTCCTCCATGGACCATTTTTCTAATCTTTTCGATTTCGTTTCTTTTTTAAACACAATAATCTTTGACTTGCTTTGGTTCACTTTTAGCCTCCATGCCCTACAATATCTCTCAATTTCCACTAGGCTCATCTTAAACCAATTTCAGATACTGAAACCCACCATTAAGTGATTAGCATACAATAAACCTGAAATTTCCATATACCCTATATATATGGAAATATGTCATATGCATATTACCCATACTTAAGCTACCCATGATGCCATCTATAAAGAAATTGAACAATATGAGGCTCAGTTTACAACCTTATCTAAGCCTCTTTTCTGTGTAACTTCGGCTGCTATTTCCTCCTCCCCAAACATTTGATGCAAAAGGTGTCTGTTAGTATAGTTCCATTATAACTCTTCCATGGCTTCAACCCTTTCAACCTTAGCTTATACCATAATGCCTCCCTATCATACAATTTCTCCAAATTTATAAGTATGGTGTGCAATCTCCCTCACTTCACCCCTAAATATTTATCGATCAATGTTTTCATAATCATTATATTGTCCGTTGTTGTTCTACCCTTCCTGAATCTTGATTGAAATGGCGAGTCTATGGTTCTCTTATGGCCATTTTTGTATTCTTTCCGCCACAATTCCTGTAAATATTATTCCCAAATTATTACCACTGTTCAATTCTTTGGGATTGATTTATTATCTTTCATTCCATTCAAAAGTCTGGTCAAACACTGAAGCCACCATGCTTGGAAAAATTCTACTGGCATTTCATCCATGCCCACAGATTTGTTCTTTTTGAATCTCCCCACCAGGTTCGCGACTTCCTTCTTTGAGAATGCACTATCCAGCTCCCATGTGTAAATTACATGCCAGCTCGAGTTCCCATCTATCAGAATCCCCCTCCTCATTACCAAAACAACTGCTCGAAGTATCATAAACCACTGGGTAGGTTTGACTGAAGCCCCTACCACGTTTTCTAGTGCATTTTTAAACCATCTCCCAGATTTGTAAGGTACTCTCTGAGTTTATTTTAATCTCTATCTTCCTGGTTGCATTGCTTCTTTTACTAGAATAATTTATTCCCTCTCCATCCATTTTCTTCCCTAGATAAGATCACTGCCCTTCTCACTACATTAGGCATACTCCTACACTCCCTTCCCCGTGCTAATCTTTTTCACATTTCTGCCTGCCCATTTTAACATAAACATGTATATCTCTAATGCTACTCTTTCCTTAAGCTTATTCATCATTGAGATAATACCATAGATACATAATTTTGACATTTCAGAGCTTATCACACCATAAAACTCATCAGTCTTCTCCTTGATCCATTTATATCATTCCATTTTTACTGCATACTTGTTCTCCACCAGTTTTCTCCCTTCAACCACTTTTGTGTGTACTAATAAAAAATTGCTCAGTGGGAAATGCATACGATTACCAAAATCATTTAATACCTTAAACTTTTCTATTACTGGTAATAAATCTTCACTGCTTATAACATAGTTCACTACAACTTGGCCAAAACCACCAGTACACGTAAACTCCCCTTCCTTGTCCTCTCCCCAGCACCAGTTTAATATAATATAGTTCATATTTTCACAAAACTCCATTAGTTTCAAACCTTCCTCATTCACTAATTTATCCTTGCTAACCCTCACACACACGACTGAACCCTCCTCCCTTACCTCATCCACGCAAGAGCTACTGCTATTGGCTTGCAGCACTCCACATCTTCCATTTAAATCCCCCACTAACAGAATTTCAAATGAGGGACCTTCCCTCTTTATTTCCTCTTCTATAATTTGAAGGATTGATTGATTGATTTGTTTATGGACGCTCTTTAACATCTCAGGCCATAAGCGTCCCATTCAACTCAGGGCATGAAACGGCCGACAAATTTTGCTCAGAGGCCTCTCATTCAGGCTTGAGGTTCTTTTTCGTGCTGCAAATGTACGACACGGGACCCACGGTTTTACTTCCCTTCCAAAGGAAGCCATACTTAGGATTTTTACGCCCGAAAAAATCCATCGGTCCTGGCCGGGTTCGAACCTGTGTTTTGGGCATAGGAGGCAAGTATGGTAACCATTACACCACCAGGACTGACATACTTCGAAGGAATAGAGGATTGTTAAAATCAGAATTTTTGGATGGGTTGTATATTATTCCTAAACAAATTTCTCAGCTTTGAAACGCCACATTACTCCACCAATCTTTGATTTCCTCTCTTTAACCCTATTTATTAATTCATTTTTAATGAATACCCTAATCCTCCAGAAACACCAACTCTTACCTTATTTCTCCTTCCTGCTTTGTTAAATGAAAAACTCCCTACACCTATGTGTGCATCCTCTTCCACCAAGTTTCTACCAAGGCTAAAATCTGGATTTCTTTCATAATACATTTAACAAAACCTAACTTTAACCCTCTTTGTAAACCTTCAGAATTACAAAAAACTATTCTCATAATCCCCTTCCCTCCCACTCTTTTCTACTGAGACTCTGCTCTGAACCTGAATTCATTTAACTTCCTCTGGCTTCTATGCATCACCCCCTCCGACCCTCTCTCTTCCCCTGTACCTCACCTCTCCCTATTCTCACTTTGTGCTATACTTCTAGTAAACTTTCCTGGGTGTCAAAATGATTTTGGACATTTTGTTGGAGTCGGTAACTTCTCCTGTACTCTGCTGTGTCGGTTGTCTTGCTTGTTGAGTAAGCCTAGCTCTGGCTAATATTATACTCTGTAGTGATGTCACCTATTTGCCCAGCTGGTTCCTTGATTATCTGCTTCTTCTTGATTCTTGACATGTTCTTGCTTGTCGAACAAGTTGCACCGACCTTTGAAATGTTTGCCGTTTCCTGTACTTCCCGAGTTGTTTTTAACATCTGCTGATTCATGTCCTCTCCTTCCCCATTTGTTCCTTAGCTCCATCTCATTCTCTGCTACTACTCCTCCATCTGTACACAGTTGAAAATTGGCTATGTATTCCAGTCTTCCCTCTGCTCTCACTCTCTTCATTCCCTGTACCAACCGAAACTTAAGTCTACGTTGTTCAGCTAATATGTCCCTATTAATAAATATATGAGTTCCTTTCAATATTTTACTTCCAATATTTTTAACCATTTGTGCCCTCATAAATCATTTGTGCCAACATAAATCTGACAGTAATCAGCCTCCTTCATCTTTGTCTTCTGATCCATTAGGCATCAGCAACCTCCCAGCTCTGTAGTTGATTTCTAAGCAGCTTTTGCAATATTTCTATCACTTCTTGAATTGGCCATGCCCCTCTGCTTTCTTCCACCCCTGAGAAAACCAAATTCAGTTTGCAATACCTTTATTCCATCTTGTTTATTCTAAATTTAACATGGTCCATTTCTCTATTCATTTCTTGAGTTTCCTGCCTAATTTCCTCCTTGATTTCCTTTGCAGCGGCACTCATTCTGTTTCCTAACTATTCCTGCATCCCTTCCATCTTCTTGATCAGTTGCTCCAAATCAGCTTGGTCCCCTTGGACCCCGATTTATCTCTATGCCTCCTATTATCAGCAAAATCAGAATAACTGTAATCATAACAAAGCTGTTACCCAGTTTTCCTCCATTTTTTGAATCTGTAAGATACATTGATTTCTTACTTCCAAATGAACTAGTTCTAATTCTCTATGTACCTAAATCCACTTCCATTGCTACTTATCCTCTTTTGTGCAGTTAAAAGATGGGAACAATATCAGTTATAGGATTATATTGTGCTATATTAGAAATTGGAAAATACTGTATAAAGAGTGGAAGCTCACAGGAAATCAAAATAAGACTAAGGCCATGATATTTAATATAGGTAAGAAATTCGAAAATCAGAAAAGTGGTTTATGACTGGTAAAGAAATTCAAGTTATAGATGATTTCATGTATTTAGACATTAAATTAAGTAGTACAGAGCATGGGAAAAACAGAGAAAGTGGGCTTAATTAGTGAGAGACTGGTTAAATCATTAAGAAAATGTTTGTGCATAGCTCCATTGATAAAGGTGGTCTTGTTTGAAAGGGTATATGGCGCCCTAATAGAATGAAGATGGTTTTATGGTGTTGAAATATGGGTAATAGAAGATGGTTGGGATACAACAATCCAATAATTTTGCAATTAATGCTGGGCATTCCTCAGAATACAGATAATGTGTCAATTGTTAGAATTAGGAAAAATTAGTATGAGACGATTAAGTAATGTAAAGAATAATAACATTTTCATTTCATATGAGTCTGATGCTGGAAGACTTTACTTTAAAATGCTGCTTGAAATATCAAGAAACACATCTGAGTATAAACAATTGGTAATCGGTAAGGAAGGACTAAGAATCAATCAGAGAAGAATGAATTAGAGAATATTTGGGTATCAAGAGAGTATGTCAAGGAGGTTTTGGAAGAGAGTTTGCTCCAGTTCAAAAATATTGATATGCAGATTTTATGCTCCCTGATAAATTAGAAAATATCTTTAATTTTTTATAAAACATTCAAATCAGAATTAACTAGGGAAAAGTATATAGACATATATAATAGAAATGGTAGAGAAGGAGTTGCATGGTTTTGACTGGATGTTCGAAAGTAAGAGATCTCAGGGATAATGTTTCACAGGGCATATTGCAAAATGTTGAAATGAAGAAGATGAAATCTAGAGGAACTGATGATTGGTGGAAAAGATTAATAAGAGAGAAGTGGCTGAAGTTTAATAGAATTGTTATGGTTGAGAAACTTTTTGGCAATCAAGTACAGATAAGAAAATGGGCTAATTTCTATGATGAGATGTGAAGATAAAATGGAAATGTTCAGTGGACAATGGGTAAACAGGGATTTGATATCATGAAAAGTTGATGATTGTTTATTAAAAAAAATAATAAAATTGCATGATTATGGTTGAATCAATTGTAATAAGTTATGTGGACCTGTGGGATGGTGAGGGCCAATATCCCAATACTTAGTATCAGAGGAATATTCTGATTAAAGACAAATCTCTGATCATTATGAACATATGAGGAAGTGAGATGTATTTTTTATCTAGGTCATAGAATTGATTTATTCTTAGTATAATGAAAAGAATGTATATAAATGGAAGGAAGCATATTTACATTTAAGTATGAAAATTTCATAGTTATTTTATTTAATTGATATCCAAGAATATTTGTGAATGAAATCAAATTGAATTAGGAGAGTGAGGAAAAAATAGAAAGGGATAGGTATTTAATTAAAAAGATACAGAGGGAAGACCATTTATGTTAGTTGAAATGATTTGTAGTGATTAAACCCCAGGCTTCTGGATATTTCAGTAGAAAACTACTGATAAACTGGAAAAAGGAGTCTAATGTGAGATAATTGTAGCAAACCAGAATATTTTCTTTGAATTGTAACTTGGTTTATTTACAGATGCTCTTTAACATCTCAGGTCATCAGCGTGAATTGTAACTTGAATAGTGCTTGATACATTGAGAAAATATTGATTATGATGTATTGATTGTAATGTTCAAACTTAGGAAGGCCTGGGTCAAAAACAGGTAAAGACAACTTTGTATTTTGTATTAATTTCAATAAATTCCAATTCATAAATATTAATTTAATTTATATTCTGCACAAAATCTGAACCTGGACCTGGATGATGAATTAAAATTGGAGAAGCATCTTTTTTGTAGCTTAAGTAAAAAATTGTAACATGTAGAAAATGTTCAATAATCTTCTCTGTAGGGTCTGTATTTTTATGTTCAAATGCTTTCTTGAAATGTAGGGCACATGCAAATTCCAAATATGTGTATGTGCGCATATGTGCGCCAGAGCATTTAGTCACTGCCATCGGGAGTATTCTAGTTTCCTGTATGGCAATGGCAAAAATTTAACCCATTTCAGAGGTGGGGGATAATGGGTTACAGTGCTTCAAGGGAATGACTGGCTGGGCAAATGAGATACCATTTTGGCCTAAGATTAATAACTGTATAGATTTTGAATGCTATCTGATACCTATTATTTACATAACTAGTAAGTTCAAATTTAAACTTCTGCAGTTATTATTTTGTTTACCAAGTAAATAATTTTTGTAATATAATTACAGAAGATTCAAATATACAATAAGATAATATAGTAAGATATTTAATTACTTAAATTTGACTAAAATAAAACCATTATTCATTACAACCATATGCAATACTTATAACAAGAATAACTTACTATATTGTATTACATTTTGCTGTGAAAATTCCCTCTATTCAAAAATACATTAAGATGTTAGCAGATGTTATTGATTGATAAGTTTAGGTTTTCGAACAACAAAAGTCAAAAATGACAAAACATAATATATATGTAATATAAAAGAAAAATAATATAACACTATTAACAAGTAACTAAATTAACAATAATTAGAAAAGCAGAAAAGGATAAAACACTAAGAAAAAGTCACAGAGTTGTAATCGCAATATATATATATACACACATACATATATATATATATATTTGTACATAAGATCTAACAATTTACTTAGTGCTCCTTTTTACCCCATCCAATGCCTGGCTTGCAAAAAGAAACAGGTTATTACAGTACTGCATAAGTTTATTTTGACCAAATAATCTGAAAGTCAAAACAGGTAAGAAACTGTATACTACTACACTTTTCTTTTTTCTCATAGCATAGATTTTTTAATTCACTACATAACTTTTGTGACAATGGTTACATTTTTCAAAAATATTTTTTTCTACTTTACACTGCATAAAAATGCAGTTTAAAGTAGAATACATTCTGTTACCGTATTAAGGTTATATTTACAGAATTGGATAGATGCAACAACTAAATACAAATCTTTCCTTTAATGTTGCAGGACATTCTAAGAGTGGTAACTGTTCAGACACTCAGAAAGATGATCCAAATGAAGATTGGTGTGCTGTGTGCATGGATGGAGGAGAATTAGTCTGTTGTGATAAATGCCCCAAAGTATTCCATGTCTACTGTCACATACCAGGTCTTAAAGCCATTCCAGAGTAAGTGCATTGTGAACAAACTGCATTGGTATGCATTCATATTGTACAGCATACTAATTATAAATACTGTAAAATAATAAATTTTGGAAAACAGTAAGTAAAATGTGGCATTGCATTGCTATTGGATAACTTTTTCATTTCAGCAATACAATATTGTGATTACTTTAGAGCTATAAGGGATTTCATGAAAAATTTGGACTTCCAATTAGTTTTAAGTGCATAATTTGATAATAGTTGTTCTAGCTTTCTGTTGCTCCTTCTTCCTCCCTATCTAAAAAAGGAAATTATGTTTTTTACCTGTAAGTTTTGAAACATACAATGCATACATGTATAATGTTAACAGAATAGCACTTCACTCTTTCCTGAAGGCTTAAGTTTTTAAAAGCACAGAGTTGCTAATGTGGGAAAGGCATTTTTTTCCTAAATAATGGAGAAGCATGGCTTCTGGGGGTTGGAACACTGAATCCAAAATCTTGCAGAGCTTTTCAGCTTCATCAAGGACACTAAAAAAATGTTCACCTGCTTCTGCCTCTAATCTGGATTTCTGCAAAACACTTCCTACAGCTGACATTTTATTGACAGTTGCAAAATCAGTTCAAGGTGATTGTAGGCATAAACTAAATGACCTGACAAGCTTAACTGTAAATATTGTACTTACGAAGCTGTTGACAATGGAGTGGCAATATAACTTCAATTTATTAATTCACTTTTTTACACTTTACTCCATTCACTTACACAAAAGTAAGACGCGTTTTGGGAGAATCTCTCCCATCTTCAGTTGCTTACTGAACCGCCGTTACTCGAAACTATGGCTGGACAAACGGATGTTCCTGTGGTGGCCTCTGTTGGTTGAAGTAGGAAATTGCTGAGCTCATCCATGGGAGGAAACTCGAAATTCATTAGATTTTCTCTATTTAATATGAAATTTTTTTCCCAAGTGGATAACTCCAATGGGCTGTGAAGATGTTTCAGCAGTTTTATTCCTGGTTTTTGGTCCAAAAGTGAGCTGCTACTGCTGATTTATTCACCTGTTTAAACCGAATATTTCTAAAATGTTCTTTCCTCTGAATTTCCAAATTTCTTTTTGTTTTGCCTATGTAGCTCTGTTCGGAATATGCACATTTTATTTTGTAAATTCCTGATTTTTGTTCTGGTGGTATGGAGTCTTTTACTGTGCAACCTAATAAATTCTTGATGTTGTATCTGTTCTTTGGGGCTAACATTATTCCATGTTCTTTGAAGATTTTCTTGAACTTGTTGTGGTAAATTGGATAGTAGGTGAAACTTTTGAATTTGTATTCTTCTTTTGTGTTTTTCAGTGTGGAAACTTCCCAATATCCCTTTTTGTCTTTTAGATTTATTGATAATTTTTATCACTGTGTCTTTGTTGAAACCATTCATTATAGCTGTCTGTATTATTTGTTTGTATTCCATTTTGTACTCTGCTTCTGTGAGTGGAATATTCATCAATGTGTGTGCCAAACTGTGAAAAATTGCATATTTATGTGGAATGGGGTTATAACTCTCATTTTTATGTAGTTTTCTGTGTGTGTTTCTTTTCTGTAAATTCCAAAATTCAAACCATCTCCATTTCTTATAATTTTTAAATCTAGAAATGGTAGCCACCCATTTCTTTCTTCTTCTATAGTAGATTGTATGGATTCATGTTGCAAATTAAGAAGTTTCAGGGCATCTGTTGAGTGTTTCTCCGGTATTATTGCAAAAATGTCATCCACATACCTATACCATGTCTTGAAAATTAAAGGGAAGTCTTTTGTGATGTGTATTTCAAATGAGCTCATGAATAATTCTGCTAGAAATATTCGGTTTAAACAGGTGGATAAATCAGCAGTAGCAGCTCACTTTTGGACCAAAAACCATGAAATTAAACCAGGAATAAAACTGCTAAAACATCTTCACAGCCCATTAGAGTTATCCACTTGGGAAAAAATTTTCATATTAAAAAATAGAGAAAACCTAATGAATTTCGAGTTTCCTCTCATGGACGAGCTCAGCAACTTCCTACTTCAACCAACAGAGGCCACCACAGGAACATCCGTTTGTCCAGCCATAGTTTCGAGTAACAGCGGTTCAGTAAGCAACTGAAGATGGGAGAGACTCTCCCGAAACGCGTCTTATTTTTGTGTAAGTGAATGGAGTAAAGTGTAAAAAAATGAATACATAAGTTGAAGCTTAACTGTACCAAAGAGAAAGAATTGAAATTATAAACTCAAAATTACATGCATTTTTTACTAGGCAGAATGATTCCAATGCTGAGTTTAATACATTCCAATTAAAAAGTAAAAAAGTAAAAATGAGAGGTTCAGTATTGTTGATACACATGCTCTGAAATACAGTGCACGCTTCTCTCACCATCTGCAGAGGCTAATTCATGTCCTAATCATTGCTTAAAAATGTATACTTTTTTGCTGATGATTTGCAAAGGCAATTTCTCTCTTCATGGTGCCAATTACATTTCAGACAGGTGGACCCACATTTGTGTTCAAGAGATACTTCTGGATGCTTGGCAATTTTCAAAAAAAAATTTACAGCAGCCTTTTATTTTTCATGTCGAATTGAGCAGTAGTTCTCTGTGCCAATACAATGATGGTGTGATAATTAACTTAATTTGTATAGAGGGGGCACATAATATCTGTGTATGTGGTCATAAAGTTTGCTTTCTGTGTATAAGTATTCTATGTTCACAAGTCATTCTGATGTTAATTCATTCTTTGGTAGTTTGTGATTCAGTTTTGTTTTGCTCTAAGGGAAAACAGCATAGTAAATTCATTAGAGGAATTTTGCCTACATTGGATGCCATTCCTGTGAAACTTTTTGACTTTGGGTAAATGAGTTCAAGCATGACAGAACAAACATCAAAGATGTGCCAAATTTTGGAGTTCCAAAATCAACTGTGAGACCAGAAATGATCAATAAAATTCATGATGTTTTAACTGACTGGCGAGTGAAAGTGCTTGAGTTAGCAGAGGCCATGAGCATCTCAACTGAGCAAGTTCATTTTATTTTGCACAATGAGTTACACATGAAAAAAACTGTGCAAGATGAGTGCCATGTCTGCTCACTCTGGAGCAAAAGCAAAATTGTATAAGAACATCAGCCAACTGTTTGGAAATGTTTAAGAAGAATCCATCTGATTTTTCACAGCATTTTGTGACTATGGATGAAATATGGCTTTATTGCTGTACATCAAAAATGAAACAGCAGTCTAAACAGTTGACTGCAGAAGACAAACTGGCTCCAAAAAGCCCAAATTAATTCTATCCACTGTAAAGGTGATGGCTCCAGTTTTCTGGAACTCCAAAGAATTTTTCTTGATTGATTACATAGAGAATTGGTAAACCATTACTGGAGAATACTAATACTATATATCACTTATGGAGAGACTGAAGACAACAGTCATGGAGAAAAGTCCAAGAATGGCCAAAAAGAAGGTACTGTTGCACACTGATAATGTGCATTCAAGCTGTGTTGCTTAGGAAAAATTGACTGAGCTACAATTTGAAATGCTTTTGACACCCTATTCACCTGCTCTCACTCCATGGGATTACCATCTGTTCCTGAAGCTCAAAACTTTTTTGATTGGATACAAATTTAAGGCAAATGAAGAAGTCATATGGGAGATAAATGAGTATTTTGAAGGCTTGAAGAAACCCACTTTCCTGAGGGATTTACAAGCCTGGAGAAATCGGAGTGCATTAAATTTCAACGGAACTGTGTTGAAAAATACAGTACATTATAAGATTGATTTAATATCAAATCACCCTCATACCATTGCATGATCCAGACATAATTGAAATTAACTCTGAAAGCCAATGACTATTTCAGCTAATGCTTTACCAGTAAGCTTTCTTTCAGCAGTGTTGGTGTACAGCTGCTGTGCAAATCCACATACTGAACGATTATTGACTTGTTAATGAAATCATCTTATTTTCAAAATTGCATTGTAGGGAAAAAAGTAACTGTTTAACATGGGACACATCAGTGGTTTTGTTGAAGATGACTGCTTATATTCCAACTTTCCATGCTCTTTCTAAATTACATTTTTAATTTTCTTCTGAACAGCAATTAATGATTTCATTTTGAGAGTGCTTTCTGATTAAAAATAGCCCTAGAAGAAGCAAGTTTTGTCACCACAGTTAATCCTGTAATGCAGTCCTTGAAACAGAATACAGATAAAACCCCATTTTCATGGTATGTATGCCAGAATTTGATCCAGTGAAATGCCGAAGATGTCTACTGTGTATTTTTATACTGTGTTCATATGCAGAGCAACTCATTGTTAACTGACCAACACAGGTGGTTGAGGTTACTAAGGCATTTACTCATTAATGAGAAGTCATGTGTTCAAATCCTGCCAAGTCTGTCTGCTTCACAAAGTATTTTTCCAGGTGTTACAGAATCCTTGTCACTGGAAAATACCTGGTTCATGCCCTAAAATTAGATCTGAAACACTTTCTTCCCAATCTGATTTCTTTCCCTATTTATCATTTCATCTCATGTATCATTTCCACTGCATGTGATGCCAGCACAGTTTTAAGTCACTTCAGAGTGCCTGAACAATGGCAGTATAAAATTAGAGTATGTTATTACTCTTTTTCTAAACTTGGAAGCATTATTTGAATTGATTATGAGAAAACCAAAGTTCTAAGTTAGATCAAAGATAGTAGATCTGAGTTTATCATGACAAATTGGTTATGATGATTATAGTTTTAGGGTGCATGATATCAGTAGGCATTAGCATCTGGGCAGAGTAAAAATATGGTCAAGAAAAAAGCAAAAAATATAATTTAATAACCTACTGGTCAAATAAAACCACTAATACCTAAGTATTAAACAGAAAATATTAGAGAAAGAACTGTAGGTTAGCATCGACAGCAGCCAAGACAAATTCATTATCTATTATATCTTCAAGGAGAGAAAAAAATTAACTTTCATAATGGTTGTGGAAATAAAAAAAAGACAACCATTCATACCATTGTGTTGGGACTGCCACAGGTGGCCAAGGTTGTCAAAGCATAGACTCATGGACGGGAGGTCTGGGGTGCAATTCACCCTCCTTCCTGACTGAAGTTTTTTGCAGGTTTTCCTCAGTCATAAATGACCAGTGCCAGAAAGGTACCCTAAACTTAGCCTGAAATTCTTCCTTTCTGTAAAAAAAAACTTCTTTCCCCGTTTATCATTTCATCTCATGTATCATCAGTAGGGCCTGAATTTTTAGGTGTTTATAAACCCTAAATCAATTTTTTTAACATGTTAAATTTTTTTTTTTTTTAGTGTAGTTTTTTAAGTTTTCTTAGCTAAAGTAGAATAAACCATTGAAACAAATATATGATAATTTATTTTAATTTTACTTGTATTTTCCATTGTTCTGAAACACGACATAACACTTAAATTTCCAAGTCTTTTTAATGTTGAGGCATTGAATTTTTTTTTAAAGTTAGTACTGAACTTACTGAAAAATTCCAAGTCATCAGCCATTGGTGCAAATTTCAGTGAAGCCACTGCTGCCAGTCCCAATGTAAATTATCTGAAAATTTTTTCCCTGAAGAACAGCACATACACATTTTTCATCATTGCAACCCGGATCCTGCTATAGAATCTTGGTGAGCTTCAAAGAATAGGCTGAGCCCACTGGCCCTGGTATTTCTTTCTTTGAAATTGTGTCAGTGATTTCCTTTGCACCTTTTAGTGGTAAAGATATGGATTCCAAGCGTTGATAAGCTGCAGGAAGATCACTGAAATTGGCCTTATAAAGGCAAGTGAAGGTCTTCAAAATAGTTACCATAGTAGACGGATGCCTGCAGCCAAGTACTTCAGCAGCTGATGGTGAGTTCTGATGGCAGAGTTGTTTGTGGTAGCATTTCCTTGAAAATTTCAGTGTGACTGGGAGCTTTCTGAAAGGCTTTCTTCACAAATTAAATAATGTTGTTCACTCCTGGGAAATAGTTCCTAACCTCTTCAGCCAGTTGGTGTAAGCCGTAAGACAGGTTAGGGTAGAAAATTTTCAGTGTCTCTCCCACATTGATCATGTAGGCTGCACTGTCGGTCAAAGCAGTAGAAGTTTCTTATCATGATTCTCTGATGGTCATTGGATGCGTAAAATGCCTTTGATGGTGCAGGCTATGGTGCTGTGGTTCGTTTTGTCTAGCATTTTGCATATGTGAGGTGTGGTTTAACAGGTTCTTTGGAGTCTAAGTTATACATCATGCCATTAGCAATAAGGGGACCATTACAAAATTAAATGCAATGATTTATCTTCGAGTTCATCAAGATACACATTGTTGGCTAATGTTTTAAAAGTAATTTTATTATAAATATTATTAAATTTAATTTTAATAATTTAAAATTGACTATATTTTAATTTATTTTAATTTTTTTAAATGATAGTTTTAGCCATTTTTTGGTTTCAACATCCTATTTAGCCATTTTTAGGTTTTATAAGATCAACCATGTGACTCCAGTGATTAAGAAATGGATAATACATTAAATGATGATGATTATTGTTTAAGGGTGCAAAATGCTACAGTCATTAGCGACCACATTACGAGGGTAGGTCCATAAATTACTGCCCTTGCCAATAAGGATTATTGCCTTCACAAAATCCTTATCTGGTGTCATACCTTATCTGTTAAGTAAATAATTGCAGCTGTAACTTCTGCTCTGCTGTGTTCTGTTGTTCAGATGTAGTTGCATAAAGAAGCCTTTGCATAGAACATTGTGACATGTTCAAAATGGAATATCAAGCTGTTATTAAGTTCTTCACAAAATAAGAACTAACTCCAAATGAAATTAAACAGCAATCTGATAGTGTATAGCAGGAAGCTTCACCCTCATATTCTACCATAAAAGAATGAGACAAACTTCTTTGAATGGGTCAAAAAAGCATTGAAGACAAAGAATGTTCAGGTCTGCCATTTGTTGTCAGGCATTTTTGGAGCTCTGCCGTGGCAACGAGAGAGAAGTTCTGCAAACCATTGTTACAGGAGATGAAACTATGGTCCTCTACTATGATGCCTTGTCCAAAAGAGAATCAATGGAGTGCGTAAACCTGGCAAAGTACTGCCTCTAAAGGCCAAATTCAGGAAGATCATGGCCACAATCTTTTGGGACTGTTAGGGAGTACTCTTCATTGAACTTTAAGGAGAGGAATACCACAATAAATGGGGAGTATTATACTGGCATACTGCACAGACTATGTGCTTCCATCAAAGAGAAAAGGTAAAGAAAGCTGAGTGGTGGTGTGCGCCTTCTTCCGGACAAAGCACCTATGCATAAGGCTCTTGTTGTAAAGGAAGCTGTGAAGAAAAGTGGCATCAAGGAGATGGACCACCTACCTTACAGCCCAGATCTAGCTTCCAATGACTATTTCCTCTTCTCAAAGAAAGACTTTCAAAGAAGGAAATTTAAATGTAACAAAGAATTGATGGATGTTGTTTATGCCCATTTTGCAGACAAGGCTTCTGTCTATTTTGGGGGGGGGGGGAGGTTGAAATGTTAATTCAAAGTGTATTGCAACAAAGAGTAACTATATTGAAAAGTGAAATAGAATTTTTGTCTTTATCATACCTAGAAAATGGTTAGGTCGGAAACTTATGGACCTACCCTTGTATGTTAAAAATATCACAGTTAGCTAGAAAGGAACAGAATAGTTTAAAACCTAAGAATCTGGGCCCTAATCATCAGTGTCCACCACCTATGATGCCTCACTGGTTAAAATGGGCATTAAATACTTTAAAAAAAGAAGTGTTGTATTTTATTTTTCTCTCTTCCCCTCCTTTGAAAATAAAGGTATTTAAATGAGAACACCCAGACTGATATAATGTATTATTTTACAGAGAAAGTGAGACCTGGCAGTGCTTACTGTGTACAAACCTTAAAGATATTAATGGACCTCCTAGTCCTACATCAGAAAAACGAGGAAGAGGATTGAGTAGACGTGATCAGAAGCTTGCAGAGAGAATAGTGTTAGAATTATACTGCCAATATGAACCAAGCCTTCACTTTAGAGAAGTTGTAGCACCAGAGGTAATGTGTGTATGCATGCATGTGCAACCCAACTCTACATTTGATTCTAATAGTTGAAGTCAAATTTATATTTGAAGTTTGCCTTGGGACCAGTAATTCTGGGTATAAAATTCAGGTACATTTAAAATTGGAATTGAGTGTTATTAATGAGGACATTGATTTTTCCAGATTATAAATGTAATAATGCACAATGTATTTCAATTTAATTATAGAAAACAATTTATAAATACCGAGGGTGCCAAAAAAAATGTATACATACTTTCGCAGTAGATATGTATTTAATATATTTCAAAGTTGGACTGAAAAACAACAGTAATGTGTAGTATGATATTCTGTAAACAGATGTGACTCATATACATTATGATAGCATTGCTACATGACAGGTAAATCAACAATGAACAAATGAATCCAAGATTATCATATGATGTTCTGTAAACATATGTAACTCATATTACGTTATGTTAGTGTTGCTATAACAAAATGCAGCCAAGATTATTGTTTGAACAGCAGAAAGCAATTTTGAAGTGGTATTGGAAAACCGAGAATGTTGTTGAAGTTCAAAGGGAATGGAGACGTGTGTACAGAACAGAACCACCAATATGAGTCATAATTGTACATATTCAAGACAAATTTGAGACTCATGGTAACGTAAGTTATGTTCACAAGGGCAGATCTGGGAGACCTCGCACAGCAACAAGCCCCACGTCCTCTGCTATGGTTTTGAAACATTTTGAGCACTCACCGCAGAAATCTACAAAGCAATATGCACATGAGACTGGGATTAGCAGAACCAGCCTAAGTCATATTATTGAAACAAGAAAGTTGAAAGTTATCATCGCAAGACTTCTGCATGCTTTAAATGAAGATGACCCTGATTGGAGAATGCAGTACTGTGAGTGGTTTTCAAACATGGTGCAAGAGAATGAGGCCTTCATAGGAAAAGTTGTTTGGTCAAATAAGGCACATTTTAAGTTGAACAGATCTGGCATAACTGTGTCTACTGGTGTGCATTGAATCCAGATCTTATTTTGTAAAATGCTGTGAATTTACCTGGAATTAATGTTTGGCATGAGTTTTCATCTAGGGGTCTAATTGGACTGTACTTTTTTGAAGGAATAGTAACTGGCCCAGTGTACCTGAACATGATATGCACATCCGTCTTACCCACCATTCATACACTCTATGGAAATGAGGAATTTTACTTCGAACAGGATGGTGCATGACCACATTACCACCGAGATGTGCATGCGTACCTATGACAATCTTCCAAGGCACTGGATAGGACAAAGAGGCCAGATTGAGTTTGCACCGCATTCTCTGGATCTAACTCTGATGAACTTGTACCTATGGGGAACTCTTAAGGATGTTATATACCATAGAAAACCAGCTACACTGGCAGTACTTCGGGAAGAAATTGAAACGGCATGTGCTGCAATCAATGAGGACACTTTTGCAAACTTTGCTCAATCAGTAGTTCAATGTACTCAGAATTGTATCAGTGCCGATGGTGAGCATTTGGAGCAACTATTGTAACTGTAAAACTCTAAGATGATTAGTGCTCATCATTTTCTGTGTGTCTGAATTCAGTTTTGTTATGTTAACACAGTTTTTTCTTTGTTTGAAGTGGGTATACATTTTTTTGACATCCTCTGTATATAAGGCTTATTCTCTAAATGCAACACATATTTTTTTCTCTTTCTTTTTCAGGATTTGTTTTATTTCAGTTTCACATTCTTCAGCATGTTTCACAATTCTTTAAATATACAATAACATTTTAATTATAATCTATTTGCATGTCTATGGCTTTACACCGCCTTGATGTCAGAGCTTGTATGCTGTTACAGTACCATTCTGCAGCTCTTACTGTGGAATTCAAACAGAAGAGATGCAGATCAGAAGGCGCATGATCTGGGTTGTATGATGGGCTAGAAACAGTCCACAGAAGTTTAATGTTCTCTTCTTGGGTGCTTAGTCTTATGTTGTAGTGAAGAAGAAAATTTTTGGCCACATCTTTTTGGGGTGGTTGTAGATCACTGTCATAGTCTAGTAGTAGCATTTGCACTTTCCAACTGTGGGCTTGGGTTTGATTACTGATTGAGTTAGTTTCAGGGTTTTCCCTTATTTCTGTAGGTGAATGCCTGGGAAATTTAGGCCATAAAGTTCCCTGAGCTCATTCGGCGAAAATATCATCCATTAGCGTTCATCTGGTACAATTGATGTTAAGGTGACAGTGTCATGATTAAAAAAAAAGATATGTGCCAGAATTATTTCTTGAACTTCTTAAGAGCTTTTACACATTGATTGGAGTTAAATGTTTTACCACAAGCAATACATTGATAAAAATAATCCCATAAGAATGGGGGCATGACTTTAATGACAGACTTTTTTTTTCTGTCAAGTTTTATGACGTTAGTCTGAAGTTCCAAATGATAAAGGATCTCCTGACAAGAAATCATCACCTTCAGCATAATAATGAGTGAGAGTTAATCTTCAAGGAATCTTCAAGCGCAAATATTTGAATATTTCAAAGATTGGTGAACAGTTGTGTTTACTTTGCTGACAGAAATATTAACTTGAAGTCTTTTGTTTGTTTTTCATTTGTCATCCGAAATAATGATGTTGGACATTACATCATTGTAGGTGTCACTATATTGTGCAGTAAAACATAATTTAAGTGTAAAACATAAGTGATGCCAGTCCTTTTGCCCAATACTGACAGTGCTTATATTCACCACCATTTCTGATACACATTTAAATGCCTCTAATATTGTTGCCAAAAGCAGCTCAGATATTGCTTATTGTTTATAATACACATCACTTGGGGACTAAATTTTGAAAGCTAACTGCATCACTTTCAGCTAGTGTAAGAAAACAAATTATGAAATGATGTGTGGGTTTCACTTATATAACACACTAATGTTGCATTTTTTCAAGATAAAATGGTCTGGAAAAAAATAGGTTGCATTACTTACTCCCAAGGTTTGAACCATATTTTTTGAGAAGGGGTGAAGTTAAATGCAATGTACTCACATAATTATATTTAACCTTAAATAAAAATTATTAATAATAATACCAGTAAGTCTGGTGAATAATGGAAAAGAAAAAAACTTTTTGAATTAATATAACATTCTAAATAATAAGAATATGCTGACATCAAATTACAGGAATGGTTTGCTTTGATGTGATGAAAATCTGGAAGACTTTTCTGTGAGAGGTGTCTCTTGCTGAATGATGCCCACTCCTTATCCACTTTGCTGCAAACTGCTGGGCAGGAAAATCTTTTAGGAACGACCCATTAATGATCACACATGTGAGGGATTTTATTTGCATTGGATTCTGGAGTCTAGTAAGAGTGTTATTCATGACACTAAAATCCCTTTCACATTCTGCAGAAGACACTGGTATTATTTGTATCCTTTGCATCAGTTTCCCTGATACTTCACCAATAATTTCCATCATTTTTTCACTTTCTTGAACTGGTGAAACTTACAAGGTTTTCAGAACTGTAGAAGGGTCAGAGATTGAAGACACTAATTTCAAAGGATTACATAAGGCCTTGATTTTTTTCATCAACAAATAACATTAATATATTTTCTCCTGTGGCCACAAGATTTGATTTAAAACTTCACACCCTTTAAAAATTGGAACTAGCTTTGGAAAATGTTGCATCATATTTTCCACTAATCCTTGAAGAAATTGCTGCTTGAAATATGTGAATGCTTTTTTTAGCTACTTGTGTTGGGAAATAATAATCATTAATTATTGAACAGATGAAAGCTAATGAGTGGATAGATATGGATAGATCTAGGATGGATTGTTATCTGGTTACCTATTTTACACATGTCTGGAAAATTTTTGGGTTGGGCGAGTTTGAGGTGGTATGGTGGCTGCAGAAGTCTTCCTGATGTAACTCTGGATTCTTTTCTCTGTGCACTGATTAGAAGATAAGATTGGGTTGTTATGTCTCGACCTTTCTCTGCTCCAGCTATGTGAGACTCCTAACTAGTGACTTTTTTGGAATGTAATATAATGCTCATTCGAGAAATTGAATAAGATTTTGTCACTTGAATGGAGACAAAATGAGTCTAGTTCACACAAAAGTTTTACTGGTGGTAAACATTTACACACAGGGGTTAAAATTAGTTAATGGTAATTGTCAGTAAGGAACTTTGTATGTGGCTCATTTCAATTAACTGTTAAGGTGCGAAAATCACTCAGGGAAAAGTTAGAATTTGATAACACATAATAATTGCTCTTTCTATGCATTTTCCTAATGCAACTTAGTTTCAACTGAATTGAACTTTCACTTAACTTCCTTCAAACTAACTGGTTTTCTCCCACTAGCCACTAATAAACTGCTGACAACAACTACCGGAATTTGTCTCTTTATGATAGCTTTATTTCGTGATGGTATGACAGTCTGTAAGAGGCTTCTTGGGTCTTAATTCTAGTTAACTTATTGTTTTAATTATTCTACTGTCCCATTCATTGACTGTTCATTACAAACATTATGTTACGAAACCTTCTGATTGGTAAATCTTTTTGTGCTTCTTCTGGCTAGAGGCAGGGGTGTTACAATCTAGTGTATGAAAACATATAGCATAACTTGTTTTTCATTTTTTGTTTATGAAGAAGTTTGCATAGTATATTTTTCCTAGAGGGTGCAACAGTCTATGTTCCTTTGTTTGCCTTACATAAAAGATTCTAACGGTATATAGCTAATTTCAAGGTCACTGTGGTTATTGCGAGAAGAAGGGATCTGAGCCATTTATGAGCCTCCATCCATCCTTCTTGTGTAACAAAAGAGTCTGTTTTGCCGTATTGACAACTTTGTGATATTTGGAAAGATACTTGTCTTGCCACTTCTAGTTCAAATGTTATGCCTTCTAATTTTAATTCTAATTTAATCTTCTTATGATCATCTGAATTACCTGGGTGTTTGTGTAGAATGTGAATCTACTGTTTCATAGTTCAAAGTTTTGGAGATAGGGTGACCTTTGGATATTTATGCAGCTGAATATTTGACTTGGGCAGCTTGAAGATGAACACCCTTTTTTTCTTTCAGTGTATTGATGCAAAGATTTATTTATGAGAAAGTAGTTATAGCAGAGTTTCTACACTGCAGATTCAGGGAAAGTGACTTTATTGATACCAATTTTGTTATCTGTACACACTAAACCAAAATTTATTAAGTTATAAAACTTACAATATAATGAGTGTACACATTATTACAGCAAGTTTAATTACCAAAGAATGAGTGCAGTTCAGTTCAGAGTTAGTGGTAACAAGTGTCCAGTGGTAAACTTAGATGTTGCATCATGAATGTTAAATTTGCCCATTGTGCTCAACAGTTATTCATCTGCTTAAGCAATTCCATTTTTTTTTCCCCAGAGTTGCCAACCCAGCCATTATATAATTTTACAATGTACCAACATGTTCACATGTAACCTAAACTTAGGTATTAATTTTTTACACTAAACTCCACTTACTTAATAAAAGTAAGATGCGTTTCAGGAGAATCTCTCCCATCTTCAGTTGCTCACTGAACTGCCATTATTCGAAATGATGGATGGACTAGCCTGTTTGTTATATTATTTCATTCTCTACTCTTTCACCAGCACATTCATCATAACGCTAATTAAAAAAAATACTAAAATAGGAATGTTAATCTATACACATACATGTGAGTCTCTTGTCCTTTCACATGTTATTTTTCTTGGAGCTCCACAAGTCTATCAGCTTCAATTGCTTTGTGTTGCACTCAATAGCACTCTTCTCTAAACATTCCTTCACAACACACAAATATTCATAAAATTCATAAGACTTTGGTTGGTATCAAATATTTATAGATTGCTTACACTCTTAAGAGTTTCAGAAAAAGTGGACGTGGCTGGAACATTATTAGTTTCTTCCTCTTCATTGTTTTCATTATCTTTTTCAGTTTCTTCCTCTCCAATGGTTTCATCATATTTGTTTTGTTGGATTCCATTTATGATGATTTCTGCAGCAGAATCAGCAGTCTGGTAGATAGTGACATCATTGTCTTCTAAGATGTACTCTTTAGCATCCATGTCAAATTTCCCTTTCAAGCATAGAGTAGACATGGCTTCCAAATTAGCTTCTGCTTTCTCCAAATTTTCAATTTCTTCTTAAGAAGGAACAAAACTGGCTTTTCGAAAGCATTTCTTAATGGTCTCTTTATCTTCTGTGCTGCCATGTGAATACAATTGACAGCATCTAACTCGAAATTAATTTTGCAATTTCATTGGCGCTGGTTGCAGTTTCCAGTTTCCATCTTGGCAATTATTGCCTGCAGAAAAAAATTTCTGTAATGTCTTTTCAAAGTGTAGATCGCATCTTGATCCATGGATTGACTTACACTGGTAGTGTTTGGTGGAAGCTATGCCAACTTCACATTGGGCAGCTTAATGTTTGGATGACCAGTAGTGTTGTCCAGGAATAGCAGCACTTGGCTGTTTTCTCTCTTCATTCTGGTATTAAAAGTATTGAGCCATTCCTCCATTAATGCAGCAGTCATCCAAGCTTTTTTATTGGATCTCCAAATTACCGGCAATTTGTGGGTATCTAGATGTCTGAAGCAATACAATTTAGCTCATTTGCCAACCACCAGTGGTTTTTCAAGTTTGCCAGCCATGTTAGTTCAAAGAAAAACAGTAAGCCATTTTTTGGACATTTTCCCACCTACACATTTTTCCCCAAGAAGAGAAGGTAACTTTTTATGAACTACTCTGAAAAACAAGCGGATTTCATCCCCATTGTATACATTATTTGACTGGTATCCATCCAACAATGTTTTAAGATTTTACTGCCACTCAGAAACAACAGAGCATTTATGTCATTGGCCTCCCCACACATATGATTCCAAATATTTTATGCCTATAATTGATATCATTGTATGATTCAGTTGAACTACACACTCTTAATGCTTCTTACTTGTCATAATATATGGAACTGGTTTCGAGAACAGTTTAGTTGAACTTTAGCCTGGCTGAAGATGAGAACTAAATGTTTCGAAACCGGTTCCATGCATTATGACAAGTAAGTGAAGCATTAAGAATGTGTAGTTCAACTGAATCATATAATGATATCAATTATATGATTAGCTTCACTGTGTAAGTTCCACTTTTCATTTTAATTTTAATTTTATGCCTGTTTTTGAAGCTTTCCAACCATCACTTTGAAGCTTTGAATTTCATTTATTCAGTTTTTGTGTAATTTAAGGGCTTGTGTTTGAAGTACAGGATCAGAAATAGGCATACTCTTTGATCGAGCACTTAACGAACCATTCCCATAGCATTTCATTAATTTCTTCATATCCTATTGTTTTCCCATTCCTTTTCATGTCACCATTGTTGCCTATAAACCATTCATTCATTATGCGTTCTTTATTTTTAAACTTTTGTAGATTTGTGTTTTGCTACAATTGAACTGTAGCATTAGTACTTTCGCAGTGCATTTCTTTTTTTCCTTTAATTCGATCATTTTTACTTAATCCTTTAACGAAAGTGCCACATTCTTACGCGACATCCGTAATCACCAAATGCACAACTTTTTTTCTCACAACAATACACCAAAGAACAGACAACACTGAAAAAAAATGTGTACATTGCAACCCTTTCTTTCGTCCTCAATCTCGTTCAGGTATGTATGTTTACAAAGGAAACTTATTTGCCATAATTACCTACATTTGCAGTTTCCTTAGAAGTACAGTATGTCCCAAAATAAAATAAAATATTTTCAGTTACTTTGTAAGCACAACATATCCCCCAAAAATGCATTTTAATACTGCAAATTTCCGTTTTAAGCAGTTTCAGAAGGTTTCTCTTTCCACATTGTGCGGTTTCTGTATTATTCAGGAAAAATTACACATGAAGCATACAATTTCCAATGTGACCAAAACTTTTCTCGGAAATAGACAGGATTCCGGCTTATTCAAGGTTCGATTTGGGCGGGTTTCATTGTATTAACTTTTCAGTTTTTAATGAGAAGTGGACAATTATAGGAAATCATACATGTTTGATGAGACAGATGTCGTCCTCTAATTAATAGGATCTAGCCGAGGTTAGGTTTAGGTTAATGTGTGTAAATATAAATTGATTACTTTTTGCTTTTTTTGATTGTATTTATTGTGCTATGTTATATTTAGGAATAGGAGGCAGCGAGGTTATAGCAAACCACAGTAAACCATTGGGCCCTGCATTTTCTAGGATTTACATGAGGTTAGGTTTAGGTTAGTGTATGTGTGTGTATAAATGAATGTTTTACTATATACATTTTTTCTTTTTTGTATTGTTAAGCTTATACTTATGAATAGGAGGTGAGCAGAGGCCACTAGGCCATAGTAAGCTGCAGTAAACCACTGGGTCCTCCAGTTTCTGGGCTTTCCTTGAGGTTAAGTTTATGTAAAGTCTCTGCATATGAGTTTATTACTATTTGCATTTTTTCATTGTATTTTTTGCGCTTACACTTATGAATAGGAGGTGAGTGAGGCCGTCAGACTGGCAAACTTCAGTGAACTACTGGGGTCCTCTGGTTTCTAGGATTTACCTGAGGTTAGGTTTAGGTTAGTGTGTGTGTATGAATTGATTACTAATTGCATTTTTTTCAATTATATTTGTTGTATTTTATAATGTAAAATAAAATTTCCATTTTTGCAATTTGAGGGTGGGAGGAGACTTCCGATGGAGGTTAGTAGCTTGCAGTTTCAAAACCTAAAAATACTGCTATACTCATACCTATATATGCAAACACTATTGTGTATTAGCACCCAGTAGCAAGCTGCAGTAACCCACTGGATCCTCCGGTTTCTAGGATTTACCTGAGGTTAGGTTTAGGTTAGTGTGTGTGTATGAATTGATTACTAATTGCATTTTTTCAATTGTTGTATTTTATAATGTTAAATAAAATGACCATTTTTGCATTTTGAGGGTAGGAGGAGACTGAGGGTGGAGGTTAGTAGCTCACAATTCCAAAACCCAGAAATAATACTGCAACATTCATACACTGTATATTTGCACTGAGTACATAACATTTTGCTTCCATTGATACTGTTAATTGTTAGAATCACGAAATAAGTATTAATGTTAACATGGATGCTTCTGTCGTTCATTATCTGACATCACATCAACTTAAGAGTATGCAATTTTGCTGTGTTATTAATGCAATATCTAATAGCAGGCAATTTGTTCTATACCATTTACTCATTATTCTACCTGTATTACATTTGCTATTTTGGAAATATATTACCTTTATCTATTAATAGTGTCTGCATGTAATCTTTTATTTCAAGTAACTTTTAACATGGTTTATGGCATTTCCCCCTATACACTGTTATCTCTTACATTCTGGTTTCTAGTACATTTCATAAACTTTCCTTTTATTCTAGGTAAGTTTAACACTAAATTTATACTGTATCCCAATATGGAAGTTTCACTTTTTATTGTATCTAGAATGTTCCTAAATAGAACCGGTTCCATGATGAAATTCCATGAAGTCGTTTTCTGGAGCAATCCAGAAATGTTGTTCTGCCTTGTGAAGGCAATGAAAGATCATTTTTCTCAGCTTGTAAAATACTGTATAAGTAATGCATAACTTGACATCATACATGTCATGGTATTACACGAGGATGAATGTCAAATATCCTTCCTATTTTTTGAAGTTCATTCTTAATTCCATGGCAATTTCAATCAATTCACACTGATTTTTCTAACTCACAGAAAAGTGAATACAATGTGTATGAAGGATTTGAAATGGAGCAAAACTGACATGGTATCTATTACATCATGTACTGCAAGTTCCAGTTTATGATTCAAACAATGCATAACTACAATATTAGGATTATATTTATAACGATTATATGTAGCTGCTCTTTTGTAAATTCATTGTAAATTTGTGGTTACATTCGAAGTCAATCCTATCACCTGCTTAGATAAAATATCTTCAGAAACTATTACAAACAAGATATATATTTGATATTATTGTATGATTGGCTTCACTGTGCAAGTTACATTTTAATTAAGATATATATTGTAAATAATGGCTTTTCCTGTTGATGAATTTAATTGTACTACATCATATAAATAGTAACACAGTGAACCATCATAGATGGAAGCATAATGTTTGCTTGATCAGAGTTTTTGTTAATCAAAATGCTGTAAACACAACAGGAATCAATTTTGAACTTTGAAGAGAGATGAATATGTTTGCTAAAGAATGTATTATATTTGCACAGGTTTTATATGAATCAAACATGCTTCCAATATCTAAACCATTCAATGCTTGCATTTCACATAAACTTTTGATAAATAATATGGTTTGTTGTCTTTGCTATGAGTTATACTGTTCTAAAAACATGCATAGTCACTTGTAATTTCCGTATATTTTTTCCTTCTCATTTCCTGAAACTTTCAGAAAGAGATTTATAATTTATACTATTAACCCTTCCTAGATGAAATGCTCCTATATTCATTACCATCAGGCTCACATGGATATTTACTCTACTTTAAGTAAGCCATTGTAGCTGGAATTTTGTTTTCCTATATTGTTGCTAGATATTACTAAATGATTAAGCACGTGGTTATTCTTCAACTTTCATTTTGTTAGTCTAGAGAAGATATGTCGTGCTCACTTGTAGTCTTGAAGTATGTTAGCAAATTTGGCTTAATCTGCAGCACAGTACAAAAAAGTCTTTATGAAGATGATGAAATATTGACTTGTATTAAATCTGTGTTTAATAAAACAGACTAAAGTGACTGTAGTGCATGAGAAATTGATGAAAATCGGTCCTGCAAGTGCACACAACACTGATCTATTAATCAACAGCAGTGATGGTCAGAGTATTTGGATGCACCCCAAGGGCAGCTGTATGGACAGATGAGACTAATCATGTGGGACCGCCAAGGAATATTCCAGTTCATAATGTGAACAGACCAGTGCTTCCTTTCACCTTTGATGTTGCTACTTCACCAGTGGAATATTTTTATTTATTTTTTGAAGAAAAACTTTAACAAAGAATTTTGCCAAAATTTCATTCATGGTAATCAGAGAAAAGTGCAACATATACCACTTCGAAAAAGAACTTGTTTTTCTGGCTGGTTTCGCCCTTCAGTAACAGACGTAAAGGCATTTTTGGATATAATCATAAATATGGGGCTGCAAATAAAGCCAGATATCACAGACTATTTTTTTATGCTCTGAATGTAAAAAATGCAATTCTTTGGTGATGTATTTTCCAGGGATAAATTCCTATTGTTCTAGAAGAACCTCAAGCAAGAAAAAACCAGAAGTATACCCAAACAAACCTGTGCATGGTAAATTAAATTCCAAATATCATTTTCACTATTCACCAGGTAAAAATCTATTGGTGGATGAAAGTACCATATAAATCAATGGTAGGGTGTCTTTCAAGTTTACAATCCAATAAAACCAGTGAAATTTGGATTTAAGTATTTGTATTATCTGATAGTACAATGGTTACCAATACTCTTTCAAATCATATTTAGGTAAGGAGTAAACTTAAGGGAAATTGCTCTGCTGAAAACTACACAGATGGTGAAGAATCTTTGTGCTACTCTGATAAAGGACAAGATCTCACCACCTACAGAATGTCATATTAATACCAATAGGTATTATACTTTGCCACATCTGGCTGGAAAACTACTGCAGATGGAAATGATTAGAATAGGAGCAGTAGGTAGCTGTTGATGAATCGGGGGATTGGGGGGCTGAGCCAATCAAAATGCAATAAATTTTTATTAGAGTCAGTGCCTTCTGGAATTGCCGAAGACACTGTTCCTAATTGTTATATTTAAAAGTAATGTTTTTTCTATTTGTGTTTATTTTGTTTAAAAAATTCTTTATGTTAATGCATGAGAAATTACTACTACTACCACCACCACCATCTTGTGCCAAGAACGTATATGCCTAATGGTATCAAAAAGATATGTCATCTAAACTGAAAAAAGATAAGACAATGTCTTTCCATCAACATGATAATTTGGCTCTTGCTTTGAAAGATAAAAGAGCTGTAGCTATACTGGCCACTTTCCATACTTGTGCAATCAAACTTTCCAAATCAGCCTCCTACTATGAAACCAGTGTATGTAGTAGATTAAAGAAAACCTATTTTAGGAGTTGACAGAAGTGACCGTTTCATTTCTTCTAATCAGTTTATGAGGAGAACTGTGAAGTGATTCAGAAAAATGTGTTTCTGGCTGCTGGAAGTGTCAATTGTAAATTCTTATATTTTGACAGCATGGTCCAGATAGAGAACTAAAGGAGCCCATGCTATACAAGAAATTCAGAATGTGCCTTGTAGTCTCATTAAGCATTTGCTCACCTGACTGAGGAAGACCCTCATTTGGACCTCCAGAGCAATGACTGAGTGGTCTTTTCCTCTGCATGAACAGGGAAGAAAAAGGTTCCCAAAGAAGATGTGTAATGTTGCAAGAGGTAGTAAAAAAGAGACAATATATTTTTTGTGAAACACGTGATCTAAAGCCTTAATTTATGCCCAGACAAATGCTTTGGAGCTTACCATGTGCAAAAAGATGCCACTATTGCATTATAAAATGTCCATGAACTGAATAAAGTATGTAAAATATCTTGCAAGTATGGCAAAGCTAATTTTTCAGCTGTTTGTTACATATGCCACTTTTTGTTAAAATAGCTGTAGCCTCAGAAGAAAACATTTCTAATAAACACAGATATGATAATATTATGAACATTTTTAAGCTCAGTCCTATGCAAAAAATTATTTCAAAAGCTTTTTGATATATCTTAGTTTTTTAAGTACCTGTCCTGAAAATAATTAATTACTCCAAGGAAGGGTTGATTCAGATTGATTCATGCTTCAACTCCTACTTACTCCTTCCATAATCATTAATTTGTTTTCATTGACTTTTTTAATGTTGTTTGCATTCAACCCTTTCATAAAAGTTGTCTGATTATACATTTTACTGTCTTTAATAGCACCATATTTTGAATTTCTTAACAGTACAAGCATGTGAATACCTTCAGAATTGTTTGCTGAAAGCCAAGGGTAATTTGTTTTCCATTTTTCATGTTTCACATTGTCTATACATCCCCCAATCTCACCACACTTAATCTCACAATTTACACCATATTTTTCGCTGACACTTGTCCTAGCCACAGCTGGAATTTTACCTGTTAAGTAGAAGACCTATTACTTGACATTTAACACTGTGACAGGCCCAATCATTTAATTCCATTCCTTTATGCTTTTTTTATCACAAATTTATGCATGTAAACCAATTATTAATAACATCCACTCTCCTTAAAATACTCAGCCCACCATAGAATACCAGTCACAGCTGTACTTGGCATGACATACATTTAAATTCTATTATTGTCAGCTTAAAAGAATTGGACACAAAGCAGTGATATAAATCGTAACAGAAACATAGTCATGTTTCTGATACGTGTCTAATGCCCATTAGATGATTTATATTGCTGAAAGCATTGTGCAGATGATTCATTTTCAGAATGTCATTATAAGAAACATAAGTGCATGTTTCCAGCAGTTTGATTGTAATTTTAAAATTTGCATTTATACACTCACATTTATGAAATGATGAAAGTGGGAATATTTCCACCAAAGAAGAAATTTTTATTTGACTAGCCAGAGAAAGTAAATGACAAGAGGGGGAAATCCCCCCTAACCCCCGTTTTTAATTCATATCTTGCTTACCAATTGTAGACCATGATGCAGATCTGAAAGTATTAAACTTGAAATTAGATTTGTGTATGTACATAATAGTTTATATCTGAAGTAATGGATATCAAATTCTTATAAGCATATTACACATTACTACAAGTTGAAAGAGTACTTTTTAAAGTACTCTTTCAATGTTGCCTGCCTGGTCTTATCCGTGCTGCATAAAAACTGGGCAGTTCACTATTCACTTGTATCAACAAGATGGAAAAACTTTATATGATACTTTTATGTTATCAAGGGAGAAAAGATGATACTGCAGAGTGTCAACATTATGTCATAACAGAGTTGTTACTTTCCACCAAATCTAAAAAAAATTATTATATATTGAAAAGTTGCTTTCCTCAATAGTTTCTTACTTTTAATTTACGTTTGACTACACATTCCTTTACAGATAATGTTCAAAATGGAGGCCTGTTTCTTGATATACATGGTTGTCAATCCACTATTTACAAAAACTATTTGCTTTTTTCTGTTATATGACATCTGTATTTTATGTACAAGTATGAAACCTAAGCATGAATATTGGGTAAAACAACTTTTTGCCCAGCCTGTATTTCTCTGTTTCTCTCTTAAATAAATATAATCATAAATATATTTTAAATAATTAAATTAAATTGGTCCTCTAAACATATTTTACAAAGAACCCACCATTCTTACATATGGTATAATGCAGCAAGAAGAATCAATCAATGCAACACAAGAAAGATGCATGTAGACAATTGCTGTCCTTAATAATCACCTTTCATTTTACATCTTGTTCTTTAAAAGACATCAAATTAAGCTTAAATAACTGTGTTAAGATGCAGGAGCAAAATAATGTGAATGTTTTCAAGCTCAAAGGATGATTTTTTTTATCACATATGCAAGTGTGTGCACCTAAGTATATGGTAATGTGAATGAATGTTTAGTTGTTACCACTCATTTTTTTCGGGATATATGAAAGCTGGCAAGTCAATCGGAGGAATAGTGCAGTCTGTGTTTTAAAACATGTTTCCTCCCAATATTTTCCCTATTTGAAGCAGTTTTAGTTTTTACTTAATTAGTAACTTTTATTCAATGTTGGTCCCACTTACTACCTACTAATGTAGCAATTACAGCATTTGCATGTATTGTAAGACTTTTGTATAGTGTATACAAGAAAGGCATAAGTACAGGACCATGATTCTTTACAATGTACGAGGGGCATCCAGAAAGTAAGTCCCAATCGTGCCTAGAGATGGCACCACTAGTCGAATAGGAATGAGCATGCGCAGGAATAGAGAGGAAGTATGTGGGAATAATGCAGTAAAGTTTCAGCCTTGCGACGGCCGTGGTTACCGCGCTGTGCTAGGAGAAAATGGCAGCCCTGATATTGTCTCCCGCCAACTGCGAGGTTCGTGCAGTCATCCGAGGTTTGCACGCTCAAAAGCAAAGTCCAGCAGAGATCCATCGCCAATTGTGTCAAGTGTATGGACACGGCATTATGTGCGACTGTATGGTAAGACGATGGTGCAGGCAATTCACTGAAGGACGAACCAATATTCACGACGACGACCGTAGTGGCCGACCGTCCCTGGTGACGGCAGAAGTGTTGGAAAGTGTGCGGCAAGCAATTGAGCAGAACCGGCGCTTCACAATTTCAGACCTCTCTTGTCAAGCTTCCGGGAGACAATTTCGTGCATAAGGGAACGAGACATCTGGGAAATTGACAAGAGAGCTCTGAAATTGTGAAGCGCCCGTTCTGCTCAATTGCTTGCCGCACACTTTCCAACACTTCTGCCGTCACCAGGGACGGTCGGCCACTACGGTCGTCGTCGTGAATTGCCTGCACCACGTCTTACCATACTGTCGCACATAATGCCGTGTCCATACACTTGACACAATTGGCGATGGATCTCTGCTGGACTTTGCTTTTGAACGTGCAAACCTTGGAGGAGGACTGCACGAACCTCGCAGTTGGCGAGAGACAATATCAGAGCTGCCATTTTCTCCTAGCACAGCGCGGTAACCACGGCCGTCACAAGGCTGAAACTTTACTGCATTATTCTCACATACTTCCTCTCTACTCCTGCGCATGCGCATTCCTACCCGACAAGTGGTTCCATCTCCAGGCACGATTGGGACTTACTTTCTGGATGGCCCTCGTATATTAAATATATAACAATGTTATACTTTACTATACTGTACCTTGCTTTATACTTTATATACTATACAGTAAAAATAAGTGAGGAAAAAGCATATATGATTTGTAATTTTAAAGGAAGTGTTCTCATATAATGTGACTATATTGTATATAGTTCTGCTGCAGCAATCTGACATGCAAAACAGACTAGCATGTAGCAGCACTTAAGGCTACAATTAAGTTGCTCTTTTGTTATGATTTATAGAATATGTCTAAATATAATTATTATAAGTTTGCAAATAAGTACAGCTCCTTATATATGTAGTAATAGAATAATATTTAACAGTTTTCTGCACTTCTAAACTGTTAGATATTTTATGCAATATATCATACTTATTTCAAATTAAAACATTCTTTCATATTTTCTATACTGAATGCCATGAAATTTTCTTAAAGGATATAATAAATTTTGTCTCTCACCCTCTCTTTTCTCCCGTCCCTTACATGTCCCTTATTTTTACCCAGTAACAGCATTAAATGTTGCTCCTTTCATATGATGAATAGAATATAAGTCAAAATATCATTCTTAAAAGTTTGCAAATAAGTACAGATCTTTATATGTATATTAATAGAATAATATTTAATAATTTTCTGGAACAAAATAGCACTTCTAAACTAATAAATATTTTAACTTTGTACAAATATAACATGTTTACATTATTTCATATTTTCTGTACTGAGTGCCATGAAATTTTCTTAAAAGATATTTATTTTGTCTCTCTCTCTTTTCTCTCCTCCCTTATATCTGTAACATGTTATTTTCTGCCCAGTAATAGCATTGAAGGCTAGCCTCAGTGGTCTCAGGGTAATATGCTTGTCTCAAGACCTAAGTTTTGCAAGTTTGATCCTGACAGAGGTTAATGGATTTTTCAGGGTATAAAATTCCAAAGTGCATGTTTGAGAGGGACTTTAAACCATTGTTCACATGTCATAGGTTTACAGCATGTTAAAAAACTCCATACTTGAAAGTTTCTGGACAGATTGTTTACCATTTCATGTTAACATAATCCCCTAGTTTGCAAGTAGAAGGTGATAGAGGTGATGGGCAAACCACCTATCACTTTACTGTCTATAGGAAAATAAGTGTAACTAAATTCTCCATTCTCTGTTAGAGAGGAGGTCAAGCTTGAAATGGGCTGTGGTGCCATAGTAGAAGAAGAAAAAGAACAACATTGAAGTTTGTCATAAAAGGAATGCCCTTTGTTACATAGGTAAAGGAGTACTATGAAAAAATCAAGAAGCCAATGTGTTTGGACATTATACGCCGCAAGCTAGATCCTGGAGATGCAAATCACTATGACAGTTTGCGAGAGTTAATTAAGGATATTCGCCTCATCTTTCATAATGCATATATATTTAATCCAGTAAGTAAAACTTAAAAGTTAGCTTGTGCATATTTAAGTTTAAAACAGCTCCATATGTAAAATGGTAAATGAAGGATAAAATAATTATAAGTATGTACTTATCTTTGCATTAATATTCTAAATTAATATTTGACAGAACTAAGCATTTGAAAATAATAAACACTGTAATGATAAATTAAACAGAAATTAAGATCATTATATGATTGAGTCCAACTACACACTATATAGGCTCCACTTATTATAAGAGTGTGTAGTTCGACTCAATCATACATAGATCTGAATTATATGATTAGCTTCACTGCACAAGTTCCAATTAGCATTTGTAGTTAAACAGAAGTTGTTGGCAGTAAAGTAATGTATCATTTGATAATAGCAGTCAGCAGTAGTAACACTGTTATACTTCATGTAATTGTTTAGAATGTAGGACATACTTCAGAAGCATTCACTGACATCAACTGTATACCAACTGAATCATCTGGCTATGGTAGAATAAACTTTCCCAGTTAATTCATTAATGGAATCTTGAAGTTCATGATAAAATCTTTTGTTTTTTAGAATACAATTTTTTTACCAAATTGATAACTGCTGAACTCTTGGCTGTCTTTATAATGTAGGTTCCTTTTTAATGGTGCATTTTTAGAACAAAAATCTGCTGCAAATGCTGATTTTTCAATCTGTTTATGTTTGATGTTCCAGTTTGGTTCAGATTTCTAAATTTTTGTTTAGTTGTATTATGTGCTTGTGTGTGTATAAAACCATATATTTATGTGCTGTGTGTCCCATGTCAAAGATTTGCAGCACATAAAAGAACCTCTGGTCTAAAAGAAGTGGCCTCTGAACAAAATTATAGCCATTTCGTGCCATGAAAAATGACCAGAGGTGTTGAAGATTGTCCTGAAATAAACCAAATAAATTGATTAAAGTTCTTGCACTTAATTTGATAAACTCTGACTTTATTGTAATTATATACTGCATTTTTTGGGATGATTTAAATACATGTTTAATGCTAAATATATTTTGGGGAACCCACTTAGGGTCAGTTTCGTCAACAGATGTTAAAAATACACTAACATCCTATTATATAGAATATCATCCAGGGACTACAAAAAATTTCAGAATATTCTTAAAGATTTTAAAATCAGGTTAGCACCTGTAAACAGATTTAATGTTAAAATCTCCTGATTGATAATGTTAATGACAGTACTCCACAAGAGAAAAAGCAGGCATTTATAAAATAAGTTGTTCAGAGTATGAAAAAATCTACATTGGAAAAACAAAAAGAAATGCAGGCACACGTTTAAAAGCACCTTTCAGAAACATAAAATACAAGCATTTCAAGAAATCGACAGTGGCATCTTATTTCTGAACAGAAAACCATGACATATTTAAAAAAAAACAAAATTATTAAAATCAGTGCAAGGATCTACAGAATTAGCAACATGGGAGAAAATCCACATTTACAAGTACAAAGACAGTTTAATGAACTTTGACACTTCCGGTGATGAAAACATGAACTTAAAGCTCATCACTCCTCCAACAGAGCAGATTACACATCCCCACAGCATAACGGTTTATCCTCCAGTCACAATGGCGCTGACAATGCACACAAAGAGTTCGTGAAACTGGTTCTACATATTTAAGCAAGTGGAGCAAAAGAGTGTTAGTTGGACTCAGTCACACAGTGATCTTCATATATGATTAGCTTCACTGTGCAATGTTCCAATTAACAATTTTAGTTAACATATTGTAAATGAAAGACTTTTGAGTGCACTCCATTATACTTTTGTTTCCTTAGAATAATTAAAGCATACAGCTCATGCAAAGGGTGTTGAAAGGAGCAGAGGCACAAAGATATTCTAACTTCTCATATTTCATCTACAATCCCATGATGACTATTTTTCTGTATTTTTGTAAACATTGCTCTTTTGCATAAAAATTTCAGTCACTGCATCTTGCAGCCCTTTCTCTGTTATGAATTACTTTAATATCTCCAAAAATGGAATTTTAACATCTACAACTGGATTTATGGCTGTCATTTTTGAACTGTTACTAGTTGTGAAATTTTAACACAAGAGAAAGGTGATAGTAACTTAACACAGAAATTAACACATTGTTAAAGTTAACATTGGTTGATGAAACAGAATTTTTTAATGTTAAGACAGTCCAACAGCTTGTTAACTTGTAACACCTGTTAATGAAACTGGCGATTAATGTTCTGTTATGTAAAAAAAAAAAATAATTAATCTTTTGGGTGGTAATGGAATTTCTTGTACTTGTTATTTTCATTTATTTTTGTAAGTATGTGTTTCTAATAGTGCAATTCTCCTAAATTTTAACATTTTTGTTGACCACTAATTCTTTATTGAAATCATTCTGAAGGACTGTGTTGGTATTTTTTTTTTTATGCTCTTCTTTACAAAGTGGGACATTCACAATCTGTATGTAGTTCTGTTTGTCTGCTTTTAAACAATAAGTGAAGTGTATTAGTGTTACTTCTCAGACTGATATTATAAAAAAAGAATATACAGTGTATTAATTGGAAGATAGAATCCCTGTTTTAATTCTAATTTTCTTAACAAAATTTAAAGAATTTAATTTAGGAATAAGTACTTATCTCATAAAATGCTCTCCTTTTAAAAACTCAACTCAGAGTAGTGATATGCTCTCTCCATGCTGTGTTGGCCATGGCAGCAGCAAAACAAAGAACAGTTATGTATAAGAATCACTCTAAAAGGAGTTTACACATTCAGAACAGCTTTCTCTTTTGTGGAAATTAAGTAGTCTGTGGTATAAAAGCAATGTAGTGTCAAGGGGGATTACAAGAAACAATTTTTGTAATTGCATTGCCCTGTTCAACAATATGCAGGTAGTGTTTGCACTTCCAAAGGGATGTGAAGTTATCCATAACCATTCAGGAGCTGGGGAATCTGTTCATGCTACAGATTAAATGCATTTTGCAAAAAATGCAGTATTGAAGATTAGCTGAAAGTGAACTTGTGTTAAATTGGCAGTGGAGCTAGGCATGTCACCATACATAGTGCATAGATATTGAAAAACTGTTTAGAAAAAAAAATCACCAGCAGGTGTCTTATCACCAACTTTCAGAAATTAAAAAATTCCATTAATTCATTATAACAAGATGCATTCGAATAGTTATCAACACGAAGGTAACTTTTCTTGCAATACATTATTGCATAGACATATTGTGGGGTGAACCAGTGGAAATATCAGTCAAGTGATTGGTGACACCCAAGTTCTGCATTCTGGAAAAAAAAAACCTGCATTACAGTAGCTAAACATAACTATCTAATTGAAGATGATCAGAACCTCCAACCAATGCAACTCTGTGAGTAATCTAGACATCAATGGTCCACACAAATCCAATTCTCTCTCTCTCTTATTAATTTTCATTAACAAAAGTGACAAAAAACCAGAAAAATTCATCTGAATATTCCTGGAAAAAACAACCTATATCTTCAGGATTGAATTGAACTGCAGGTCTCAAAGTTTCCTTGACTGCATAACCCCTTTAAAGATCTTTAGCTGTTGCTTACCCTTAAGATTTAATCCAAAGTTTAGAATTCTAAATATTAAGTTATTTATCACTGGTTTACAAATTTGAAGTATAAACAAACAAATTCATATTTTTGCAATATTTTCCTTTTTATTCTAGTGTATTCTTATCAAATAGTAATACTCATAATGATTTGAATAACACTACATTAAACATTATATATAATGCACAAAACAAGGAATATTAATAACAGTTCACAATATAAGATGGCACAACATTACTGATAAATTTTAAATCATGAATGAAAAGGATGATAATGCATTTTACTGACATGCCATAATATTTATCCTATTATAATACAGAATCAGAATTAATAAATTCATGGCTTTGCAGTTTGCTGCTGAAATATGCATTACATTACCAGAGAATCTATGGTGGTACATGTGAGTGTTCTGCCATGTTCAGATTTTCCACTAATACGTTTGAAAGCTCCCTCTGAAACAAATAGTAACCTTCATTTGATTCTGATTTACTTTACCATTGTATCACTTTTCATTTTCTTTTAATTCATTGTTTATTATATATATATATACACATATACATACATTCAAGAATAAATGCTGTTAACAGTATTCTAATATTCTGTAAACCCCCAGGGGTCCATGGACCCTAGTTTGAGAACCAATGATTTAGAATATAAAAGGGGCATTCAGAAAGAATTTACAATAGCAGTTTTTTTATCCTATTTGTTATGCACATGACTGAATGCATATGAGATCTCTCAATATACTCCCCACCAACATCTACATCTACATTGATTGCCCCACCAACATCAATGCATTCATGCCATTTTCCTGGTAACTTCATTATGGTGTTGCAAAAGCATTGGGAGTAATATGTCACCATTCATGGACAATTGCCTGGATTTTCTTGTTGAATTTTTTACCTTGTAGTGAGCTTTCATGTTGTCAAATAAGCAATAATCAGATAGAGTGATTACAGCATGACAATGAATGTCAGCATCACCAACTGAGCAGTTAATGTTGCTTGTGTGGAACCATACGTTGTCATTTTGGAGGAACACTCCTGTCAACTGCTTTCCCTTTTGCCATTGCTGAATTCTGCATCTAAGCTGTATAAGGATGTAGCAGTATACCTTGCTGTTGACCATTGTTCCTTTAGGAAGCCAGTCTATTAGCATTATGCCTTAAGTGTCCAAATAGATGATAATCTGCTTAACCACAGAGGGAGCAACACAACATTTCTTGGGCCAGGGACATCCTAGATTTTTTGTAGCATGGATTGAATTTTCTTCTCTAGTATATGGTAGTGACATCATGACTCATCACCAGTCACCATCTTCTCCAAAAAAACTTGATCTTCATTATGCATTTTCAGTGGCTGACAACAGACTTCACAACTTTTTTATCCTTCTGTGTCTGTGTCAGACACACCTTTTTCATATTCATATCTTTGTGAATAATGGTATGCAGGGTTGCATGGCCAAAGCCTGTCTGACATTCCAGTTCATCAAATGTTATATCAGCTATATTCATTTCAATTCAATTCAGACACAACCTGAATATTCTTTTAAAGACTGCGATATTGGTAGACAACATTCTCGTGTGCAGATTCCCTACCCCTGGTGAACCCATTGGCCCAGTTTTAAACAGTCTTCTGTGCAGTAGCTTCTTGACCACGTACTGCAGTTAAACATTTATGAATTTCTGCAGTTTTGAAGCTTTCTTTCCACATAAACCATGTAATCCATCTTTGTTCATGAGTCACCCTCCATCTTGTCCACATCTTTCTCTACTTAACAACAAACTAATTAATATTCTGTAATTAAGATTATTATATGAGTAGAAGTACATACTCTTATTGACTCCACAGACTTGTTTAAATTTAGTACATGTTTCACAGACTGTTGTCTAGATCATCAGCTAACCGTCAACACCATTTGTTACTTGTGGGCTGGGAGGCCTCTTATTAACTTGAAATTAACAGATTAATGAATTGCGACATTTCCAAGGATGAAAACATAATCTTTAAGTTCATCACACCTCCACCAGAACAGATATATATCCCCAAGCATAAAAATTATCCAGCAGTTGATGGTTAGCTGATGATGTGGACAGTGGTCTGTGAAACATGTACTAAATTTAAACAAGTAAGCTCAGCCAATAGGAATGTGTAGTTCAACTCAATCATATAATGATAATTATATGATTAGTTTCACAGTGCAAGTTCCAAATGGCATTTCGAGGTAACACTGTCCTTTTGGTACACACTCTGCTTAAACAGCCATCTAACATCTAATGGCATACTAGTGTCAGTCTATTGCCCCATTAATGAATGTGACCATAGAATGCATGTATTCGTAAAACGCCAATATTGTAAATCATTTCCAAATGTCCCTTGTATTTACCTGTTTACTTTATGTTTACCAATGGCCAAGAAGTAATTATTATTCTTTTAAATCAAGTGTTGCCAGTAACACATTAGCATGAACATTATCAAGCGGGGTTGACAACTGAACAGGGAGGTTTCTAAAAGCTTAATTATAGTCATAGATGATGATAGCTTTATTTTGCTTATGTTTATTAAAAATGCAGCCTATTCACAGTTATTTCTGTGTTTGTGCCTTCAGTTAGCATTCCTAAATAGCTGCACTAGTGTCATGTGAGGGTAATAGTGTGGAAGGCACCTAAAGATGTGAATGTAAACAATTTGCAGTGCTACCACTAATATGGCAAATGTAAATTAATGAGTAATGCTGATGGCTATATGCATCATCTTTGGAGGTACTGAAAGTGAAGCAGAGAGCTTTGTTGATAAGATTAATAAAGAGGAAACAGAAGTTCTGATATGGATATGAGCTGGTGCTTGAAAATGTAAAGGATTGAGAAAGGACTTTGAATTGAGTAAATGTTAATTCTAACTAATTTTTCGTCTAACACACTCTTATGCTGTGCTTACTTTTAAATACGGTGGTACCGGTTTCAAAGAGACATCCTCTCCATTTTCATCCAACTTGAGGACGAAGTATAAGAGTGTGTTAGACGACAGATTAGTCAGAATTTACATTTAAAAAGCTTCACTGTGTTGAGTTTTAACAGAATTTTTAAAAAATTTCTTATTTTTCGAAAGTTTTAAATGAGTAAATGTTTATATGATGGAAAAGAAGGACATTATATTTGAGTATCATGAAACAAAGAATTGGAAAAATAAATTTATAGAAGCTGAATAGTTAAAAATTGAGGGAAGAATGATTGTAATCAGCATGTTCAAAAATGATTATACTAGATAAGATCAATTTTTGTATAAAGTGAAGAAAAAGTGGAAATGAACAATGAGCAAAATTAATGAATATATGTTAAGGGTTGATGCCATAGCTCCAAAATGAATAAATGTAATTCTTTAATTTGGAACAGTTATGCAGTGGTAACAATACTGTAGTGAATAAAAATCATCTTCTGAAGTGCAGATGGCTCATCCCTGCCAAGCAGAGGATATGTATTTTAGCAGCTTTATATTGGGAAGCTAGAGGACTAACGTATAAGCCAGATCTGGCAATTGGAAAATAGCAACATTTACTGTGCATTATTGTTTTGTTTTCAACTATTTAGTTTCCTGTTATAAATGTTTTGCTTTTCTTTCAGAGAATTTTCATAAGTTAAATATGTTTTGTGTAGACTATTTTACCACTCATATTAGGTATTTATATACACTTAGTATTAGTTTTGCATGCCCCATTTTGAAAACTATATTCATAAGAAATTAAAATACAGCTTTAAGTTAATTTAATAAATAGATTTCATAGATCAGAGGTGCCAACTATTATGGATTGTCTGTAATTATAATGGATTTCCCCCCACTGTTATGGAATTACAGTCAAATGAAAAATTACTACAGAAAAGCAAAATTGTTTCAGGGGGAGGGGGAAGAGAGGGGAAAATATTATTGATTTTCATCAGACAAAAACATTTCTTCTGCCTAGGATTAAAAATCGGTTGTGATAGCAGTAGACACTCTGGAGGAGAAACTTACAACTGCTTAATCAACTAGTACTAAATTTCCATTTCTGTTTATTTCATACAGAAAAGATGTTTCATATTCATGTCTTAATTATTTTATTAAAAGATTCCCAAACTTGATTAATAAAAGGGAATATGGCTTAAAGAAAAATTTGTCATTTACCAATGTGATTCTTTTCCTGAAAACATTATAAATGAATCTAGGATAGATGTTAATTAGAGCAAAACTGCAGAACTTTGAAATGAATGAAAACAAAGTATAAAACATAAATACAGTTGTGTTTGTAGTACTACGTGTGCCTCACAGCAACTCTCCTACATAAAAATCATTGTGAGAAAAAATTGGATATTATTCAGGCTTACATTAAGCACATGAACACTGAACTTACTTTTTATCCATAAGATCAAGATGGCTTCACAAGAAGAAGCATGCTTTAAGAAGAAATTTGCACAAAGCGCCTTTAGATGCAAAAATGTTATAAGGATTTTTTTAATCACAGAACTGAAAGATAAGGTGTAATTATCTACATTGTGCTTTAGATATGAAATTTTGGAAGAGTGGGGATTTGCACTAAAGGATTACTGATAACCCAACTGAAATGTTGGCACCTCTGATAGATGCAAATGAGGACAAACTCTGTAGATTCATCACTTACAAAAAGCCAGTAAAAGCTCACATAAGAAAAATATTCTATTTGTACTTAACCTGCTTTTTAATTATATCGTTATGAGTTGTTGAGAATAATTGTTGTTGCTGTAAATTGGAGGTTATTTGTGTGGTGGTGTAGTGGTAACCATGCTTGCCTTCTAAACCCAAGATCGAGGGTTCAAACCAGGCCAGGATCGATGGATTTTTTCAATTTTAAAAATTTAATTTATGTGATGATATATACCTAGTCAAGCCCTGTTACATAGGTTTTAAAGCATGTACCAGATATTTTTGTGACTGAATAATGCACTGGTAGCCAGAATCTTACCATGGTCATTTTTGAGTTAAAAAGCAGCACTTAGTTAAATGTTTAGTCATGGAGTGGGGAGATTGCGGGAGCTGTGATTGTCCTCCATACAATAAAAAAGCCATTACCCGAGATTTTCCACATCATTAAGAAACTGAAAATCAGCAGGATGTTGGTGTACCACATTTACCACTGTTTCAGTGAAACTTCTACTTTGGATGACGTCCAAGATCCAGAGGGTTGTACTTTCTGAGGACAGACACAATGATCAAAAACAGTAGTAACTCATATTCAGCATAATCCAATGTGAAAGAAAAAATATTGATCCATGAGATGAACATATCCAGATTACTCAAGGAAGACCTTAAACTGAAAAATTATTGTGGGGCACTGGGTTAACTCCAAGACTGAAGAAGCTGAAATGCAAATGCTTACTTGAATGTTATGCTAACAAGGGAACTGAAAATGTTTTATCAGTTGAAAAAATATTCACCATTAAAGAAAACATATTGCCAAAAATGACAGGGTGTGTGATTCAATACACAAGTAGCTCTAATGAGAGTTCCAAGAATTCAGAGGGACCACCAACAACCCGCCTTAAAGGGCATTTTTTTCTAAAAGGTAATATAGATAGATGCTCTTCTTGAACCTGTGGTGAAAATCTTGCACAGCAATTTGTTCAAAAATTGGCACTGAAGCTTCCAGTGGGATTCACTGTCAGCTTACAAGACAAGATCCACCTTGATCTGGATTTATGGAAAATTTCTAATTTTATTGCTGTTCAAAAAATGGCTTACCAGCACTCTGACTTTAACCCACTGGACCATAAGCTGAGGCTTTAGTATGTAAGAAAAGTCACATCAATATTAAGAGTCTCAAATAATTCTTGTAGGCAACACTTGATTTAAAAAATAATAGTTACTTCTTGGCCATTGGCAAACATAAAGTAAACATTATCAAGCAGGGTTGACATCAACTGAACAGGGAAGGAGGTTTCTAAGTGCTTAACTGGAGTCATAACTATGATAGCTTTATTTTGCTTATGTTTACTAAAAATGCAGCCTATTCACAGCTATTTCTGTGTTTGTGCCCTTTCCTTAATGGCCAAAGTCATGTGTAAAGGCAAACAAAAAATTATTTATGCTATATGTGTGCGTGTGCGTGCGCGCGCTGGTCAAACTAGGTACATACCAAGGGGGTTCAAGAGGTAGATATATAGATAAATCACAGCTACTAACATTTAGCTCATTATTTATTTGTACCTCTAAATATTTTATTTTAACAGAAGGACAGCCAATATATCATTATTGCTCATTATTTAAATGTATTTATTTTAACAGAAGGAGAGCCAAGTATATCAGGATGCAAAAACTCTGGAAGAATTTTTTGAACAACTTCTGGAGAAATGGGTGCCATCCTATGCTTATGATATTATTGGCTCTGATGATGATGAAGATTCTCCTCCTCAGAGAAAATTTCGTCGCATTGTAATGCCAGAATGACAAGAAGAGGAGGCTCCACCTAACACTGGATCTGGAGCTTCCCAACCATTACAACTTGCTGGTAATACATCTGTACAGGAAATGGGAGGATGCATCGTACCTACCTGTTCCATTGCCCCCCCAGTACCACACACTTCTTCTGACTGAAACTGAATATATCTGTTACATAATGATCATGGGTACATTTAGCATTCATTTATATTAATGTTATAGTTTAGCAGAACTTCCTTGTACTATATCCTCTGTTGTAAGATCTTCCATCGGCTGACTCTTGCAGTATAAGCTGCTGCTTATGAAGAGGTAAGGCTGTCAAATAGCACTGTGTGCAACACATGTAGAGAAAAATCAGAGTTTCTGATTTCTTTACATTTCTAAGTGAGAACATACATTAAAAATGCATATTCTGAACCAATTTTTCATGCTACAGTTACATATATTGATTTAGCATATGAAAAGGAGGAATAGTGAGAACTGATTTCTTTTCTTTTCTTTAAATGTGCCTGCAGCAAATTAAGAAGATAAGGTTGAAATATGTATTTTCACCTCATCTTGTGGCCTATAAATCAATTTATTGGTTATTATATTTAAAAGATTTTGCTTTCCAGTTTGCATTTATGCTTTTTAGTTTTTCAAATGTGCATTGTGTTAGTTATCTTTGTGTACTCCTCTCTCCCCCAAATATGTTGGTTTGTTAGATTTATGTTGAAATTAATTACTCCCTTCACCCTAAAAGAGGTTTGATTGTGGGATTCTTTTTGTTACATACAACTTTTTTCAGTAAAAGTTTTTGCTGGGAAAAGCAGCATAAGCAATTCAAATGAAATGATTGATATCAGATTGAGTTTATGTTATTGTAATATTTTAATGATTTTTTATTAAATAAAATGTATAATATTAAAGATTTGCCATTTTTAATCTTATCGTTACTGATATAATGTATTGGGGTTATGGAAACAAACTATCTGCAGTACAAATATTTATACATCAATTCAACATATTAATAAAACAATCATCTACACTGTCTTTTATACCATAAATCATTCTTTTCAATGTATACTAAACTAGTCGCACTTTGTGTAACACCTGTTAGTTCAGAAATTTTGGGATATGAAAATATGCTGATTATGTAAAGATTTAAAGTTAACCACATGAGAACTTTTTGAAAATTAAATTTGATAGAAGGAAGATATTATTCTTTTGTTGGTGTACTGAAGTTGAAGAATAATAAACATTTGATCATTCTTAAGGATAACTGCAGAGCAGTTTGTACTTCCTATTTAAAAACAAGAGAATGGAAAGAACAGAATGGTTCTGTGATTAAAGTTGCTTCATTGCTTCTGTTTATATAGAATATAGGTTTTGATAGCAATTATATGCATGAAATAATGTTTCTATGTAATACTGCAATTATTAAGTCAGATTTCTTTCTTATTGAATCTGATTAAACTAATTCCAGAGTAGATATACAGCTGAAATACTGTTGGCTTCTGTTTTCTTCTTTTACTTGAGACATTTGATATACATGTGCTATTCAGTTTATTATTATTATTATTATTATTATTATTATTATTATTATTATTATTACATTTCCCTGGAAGAAAGAGATTACATGTGCATTTTTAAATGCAAATCAGCATACAGACATGCCTCGACAGCTGTCAATTTTTACCATTTATCGCTCATATGATACAAAAGGGTCATTCTATTAATCATATAATTATTTTATTCCTTCTAAACATGCTAAATATATATATTTGAAAGTCTGACCTACCTACATATAAATTTCATCAGCAGATGAGGTTTGGGTTAAGGAACCAATGTCATGAGGGAAATAAACAGCAAGAAATTATTTTAGCTTAGAAGCTATGCTTTGACAATGAAGATCAGGTTGGAAAACATGAATATTAAACTATCTGATAATGAGAAAAACTTGACATAAGATAATATAGTTGTAAGGTATTGATATAAACCACAAAGTAAGGGTAAGTAAAAAGTCACCTAAAGCGCTTTTAAGTAATCCCCCAGGTTGTTTGAAATTATTTTCCAGCTGTGAGGAAGGCAATGAATACCATCAGCTGTATACATTTTGCTAATGCAAATCATCTGTTGGTTTGTAAAATGTTTCCCATACAGTGGCTTTTTCAATTTTAGGATCAAATCAAAGACTTGGGCAGATTGAAGATGAAGGATATTCCAAGACTCCTATTTTCAACATTGTAAAAGATTCTGGACAGGAACTGCTGCATGATGTTTGGCATTATCATGCAAGATACTTGTAAAAATGCAGTGCCATATACCAAAATGAGCATAACCTTTATAGGCAATGGATACTGTTTAACCTTGTGCTTGAATGGTAGCCATTCATTTGACTAATGCTTGAGTTCCAGTTCATATGCTCTTGCCCATATTTTATCCAAATCATTTGAGCATTATATTACCTTTGCAATTAAATCGCTTCATATGATACAGTATGTCTCAGCTAGTTCACCTCTGTTCCTGGTGAACCAATGTGTCATTGTAGCTCCTTCACAGTCCAGCATCTTTCTCTAATTAAGTATGGTTTATCACTACCACTTACACTTTTGATTAAACAGATGTACTGTATCCACTATGAGACAGGTCTGCATTTGAAGGCTTCAGCTCACCTTGCAACTGTTCAGTATGGCAGGGCACAATTACCCACTGCTTCACATAGCTTTACATAATCCCCCATACATTTTTTATATGGAGAAATGCTTTTTTGATATAAGACTGGTGCTCCATTCACCTCCATCTTTGAATAATTTTGGCAAAACATTAAGTTTATGGAGGTTATCTAGGACACACTAGCAATCAGAAATGTATTAGCCTTCCAAACCAAGTATCGGATTCCCATGTTAACTCATTTTTTGAAAGAAATAAAATATTTGTGATGACTTATGGAATGATCTCATGTGTATATATGGTACATGATTTTATGTTGTTATATTTTCATATTAAATTTCAACATTAAATTGTGTGCATGTGTATTAGATTTTATACTGAACATTTTTCATTAAAATATATATCATTTAATGTAACTTTATCTTATAAGAAACATCTACAACATGGGCACACAATTTAATGTTGAAAAATTTGAAGATGTAACACAACATAAAATAAAAGCATGTACCAGAGAATATATGAATGTTCACAAAAAGATTTTTTCATAAAATGACAAACACATTTGTATAGTAGTGTAAAAAAAATCAGAGTTGAGTTTGTTTAATAGAAATTTATGATCAGCAGAGAGAGAACTTTTATATTATAAGGCCATCAGAACAAGATAAGAATGGTTAGTGCTGTTATAGGAAATGTATGCATATATATGAAACCAGTTGTTCATAAGTTAACACTGTTTTGGACACAGACAGCTTTATTTAAAGAACAAATAGTTGCTTTCTACATTTGATTTCTTAGCATTTGAGTAAGATATACCCTCCATATGTGGATTATAATAAATTCTGTTTATATGGATTATTAATGTAATATTGATTTTGAAGGTAGATTTAATTGTAATTGTAATTCTATATTGTAGAAACACAGTTTTACAATATAGACTTTTCTATCTCTTTTGGTTTATTTTACCTCGGCTTATCTGTTTAATGGATTATTTTTTATTTAACATAGCATGACAATGAAAGTTTAGGCTCTGATAACTGTCCCTTTTCTTTTTAACTTAAATAACTTGCTTGTCTGTTACCTTCTGGAGCTAATTTAAAATCAGAAGGATATGAAAGTGCAAAAGAACAGCACATAAAAAGTATTACTTTTCAATTGTTAAAGGAATGTCTTTTAAATTGAAATTTGGGAACTGGTCCTTTTTCATATACATGCACACATAAGTGTCTTAATGTGTATAAGCATATTCCTCTTAAATTTTTCAAATCATGCATAAATTTTTCATTATCCTTTATAGTAGGATCCCAGGTAAATAAAGATAAATGTTATGTACATTAATTTAACCAAATGTATGTGGTACATTAAAAAAAAGTACAAAAGAATAATATATTATGCAGATGGAAAAAACATTTGCAAAATTGTGGATGAAAACTCATAATGGTGGCATTAGTGCTTTCCTTTTGTTTGTTTGTTATTGTTAAATACCTGAAACAATGTTCATCTTAGTATATCTATTCTTTAGCAATTTGTAATAAATATCCTAATGCTAGAAAACAGCATGCAGATAAATAATGGAATGATATAAGACTAAGTAAAATTATGTTTATTACCAGTTATATGAGATATATATTGACATTTGAAATTTCTTGAACTATTATAATAATATGGTTTTGTTTCTCATAGGTATTACAACTTTTACTTTGTTTACAGTTAGGAAAGGAGGGGAGACAGCTTTTGCAAGAAAATATATTAGCATTATGTAACTGATATATGTAATCAAAATGCTTTGAAATAATCTCTGGTGCACCACAATATTCACTAATAATTTTTAGTGGTCCAACTCTGCAAATTGCTTATTATTAATTTTAGTGCATCAGAAAAGTACAGATTGTGAGGGGTGCCTTATTGCATTTTTACTGATAGAACATGGCAAATAATACAGCCTAGTTTTGCCTTACATGCAATCAATTATGCCTCTGGTGCATAATTTTCCTATGATTTGTTTACATAAGAACTGTCCATTTTTTGCAGTATATCTTGTAAATTTTAGTGATGCTACATGCTTTGACTTTCGGATAATTGTTTAGTGGTACCACATGCTTTGGCTTCCAGATAATTGGTTATTTGCAGATTAGTTATATTGAACTCCCCTCATAAGGGTAATATATTTTATTTCTATGATTTGTGTACATAAGCATTGTCCATTTTTGTAATCTTGTAAATGTTGATGATACTACCTGCCTTAGCTTTCTGATAATTGTTATTTGCAATAAGCTGTTACACTATATTGAACGCATCCTCATAAGGTTAATATATGCTCATTTTATCCTTTTTTCCTCTTGCTAATATTCCAATAATAATTTTTTAATCAATGCACTGATGTAAATTTAGTTATTTAATTTTTGGGATTCTACTATAGAAGGCCATAGATCACCAACTCTGCCTATTTCTTTTCAAAATAGTCTCCCCCAATTTTGATACAAAGTTGCATCCTCCAGAAATAATCAGGAATCATCCACACGATGCTTCTTTAGAGATGGCACCAAACTGCTTTTCATAGGATGCAGTAACTTCTTCCATAATCCAAAACTGATAACCTCTCAGTTTTTCCATCACAGATAAAAAGAGAAAAAGGTCATAGAAAGCCAGATTCTGATCTGTTGGTGGGTGGTTTACCAGTGTCACTTCCAATTCTTGCAGAAAGTCTGTTGTTTTTAGAGGTACTGTCATGGTGAAGGAACAGTCCTTTCTTTTAGTGTTTTAAAGACCCTGGGGGTGTATCAGTTGCCAGTGACTGTTTTATTCCTGGAGTGGAATGGTTGCTGAGAAAAAAGTGGCTACCATATTCTGACCTAAACTTTGACATTGCTTAACTTTCAGTGAGGATCCTTTATTTGGAAAGACCAGATTGCTGACTGCCTCTTTAATTCTGGGTCATATTGGTAAATCCAGCTTTCATCACTTGTGAAGCTATTGTGGACACATTGGAGCTGACATTGTTGAAACAATGAACCAATTTCTAGCACCGTTCCGCCCTTTCTGTCTTTTTTTCATCTGTCAGGTTGCAAGGTACCTAACAACAACAAAGCTTTTTCACATAAAGATATCTCCTATAACTCTGTGTAAGTCACTTGCATGTCTTTCTTTACTGTGGCTTCTAAAGAAGGGATGTTTTAAATTGTGATTACTGTTGCTGAATGCCCATATACTCCTAATTTTTCAAGGTTGTTCTTGTCTAAACTCTGCAAACCATTTATTATAGTCTTTTATAAGTGAAGGAGCACAGTCTGGAAAAGCTCTCTATAATTTTTCCACCCTTATTGGCTCAGGCTTCACTTATAATAGGGAAAAGCCATCACACATAAATGCTCTTGAGTCACCTGTATTTTAGATAATCAGACAGTGAGCACACGATTACAATAAACATGTTGCTGCAGCTTCCACAATGGGTGTCATGCACTTACTTCTGCTGTTGTTATTAAAAAGAGTATATTCTTTCCAGTGTTGTCAACAGGAAACATATCTGTTGTAGTTTTTTTCAAATCCCAAAAATTAAATAGCAATCTTCATATAAGCAGTATTGCAATATTTGGCATTCCCTGTGAGGATTTTCTGTGGTAATCATTACATTTTCAGTAATTGAGCAACAAATAATCTGTTATGTGCCCATTGCTATATACCTAGTCTTACCATAAATAATGTTACAACATTGAAACCTGAGCCATTTGTACAGTTTTAAACATAATTTAATATCCTTTTAATATTGGTCACATGTATTATAAACCAGAGCACTAATCATTTTTCAAAATGACTGCCTTTGGCCTTCACAGGCCTTAAGTCTCTGTGGCCATGCATCACTGAAATTATGCAGTCTCCATTGGAAAATCTGCCACTGCCTTCATCAAGAAACACTTCAGGTTGTCAATACTGGAATGTCTCTTCTTACAAACCATGCCCTCAAGCATGGACCACAACTTGTAGGCTATTTGGTTGAGGTCAGGGCTGCTGGAAGGTCAGTCATCTGGAGCAATGAAGTCCGGAACATTTCTCTGCAACCAGTCTTGGGTAGACTTTGCATTGTTAGCAGATGCTGAATCCTGCTGGGAACTCTATTGTTCATTCCTGAACAAAGTGTTCCTCATATCCTTCACAACAGTCTCCAACACAGTGTTTGGGTACACATTGACAGAGGTTTTCACCCATTTTTTACAAAAATGGAGTTTGGTGGTGCCGTCATATGCCATTCCCCAACAAACTATGACTGAGGCAGTATGGTGGCCTCTTTGGATTTTCAGAACCTTCTCACAAACTTCTTGAGATGATTTAGCATAAACTGGATCATTTTGCCAGTTGAAAGTCTCCTCAATAGTTAAGATCTTTTCATCTGCGAAATGAATTTTTCTGTGGCCATTGTTTGCGTAATGCTGAAGAAGACATTTTGATTTTATCACCCTCTGCTCCTTCAGATGCTGGGTTAGAAGGTGACCTGTACACCACCAGTAAGCTTTCAACCCTAGTTCATCACATAAACGGCAAATTGACATTTTTGAAATGTTCAACTCTTGAGCTAACATAAACTGCTTTCGCACAGGATTTCATTGCATGCGAGCCGCCACTGTTTTAACTGCCTGCTTGTCCCTAATGCTGCATGGATGGCCTGGTCTCTGGCGATCTTCAACAGTCCCAGTTTCTAGGAACTAGAACTTCTTAAGAGTAGTGAAAATTTCAGAAGCTGATTTACCTACCTTATGAAAGACTATCACTACTACACAATTTTCATAATTGCCCTACTCCATCACTACAATATATGCAACCACACTTTCTCTTCTGCAGCTCTATTCATAATGACATCCCCAAATAAGCATTGGCCGCAACCTTCAAAACCGGTTACACAGCCTGTGCCAAAAGTTTGTAACAGTATTTATGTTAAGACTAGGTATGTTTGGCAGCCTTTCCTAATGATGTGCATTATATTGTCTATCAGTGCTAAGATTATGTTACTGCCTTTAGAATTTACTAACTAGGGTAGGATAATAATTGATTTGGGCCCCATATAGTGTTGAACCTTCACTTTTTTACTTTTTGTTTACTTCATTTTATTTTTAGGTTTACTTTCACTATTTCTTAAGGTGTATGCTGGTTCAATTCCAGGGCCTTTAGCATCTTGGATTTCCAGTCGAGGACAAGTCTGATTACTTTGATGCCAGTATTTCGCTCATCTTATGAAGTGCTTTTTCTTGGGTTGAGTGCAGCATCTGCAGCTGTAGCTCTCTACTCTAATATATGTCTGGAAGATAGTAGAATTGCACTCCCCCCATACATTCTTATTGCCTGAAAGACAGCCAATCATCTAATTCATGCTTGGCTAGCATTGTCTGCCAGGTTATATGTAGGAATCTGCCTTTGTTTCTATGAGGTTTTCTTCTTTGAACATTTCAGGTCTTTTATGTATAATTCTGTTTGTTGAAATATTGCAGGGAATAGAACTTTTATGTTATTATAGTTAATACTATGGCATTATCTGCTTGGGTTGATTGAGTTTGAAGTGATTGAATTCTTTGCGGCGAGTAGTGACATCTTCTATCTAGCCAATGTATGATTTTCCACAAGCACATTTGATTTTGTAAATGCCAGTGTGATTGTCTGTGACTGTCAGATAACTTAAGTGCGAATGACCTTTAGGAGCATTAAGAATATTAATTCATTATATTAATTTCTGTGACATTGACACTGGACATTGAAAATATCAAATATGCATGTGATTATATGAAAAATGAATAATTATTTTTTAGATTACTCTCAATTTGTAAATGTTTATACATTTTACAAACTTATAGCCATATCTTAAAGGCCATTGCAACTTGGACATAATATTTCATCCTGGTCCTTCAGGTTCTAGCTAACATTCCAGAAGGTAGCACTTGTATAAATGAAATTTTTGCACAAATGTTCCTCATCATGAGAAAAGTAGGCATCAGTAGGGTATGGGTTCATTTCTGCTAAAATAAAAAATTATTTGTCATTTTGTGTTTTAAGACCTCATAGCAGTAGTTCAGCTGCAAATATGAACATTATCATCCATATATTAAGTTAAAAGATACCCAAATTTCAATATTGAAAGATCTAGATTTCATAAGCTAATGTGCCAATATGAGTCACATAGAAAATCAATTTAAGTCTTTAGTTTTGGAATCACAAAATTTTTATGACAAAATATCTCATAAAGTAACTATGTGTTACCAGAGTGCATATAAATAGAATTTATAATGCATTTTCTGAGGAGGGTATTACAGATTCGTGTTTTTAAAAATAGATTTCTCTGCAAAATGGCTGCATTTAAAGTACATTCTACATTGAGGTGTATCTCTAATGAATGGAAATTAGGGAAATAAATTGTTAACCATTTGGCAAAAGATTTGAAAAAAACTGTGTGCATGCAAATGCATACATACAGTGATCATCTCTATCATCTTGTGGTCAGCATGTTTGCCTATAAATCTGGAAGTTCTAGGTTCAAATCCCATAATGTCATTTGCATGGGTAAGGTTTTTTCTGAAGTTTTTTCCTTACCATGAAAAGGTGAATGCCTGGTAACTTAAAGGATTGTGGGCTCTGGGCTATCTTATACATTGATTTCATCATTCATTCATTTATTATCTTTTTAAACCTTCGTGGTTATAAGGGACATTAAACTGTAACAAACCTGCCTTCTCCCAAAATACACTTACATGCCACTCCAATTATTCATAACACTCTTGTACTGAAGAACAAGTATTTCTGATTGTAGCATAATTCTTAATAAAGTTTCTTGTTCATGTTCTTTATCAACAGTTTGCAATATTTAGTATTATATTATATCATTTTTTATACATTATTTGTACTTACTCTTCATGAAATGAAATCTCATTTGAATCATGAATGTAGTCATCTTGGCTTTTATTATATAGGGTTTTTTTTAAGGCTGTACTCGCAAAATGACACAGTTTCTTTATAACTGTGATCTCAGACTGCATAAATAAGGGCCATCTTACTCATCAGCATTTCTTCTTGCTGCTTGGAATGGCAGAGGAAGGGGGAATTCACTTTGTGTATTTCTATGTTACATCACCAACTACATTTGATATTCATTACAAATGTGCATTGTGCAGTTATGCAACTGCAATATGGCACTATCAGTAATAAGTCCAGACCAGAGCATAGATTGACAGACTGTCCTTCGATATATACTTACATGACAACCATTGTTTCATGTCATTGGCATCTTTGTAAACCCCCACCCCCTTTTAAATCAGTCTTCTTTAGAACCATAATATATTGATTAATCTTCATCTTTCCATCAACTGAAACCAAGATCCTGGGCAAATGAAATTTATTAAATATTAGAGATTGAAGTCTGTGCATCATTGTTTTTATCACAAATTTTACACTGCATTGCAGCCAACTGACTACTAAATATCCATTTAATTTTAACAGTACTATAGTTTTATACTTCAACCTCATTTTGGAATTTATTTCATAGATAATTTTAGAACTAGTACTATTTTTGTATTGTATATAGAACTGAGGTCAGGGTTGTTGCTAGGTATTTGGAATATTTGAGCCATCTGAGGAAGTTTGTTAAATCTCATTTGAATACGTTTTGCAAATGGCTAAAGAAGACATGCTCTGAAGTTTTCACCCAAAGATTACAGTTATTTGATTCAATGTCAAGTTGAGTGTAGGTCTTAAAATCCAGAGGTGCCTATGGTACTGAGTTGACATAATTCAAAATCTGAAGCAGCAGTAGCATAGTTCATGACCATTTGTGCATTAATGTTTATGTAGTAGGGGCATATGTTCCATCAGACCATTGTGGATGCTAAAAATATTGTGGTGCCACAGCTTCATTTGCTATAACTTGATTAATCACAGCTGCAGTAAAATCACATGCTGTCTCCTACTCTAGGTTTCCTCAGATACAATCCAGTGATTGAAGTTAAAAGAAAAATGGTGCTTTTAAAGGAAAATAGTTTATTTATTGACCAATATAAATAGTAATTTGCTTCTAAATGTAATCTTTCTGTTCATTTGTGCAAAATTTGGGCCATGTTTCGACAGTATGAATTGTAAGGATACTTTTTTTTATCTTGTGGAATGAAACTTATAACAACAAAAATCCCTTCATGAAATTTATATCGTAATAAGCATGTCTGTACATACTATAACGTAGACATCATGGCATTAGAAATTTGCTTTGTATAGTGACTTATTTGTTGTGGATGTATATAATACTAGGCAATATTAATTTATAACAAACAATTACTGTAGCATAACATAAAAACATTGGAGATAAACTTACTGCTAAAGGTTATGTAAGTCAATTTATTCCCTTTTTCAAAACTATTTTTTTTGTTGGCCAAAGTCAGTTTTTGGTTAGAACAATCAGCAGTAGCTTATCAGCAATGTGTAAAATTGCAAGATATAGCAACTAGTATTTGAGTTATTACATTTACAGTTGACTGCCATATTGGTACTAAGATTTATATTCCTAAATTCCATATAACAGTAAATTCTACAGCATTTATTTAATGTTCATGTTATCAAATATATTTAATATATAAAATATTCCTATTGCAAACTGTAACATTCTCAAATGATAAACCTTGCAGCATGCTTGTCACCAGATATTCCTATATATACATCATATCATTTACTTAATGTTCTTCAAAGCCCTCTCCTTTCTTATTCATTTGTGAATGAAAAGACACTGTAAGAAAGCTACAAATTAGAGTAATCTCATTTTTTGCTATAAACAAAGAAATGTATGAAATTAGTCTTAGCTTACTGATCTGTTGCACCAGTTCCAAGGGTTTTTACATAGCTGATGTGTAGAATGGTACATATTACAATTTAATACACCATGCAGTATCTGTTTGGCTTGTTGGTGCAGTAATGAAACTAATGTATTTACAAAATTGTGAATTTATACGTAAATAAATTGTTCAAGTCTCTTGCATATTGTAGTACACGTATAATCTGTCTGTCTCTAAAATATCACGCAGCATAAATTAATATGAAACTACTGTTTCTCTCATGAAATGATTTGTGATTCATTTATGAGTTTTAATGATTTTGCAATGTGTAAGATGCAGTATTTATATACAATACCAGCATAAAATAATTTGCATTTTTGTGACCATGTAAATCAAACACAGTAGCAATGCAAATGATAATTGAAAAGTAGGAAAATTATGAAAAGGAAACAATAACAAAATGTGTTGTCTTTTTATATAGAATTATTGTATCATGTTTCAGAAACCTTTGCAAATATGGATAAAGGCTATTAAAAGTGTGCTAGTTCCAAACATATAGCTGCTTTTGCTCTCAGAATTGAACTTTTATATAATCAAATGTTCATATTCACATTCACAAACAGTACACTGCCACATTTGCTGAACAGAATGCATTTTGCAGTTTTATAGGTAACGTCAATTTTACCTAATGTTTAATAGGATGTATCTTTCAAAACCACACATTTCAAGTGTTAAATAAGAAAGAAGCTAAAGAATCACCATAGTTAAATCTTTCATTACTTTTCTAATTTAAGGAGCACAACAAAAAAGTTTTTTTAAATTTTTTTTATATATACTTATAAGGTTTTACAACTTTGGCAATTGTGAGTTAAAAGTTTCCATAATTTTATAGTCTGTTCTGTATGTATCATATGTTAAAGAATAGGGATGTTGCTCAATCTAAGAATGTATGTTTAAACAATTCCAGTTTTGTTATCTAAAATCTTATTTTGTTTTCTGTTCCTTCATTATTTTGATTTTAGACGGCAAAATGCTATGCAGCATTTGCTTATATTATATAGCATTATTTTTCATTGTGAATATTTACATATGCAGTTATTAGTATGGAACTTGCTTATCTAAAATCTTATTTTGTTTTCTGTTCCTTCATTATTTTGATTTTAGATGGCCAAATGCTATGCAGATTTGCTTATATTATATAACATTATTTTTCACTGTGAATATTTACATGTGCAGTTATTAGTATGGAACTCACTTTTTTAATTACATACATAGATTTGATAATCTTAATTCTTTGCTAGCATTCACATTAATATTTGAGATTATGCTTAGTTATTTGTAGCTTATATGTTACAAAAAATAGCACATTAAAAATTGCTATTTATCTTATTTTGGTTTTGAAAAGACATAGATAATTGAATGATTACAGTATATAAATGCATGTTTTAGAGAGTGTGTATTAGTGCATATCAGAAATTTCATGAACATTAGAAAAATTAAAGTTATAGTTTTTTTACATTTTTACTTGTATTATTTATATTTGTTTTCTTCGTTAACTTTGCCCTATTGAAAATATCATATATATACGTGTTTGGATTTTCTCAATACAGTTAGAAAAAACCGCATTGACTGTTTGTTTTAGGTTTTTAAAGCATTTTCCATGTTTTTCTTTAAGGTGAATATAAGATCTCATTAGATCTCAGGTTCTTATCAGTTTCATGTATCTTTTTGTCTAATTTAAAATAAAATGCAGCATTAGACATTAAAACAAATATGTAATTAAAAACCATTACATATCATTTTGGATTTTTTTTTACTCTTGAATAGAGAATGTTAATGAACTACACAGCAATAATTTCAGAGATTATAGAGGAATATTAGACAAGCCATTGTGAGATGGGGCATCTATGGCTGTCATTTCAGATTTCAAAAAAGTTGTGAAACTTTCTAAAGGACCAGTACCCCATGGACTAATAAAGCTTCCATTATTAATGTTACCATACAGTACTGGATGGAAGTTGTGGAGCATTTTTCTTTGATGCTTCAAATAAAATAAAATCATTGCTACTGAGTTTGACTCACTGAGATCCCCCCCCCCCCTATTTTTCTTTTACATCTCATATATGAGCATACCTCATCATAAAAACAAAATCTACTGAGCAGGACGTGATCTTACAATCTTCAAAACACAATCCTTTAGACAACACAGTCAGCTTCCTAAAATAAGCTACATAATGTGATAAATCACTTAACTGTTATTCAATGCCACACTCCAATATTGATTAATGTTATTTTAGAATATGACAAAGTATTAATAAGAAATCACTGAAATTTCACTAATTTTGTTCCTTTTACTAGGATATGTTTCAAAGGTATTTGCCTCCATCTTCAGCTTGGTCCCACTGGCCGCTTTCCAGTGTCTCACTGGGAACAAAATTAGTGAAATTGGAGTGATTTAGTAATAATAATTTGTCATATTATACTATATTTCACTATGAAATCCCCGATACAAAAACTAGTTCTTTTTGGAAATTTTTATAGTTCTAAATCTTGCAAATCTGATGAACTATTAAAAATTGGGATTTCCTTGTTGCAAAGCAGATTTGTACTCTATTTTGTCTTAACACTTTCTTATCACCATCTGATATCAACATTTTTATCACTTCATAAAATTTCTTTGTGGATCACAGGTTCCCTATCTCAAATTGCTTGTCTAAGACATCTACACTCTATGGAAGTTATTGGGCTGTAGTTTATTAATGCCCAGCATAATGATTGTTATTCTGTAAATATTTTATCAATAATTCCAGACCTAACTTTAGGGTACTTTCTGGCATTTGATATTGAGGACTGAGGAAAGGTTGGAAAAAGCATTAGTTGAGGATGGTGGTATTCACTTCAAGTGAGAGTGCAGAGTTCCCATTCACGAGTCCATATCTTAATGATCCCCGATCCTATGTTAGTGCAGAAATGCTGTTTTCATCAGTCAAATTTTCTTTGTAAGCAATATATATATATATATAGGGTCTGTTATTTAATTTGCTGTTTTTCCATAACATAACATCTGACATTCAGCCTGATTATTTTTAATTAACAAAAATGCACAAACTTTTTCTTATATTTGCACCCAATTTACTCTCCACTAATGAAATGTGTAATGTTAGAAAGACACATCCTGAAAATTCATTAATGTAAGGATATACATGTTATACTATTTTGTTACCATCAGTCCTTTTTAATAAGTAGGTAACTCTCATATCCCCCCCCCCTCTATTCAAGAACTGTGTAAATGCATGTGGATGATTAAAACATTTTATTAATAACCAAGTGTTGTATTTAAGTCCCTTGAAATGTTTATTATATGTGTTATTTAAGAAGAAACTTGATAATTGTTTCCAGTTTTTTCTATTACATATACATAAAACAAAGGCAGATAATTATAGAGAGTAAAATTTTTTGTGCTAAATTATCACCATTATTATTTCAGTATCAATGCCAGGAAGGTTAAAAAATAATAGCCCAGTTGTTGCTTCACTGTTGGATGGTACTTGTGCTTAAAGCAAGCATGTATGCTTATATTTGGCAGCAATTAATATTTCTGTAAAGAAAATTAATTACAACTGATTCAATGAAGGACTGTTAAACATAAGGCATACAGGCTTCTTTCATCTAAGCAAGTATATACTGAAATTAAGCATAACATGATGCAATTTTCTGTAAGAAATAGATGCTATCTTGCAACATGTTCATTTTTAATTACTCTAGGATGCAAGACTTTCTATGACACATACTAATTTATAGTTCCCAAATATAAAAATCGCATTTGGGGGAACCACATTAGTAGCAGTATTTGGTTTATTTACAGATGTTCTTAACATCTCAGGTCACCACATCGCATTCAATTCAGGGTGTGAAACGACTGATAAATTCAGAGGCCTTTTCTTTCTCAGGCTTGAGGTTCTTTTATATGCTGTAAATCTAGGACATCCAACCTATGGCTTCGCCTAAAAAAATCCAACAACCCTGGCTGGAAATGAACCTGCAATCTTGAGTCACGTCTATGAGAAACCACAGTTTTAGAGTTATTAACTCTAAAATACAGCAGGAATTACTTTAAATGAAACATTAAAGTGTAGGTTGTATCTGGAAAAAGACAAACTTGCATTTCAAATGTAGTTGTGTGTGCTGAATAACAAAATATATTAAAACTACTTTATTGCTTTTAGCTAGAATTGGCAGCAAATTCTTGCAATTGTTGTACCACATATATCTGCATCTTCAATACATATCCATAATCAGGTTTAAAGTTGCATAAGAAGAGAAAATGTAAGAAAAATAATAAGGGAAAGAGAGTATATAAGTTATGTTTTTAATAGATTTAATTATAAAGATTAAGTATAAAATGTGAATAAACATAATGTATCAGGTATTCCAATATAACTGTTATCTCATAATTTTTTTAACAAAATATGTTTTATGGATTTCTAACACCGTTTTCTGAATAGACACCAAAAACATCTTACCAGAGTGTGAAACTCTACAAAGACAAAGAACAACTCAATTATGATACAATCCTTGGATGCAATTGCTAAACTGGTAGGAAAAATTCTAGTACTTACTAAAGCTCTAGATATGAAAGTTAATTAAATGACTGCCCAAAAGGCCATTGTGGCATAAGTGCCGGGGTTGTGTTATTACACATTCCAATGTTCATTGATCAATCAATACTGATTATTATATATTCATATCTTCTCTTAGAAATTATACATTTATAAATAGAGCATGTAAATCATACAGTGAGGTTATCTGAATTATGTGCTGCCTGAATGCAACTACTTGCTGGGAAGTGCATCCACCACAAATGGAAAAAGAGTCACCATGCTCAAAGTTAGTATTTTTATTTCTACTGGAAGCATAACATGATACTGTATTTGAAACTGATAATAAGCAATAGTTTTGTGTTATAAGAGATGTTGAAAAGGATGCCCCTCTGGAGTAATACATTATTGGCATCTGCACAGGTAATTCCTATATTTCATGTAACTTTTCTTCCGTAAGAACATGGCATTTCAGAACACGTTTCTTGTCACTGAGAGATCCTGTCTCTTGTAACTTGTTAACAAGATGGCGAAGTTTTTGTACTTAGAATATGATTGCCAGGATATTTTCTTGCAAATTGCCTTACCATTTCTCTGCAAGAATCCTTATTCACATATGTATTATATATAAGTCAATTTTCAATGCTATATGTTGGGACATAATTAACAAAGAAAATTAGCACAAATTTACACCCAATGAAGGCACTGAGTAACACAAAAAACCACCACTTGCTGACAAAGCTTCCCTCAAACCAAATACAAGCTACCTGTGCTTGGAGGGCTTCTCCCAGTACACAGCCATGCTCTGTTGGCCCATAACTCAAGTAACCTTGCTGTATTTATGTGGAAGGAGATTACAAAGTATATCTGGTTATTAGTTGATTGTGCACACAGCACAGTTTATAAATAAATAAGGTTTAGGATATAGCACATGTTATGTTTTCGATAAGAATGTCTTCATAATTACAGCCTTACTGGACACTCCCAGTCATTTCACATTCTTTTTATAATTGCAACACACACAATAAATATATGAGTGTAAATGTGCAAATATCACCAATATTTTATTAACAAATGAAAATGAGATATTTTATAACCATGTTCCTTATTTAGCATAACAGAAATGATACCATTAATGTTCTCTAAATTAACATGCATTCTCATTTTTATTTTAATGATTTATTATAATGCCATGATGACAAAATTAATTAAGAGATTGAATGAAACTTTTGGGTATTTTAATACATATGCAAAAAGCTTTATGAATTGCAGATGGTAAACAGCAATTTGCCAGTGATTAACTACAAAATTGTTCTGGAATGTTAAAAGGTAATAAATAACTATGTGCTATAATATTGGTTGAATGTTGAGGCAATACAGAACTATTGTCATTAATGGGATCTGAAGGTATTTTAGTAAATTCAAATGCTTGAACTTGAAAAATACGGATTTAATACACAAATAAAAATAAATCTATAATGTTATTCTCTAGCTGATGTTGGGCTATTAACAGAAAACCAGCAAGTTTTGTACTATCCATGATGAACATAGTGCAGATGTCAAATGAAAATCTATAGAGTTATGAAGGGTTGAAAATCTTGAAGGTATTTTAGAAGTGGAAAAATACAGTACAGTTAAAATAAATATAGATTGCTAAAACATAGCTTGAAATTTAGGACATACCTGAGAAAATTATAAAAATTTCTGGTATTTTCAAGCATTACTAGGGCAAGTAGGTAAAATTAGGTCAGTTGGAAGAATGAATGAGAAAAGAGGGAAAAAAAGAGTTTGGGAAAGGATAATTTTTTATTTGATTTATTTACGGACACTCCTTAACATCTCAGGTCATCAGCATCCCATTCTATTCAGGATGTGAAATGGTGGACAAATTTTGCTCCGAGGCCTCTTCTTTCAGGCTTGAGGTTCTTCTTCATGCCATAAATGTACAACATGGGACCCGCGGCTTTACTTCTCTTCTGCAGGAAGCCATACTTAATGATTTTTATGCCAGAAAAAAATCCATCAATCCTGGCCAGGTTTGAACCTGCAATCTTAGTGGCAAAGGATAAGAACTTTGCACAAGATATGAGGTTTTTAGTATAAGAAGTGTTCACCAGATAATCATCATGAAAGGAAGAGACCTCCAAGCAAAATTTGTCAACTGTTCCATATCCTGAATAGAATAGAATGCTAATGACCACATATGTTATAATGTGTCCTTAAATAAAATAAGCCTTGTTTTTAGGTTTTTTCATTGTATAGGTTTGCAATTATAATGACATTTAAGTTGTTTTTCTGGTTTTAATGAGATTTGTTTTTTATACTTGTATTTACAAAAACATTCCTTGTTACAAAAATTAACCATCAGAAATATTCATAGAGGACATTTTACTGTTCCTTTTCCTTGTCATTTCAGTAAACAATATACACATGCCCAACTTTTCTGTGGGATTATCTCAACTTATTTTTGTGTAAAGAAAAAAATTCTCTCAAAACAAGATGTCATTGGAGTGTACTTCATTGAAGTTAATGTTTAAGGGTTAACTTTCCTGTAAACTCATCTCCCTATAGTACTGAACCAATGAACACAGGAAAAAATCTGACAAGTCCAATTATTAGTTTTTTTGTTTTGTTTCTACATTCAGGTTTTTACACCATTGGTCTGTATTTATAAGCACCTAGATTATATATAAATTATTTTTTCAATAAGGGGTCATTTCTTCCTTGGGTGTGACAAGAATATGATTGACCAAGCTCAAGAGCATCAATTACTAATTGATATCAACATTTTTAGGAATGCAAACACACTTCCTTCACCCTTTATCATCAATGTCAAGGAGAAATAGGATATTTTCACGGGGTAGACAGCACATCTGGATAATTCCTACAAAATGAAGCTTCGTTTTCAATCCTAGCCAGTATGGGAGCTAGGAGTCGCAAGAAATCATGCAACCCTAGTAAGTCCAGAATGAGTTACAACAGAGTCTATGAGGAAGAGTCATTAATGTTTCTCAGGAGTAAATGGGTTAGTCTGAGGACAGTAAATTATAATAGAAGCCATAAATTTAGTAGTAGTTTAAATATTTTGCTAGTTCTGTTGTTTTTGAAATCTATTTCAGCCATGCTATTACATTACTGTTATCAATATTATATTTTATTTACAGATATTCTTAAAATATTTATAGAAAAAAACAATGATCTTCAAAATTCTGCTTTAGTTAAATGCAAGGATATTTTGATAATTTTCCTCATCAATTAAGCCAGCTGCAAAAAAGGTGAATATGTACCTTACAATTATATTTTATTTAGGTTCTAAAATATATTAGAAAAAAATAATAAAGAGTAAATTTCATATATTACATTGAATAATTAATATAAGAACTTATTGGTATTATCAGTTTCTTTATAAAATGTGTACCGACTCCAAAAAATTTAGTATTTCACTGTTATACTTGAATCAGTCCACAAGTTATATTTATCTTTGTTATACTTCACTGTTTTAAAGCAGAAGAAAAATGGTAACCAAAGAAAGGAAAATATAGTGAATCCTGAATTTTTGATTTTGCACTGCTGTAAAATTAGTAAAATGTGACTTAAGCGCATTTTTCTCCTGTACTCTTCAAATAGCCTTCATGTCCTCAAAGTCAGGATTGTGTTAAATAATCATTTGCAGCTTCAAAGCAACTCCCATTGGTCCAGGCAATTTTTTTCTGGTAACATTACCATTGATTTCAGAGCATGTTTAAGTGCACTTTCCAAGTGGAGGATAACTTCTGATAAATAGCCAGATTATGAACAGTGTTCTCTGTCTCAAATTGATACAAATGCCCTTCTTTATTCTTGAAAGTTTGTATCATCATGGAAACAGCTGCTATATGTATCATGTATGTGGTTGAAAGTGCACATGTTGAACATCCTAACTTCTTCCCGATAAATTGTTTAACAATGATAAATATCTTTCCACCTTTGTATATGTTTATTCCAAACAAGTTTACAATAAAAATTCACCCTCGGGTATTTAGCTAAATTTGTTTCCTATATTGATTTTGCATGAAAATTTAGTTAATTTATAATGGTTTTTTCCTTAATGAAAATAACTTGATAGTTGGAATTTGGGGATATTATCTGTAATTACATTTTCCACAGACCAGTTTTTTTAAAGTTTCCAAGGAAAGTTCCATAGTTTTTTGAGCTCAGAACTCATTTCTTGATTTGGATTCCACTTTACTACATAATCTGCACTTGATCTGATTCTTAAATTTAATATCCAGAATTCATATAACAAGAATCACTTGTCTTCTACCTTTGAAGAACATGAGCTGTTTGAACTATAGCAAAAATTATGTGACCAAGTTTTTTACATGTTATGTGCAATACTCTTTTCTTATGTCCACCTTCATTAAACCCAATAATTTACAACATTACCTTATTTTTATAGCTGCCATCCACTGTATACCAAAAGATCTATTCCTTTTTCTCTTTCAATCCATGACCACCATCTAAATAACTTTTCATATCTTAATGTCTATATTAATAACCTAGCTCAAAAGTTCCAAGACCAAAAATACCCTTCCTTTCTTTTACAATCCTTTATCATCCCAGCATACAAAAAATTCCAATGCATGGAATTGAGAACATCAAACCAACTTTGAAAGAATGTCATGATAGCTTATAAATGCTATCACTTTGATTTTTCTAAATTTGTACCCTGCCCTACTTTTTAGAACACCCCCTAACCTGAAAAGTTTGCAGCAACCTATCTCCTTCCAAATTACCCCATCTGGTTGCAGACTCATGTCTTTGCCAATTCCCTTAATGCAAAAGTTCTGCACTTATCCTGCCATGTCATTATTTTTACAGTCCCAATTTATCCAGAGAATATAAGATTACTTCATTTGCTGTGCTTCTAAGAATGTTGTATATATTATTTTGTAAGCTTTGCAAATCATGTTATAATCACTAGAAATGTTAAATTGAAACAACTACAGTGAAGCTAATCATGTAATTAAGATCATTGTATGATTGAGCAAAATACACACTTACTGACTTCGCTTACCTGTTCATATGTAGTGTTTCATGAACCATTGTTCACATCCAGTTGACAGGTAGCTGAGGATGCAAACAATGATTTATGAAACGTGTGCTATGTATAAACAAGTAAGTGAAGCCAATAAGAGTATGTATTTTGACTCAATCATGCAATAATCTAATTACATTTTATATTCGTTTTGCTCTATACGAACAAACATAGGCATTCTGTTAAAAGTCTCCCTTGCAGGTAGCCTAATATGCTCCATCTCATTGTAAGGATTTGATGATGCATTTAATTTAACAGTAATTGATGCATTACCATCTCATGTCCCTGAAAGTTACCCCAGAGGTAGAGAGATGGCATCTATATTTTTACATAAAGTGCGTACACTTCCAAGTTTAAATCTTACCTGTTAATATTCTTTCTACTTTATTGATTTTAATTTTTTTTTTCCTTCCCCTTTTACCCTTGTATTACTCGTTTCCATGCAATATGTTACCTTTCGGATTCAATAGGTATTTATTTTCACCAGCTTTACTTCTCTTCTGCACACAAACTGTTGGAAATTTAGCAAATTTGTGTGACTATTTAATTGTTTTATCTGTTTCTGCTTCTCTAGTTCTTGTTATTTTAGCTACATTGTTCCAAGAGTTACTTTATTTTTCATTTCATTTCATTTTATATATATATAAAAGAGAGGGACAGTTATAGGCACTTTGGAAATTAATAAAAACTATTAAGAGTATCTTCTCCCTTATTAAAACAAGTTTTTTATTTCTTGACTAAGCAGCAGAATCTGTTCATTAGTTAAATGAATTCTTAAAGCCAAAGTGACATAGTTAAATTGAATTTAGTGGTTCTAAAAACCACTTTAGTCTATTTGATACTTTTTGCTGTTATCTATGTATATTGGTACATAATTTTTAATTATAGGATGTTTGTCCTCTTTAAGCATTGGAACAATTAAATTATTGCTTTATTTCATTAGGCAGGCACAACAGTTTTCTGGATAAGTTATAAAATTTGAACAGGTGTTCTTTCCAGTATATAAATTCAGTGTATTTTATCTTCCCAAGAGATTTTTTACACTATTTATGGCAATATTTAGTTCTTTCATAAACTTTTGGGTTAAACAGAATAATTAATATTACAGCTATGTTCAATGTTGTTTTAGTCCTTCCTAATTACTTGTGAAAGTTCTTGGCTTTTGTTAATTTATGTGCATTAGCACAATATTTGTTGAAAATTGCTATATCTGCATCCTGGTTAGCATTTTACTATGGGAAAACAAAAAAATATTTTTATGGATGTTAGCTTAGTTCTACATATTCTATGCATGGTAACTGTTTTGTCTTCAGCTTAATGTCAATTTTAAGATATGTAATGCACAGCAATGGTTTAATCTTCCAGGGAATATTAGTAATTTCAAGAGTATTTAATTTTATTCAAGTACTGTTCTTTTAGGATGCACACCATTCATGTGCCCAACTAGATAATCTGTACAATCTTATAACAGAGAGGTAAACGAGTCTTGCACAGTTTAGAGAGCTGAATGGAAAACTATAATAAAAATCAACTAAATAGTGCTCTGGAAAAAAATTTAAAAAAAAATTGTTATTTTACATATAAATCTTACATGTTGCTAAAAGAAACAAATGTGCAATTCAGATTACTCTAATAGTAGGATGCTAAAGTTGGACTTCCTAGAAAAATGATATAACAAAAATATAATCCGTTTAATTTTCCAACACAGCAGCATACTTGCATGTTTTATAATTAGCAGTTTTTTTTATTTATGGTGCTCTGAAAGCATTACTTGATATTTTCAAGACTTCTCCAAAGAGCAGAAAGGTATATCCAAATATATACAAATTAGGGATTGCTGATAATACAGACTAAGAGTTAATTTAATTTACTGTCCAATATATGTATTAAACTAGATGAATCAAGTATCTATTTATAAAATTGGTGAAATCATTAGTTTGCTTATGTTCCTCATAGTTGCAATGCAGGACCTAATTTAAAATGTCTATATATTATTTATTTACAGAGGAAAATGAAATATCATGTTAAAAAAGAATTGGCACTGAAATTACTGCACAACTGAAATTTGCATGTTAAATAACTTTTCTGACAGTACTCTATATGTTCACCTATATTTCTTCTTAACTGAGCACTATTTCTACAGTTTGTCCTCGATCTGAAAAGGCAAATGCCAGGCACTTTTGATTTGAGGGACTCATTTGAATTATTTTTACTATTTGTAGTGGGAATGAAGGTAACAATGCAGCTATTAAATTAAAAATATGTTCAATATCATTCAACTTCGCCATATTGTCCCTCTGCTTATATCTTTCACATTTGCTTTAGTCTCAATGCAATTGCTGTTGCCTTAAAGTGTACAAAGATGCTTTCACAATTACTTCTTGATTTATTTTTAAATTTCATATTTGTTTATGAGGGTACATACATCCTCAGGGGTTTAAAAAAAAAACAAAAAACAAAACATATATTGCAAGATAATATGAAACAAACTTTCAGCTTTATGTCTCTGTAATCTTTTTTTCAATATCTACACTGCAAAATTATGCATTAAAACACTTTAGCATGCAGTCATATCCCATCTACAGAATATTTTTGAAAGAAAATTATTAAAATTTACCAGGTTTAAAAAATCAATTATGTTCACCTTATGTGCTTTATTTTAAAATATTCATGTTTTAGCTATTAAATGGAAACTTATGATTTTAAAAACCTTGAGGGGTGACAACTGCCCTTCTATGCCACCCTTTTCCCTACTTGAGAACCTTTTATGTTATTCATAATTTATTTGTTTAAACTGCATGCTGTAACTTAATTTGTTTCATTCTAGTATTGTGATGAACTGCTAGCAGTATGGTAGGCATGTTACAAACTGGAAGTACTGTTCAGCTCTTAATGGTCGTTGGTTTTAAAAGTGAAAACAGTTGTTAGCAAGATTTTTTTACTCAGTGAAGTACAACCAAACATGGGTAAAATTAAAGTGCAATATTGAAAGAAAAAGCATCAGTATAAAAATAATCCTCTCCAAATACAATACAGTCCTCTTTCACCTTATGGAATGTTGGGGCTATAGTTTTACACAAACTACAGATAGTATAACATTATTTATACATGTTGTGTGTGTGTGTATATAAATAAATTAAATAGTAGAAAAGGATAAAACACTAAGAAAAAGTCACACTTGTGTTCGAAATATAGCGATCTCAAGTGTGACTTTTTCTTGGCATTTTATCCTTTTCTACTATTATAATTACTGTTAATTGTGTTACTTTATTTTTATTTTACATCTTATATATATGTTTTAGTTAGGACTATAATTGTCATTACATTACTCTGTAAGTTTGTTACTCATTTTCTCGTGTATTTTTAAAAAATCACAACTTTCATAATTTTTAAGATAAATGCATGAAACTTTGCAAATATATTCTTCTGAACCTCAGCCTTTATCTGATATGAAATTGATAATTGGGAGGGGGAGTGTATTTAAAGCTTAAATTTAAGAAAATTTTTTTTCCTACATTTGCACTGTATGCATTTAAACTATCAAGGTTCAGTTAGTAGACTTAGATGTTGTCCGTATAATAGGGAAGGAATTATTCAGAATAGTTCAAAATCTTCAGAATAATTTGATAAACATTATGATGCAAATCTCCAAATGGATATTTTCAAAATTAATAATTTATAAAGATCAACATAAGAATATACTTCTTAGTTCATAATAAAGCACAGGTTTTAAATTTTAAACATACAAACTTTAATAGCTCTTATAGAAATGGAATAGGAAAATATGAAAAATATACACACTTTTAAGCACCAAAGATGTATATATTACCTTAATTGATGTCAGTTGTAAATTCTCTATTTACATATAAGAACATATTTCATACCAAAGTATGTAAGAGAGCATGTTGCTGGAATTTTTCATTATGCCCCATACATATTTTATACCATGAAATGTCGGTCCTGGTGGTGTAGTGGTTACCATACTGGCCTCCTAAACCCAAGATCATGGGTTTGAACCTGGCCAGGAGCGATTGATTTTTTCGGGGCATAAAAATCCTAAGTATGGGTTCCTTCAGAAGGGAAGTAAAGCCGTGGGCCCCATGTTGTACATTTACGGCATGAAAAAGAACCTCAAGCCTGAAAGAGAGGCCTCTGAGCAAAATTTGTCGGCCCTTTCAAGCCCTGAGTTGAATGGGACGTTGATGACCTGAGATGTTAAAGAGCGTCCATAAATAAATCCAAAAAATATACTATGAACAATACTTTACTAGAAAACATCACCTATGCTGATCATAAAAAAATTAAAATGTGATTCTCGTCAGAAACATACGACGGAAATTAAAGCAAAACACATCTGCTTCAAATTCTGCTATAATGGATTATTTATAAAAACTAGGGTAAAGGAAAGGAAAAACTATGAATATATATTTTTATTTTAAATAATTTTACTATAAATATGACAGGTTGTAATATGTTTACGGAATGTCGGAATCCACACAGTGAAACTTTTGTTAATCTTATTTTAATTTAAAGTAATTTGACTGTGTGTTTGTGAAACTTAAACAGAGTTTTAATGTGACGACATGATTTTTAGTGTTTTACTTTAAATCAAAATAAGATGACAGGTTGTGCTTGCTTTGCGCATACAATTCTAAATAATCTAGTGCTTTCACAACTTTCATTATAATCAAACATGTAAAAGCCAACATTTTTCAACAAAACTAATCTGCTTTTAGAATACAATGCCTTAAAATATGGTCTCTACAATGAAAAAGTGGGATATTATCCATAAATGCTTTTTCACACAATGTATGTGTTAGCTAGATTTTGAATTGATACCAAGAGGAAAAATTTGGAGTCGTGGATCTTCAGCTCACCTTGCTGGTGTTCTGTGCCATCATGTCACAAACACTAACTTCTCCTTTCTGAGTCTACATAGTCTGAAGACTTTGAAAGTTATCTCATTACAGAAGGTTGACTCCTAACAACTTCCAAATTCATTGATCACATTTCTGGTTAAACATATGTACTATATTGTATAAGAGAGAATTTTATTATCTAGTTGTGGTTTTTAAATAGAAGTCTGAGCTGAATATTGAAATGTTTAACAGGGCACAGGGCACAGCAGGCTCAATGGTTAGGGCATTAGCCGAAGAGTGGAAGAACCACATTTCAACTCCCAGTTGTGACTTAGAAATTTATGAAACTGAGATTCTGAAAAATAGACGTTTTTAGTTAATAGTATTAATGTTTTTTTTTTTTAATTTATTTACAGGTTTCTCTTTCAAAAATATTCCTTACATTTCTTTTTGATACATCCAAATGAGAAATTTGTTAAATGCTTATGTCATACCTCTTCATTACTATATTAACAGAATGCATTCTTACCTATATCATCCTGTAATATTCATTTTCAAATGCTTACTGTTTTATTGAATACTGATATATTATCTTTTTTTCACTCCTTCATATGAGTAATCAGAACCACTATCACTATCTGAATTGCTGCTGCTACTGCTACTACTGCTTGTTACACTCCTATGCTGGGGTCTATTTGTATTTACAAATAAGTCATCTTCCGAATTTTTATTTTTGTTAGAGTCAAATTGCTGTGGCCATTGATTATTTGCCTTATAAAATTTTACATGTTCTGGCAACAGAATTCTTACTATTTCTGCTTTTACTTTATCTCCTTCTGGAATGGATTCCACCAATACAAAATCACCCCGTTTAATCCAAACATTTCGACGAAACTTTGTTGGCATGGACACCAAGTACTGAGATCCTGAAGCTTCTTCAACTTCATGTAAATTATTCCCTCTGCTGGCAAGCACACGCACAATTTCTTGCTTTTCAGTTGGTAACTCTAAATCATCTGACAGCACCTCCTTGATCACATGCTTACGTTTTGTTGCTTTAGACATAGCTGAAACACTGAACAATGTGTAACATAAGTGTTAAACTTTTCTAGATACACAAATAAATAATTATGGCAATAAAATTTATACTTCAGGTAACAGTTGAAATAACAGTGGAAAATTAGGTAGGAAGGCATATCAATGCATTTCTTGCACAGCCTTTGAAAGGTAATGCTTTTATTTTTCCTATAATCCTATATTGATAATTGTGTGCAAGAGTTGTTCAATGAGACAGCCAAAATAAAGAGATAAATGTTTTAGAAAAATATATTATTTCTCATCATAATTCCATTCAAACCTACACACTTATTTCAGTGATTTCTAATTTGTATAATTCCATCTATAAAATGTGATTTCTTCAGCTCTGCAAAATAAGCATTTGTTTCCACGACCTGTTCATTTGATGCAATTGTTTATATATGACATCTCTACGACTCTTTGAAAATATTTCAGTGTAATTCATTAACACCTTGTATATCATATTAAAGAGGAACTCAAACGGTTTTATTTACATTTTACTGCCAATGCTCATAGTTCCTGCATTCATTTCAGTTGGCATTTTGTAAAGATAGAGACTTCTGGTGAAGAGCACATTTTCTGTGTTTCAATTCTACAAATAAGAGATGTGCAACAGAAGTTCAGGACTAAGTACGGTAAAGAAGCACCAAGCAGGAAGCCTATTTACACCTGGCATGACAAATTTGTGAGTACTGGTTGAAAGAAATGGCCATCCAACAGTGAGTGAAAAGAAAGTGTGCTTCATTCATAAGAAGTCCGAAAAAAAAATCAGTGTGTAGAGCATCCCACAAGCTGCAAGTACCACATATGACAGTTTGGAAGACACTACGTAAGAGACTGTGTATGAAGCCATATTAATTGCAGCTCTTGCAACAGTTGAAAGGAAATGAAAAACAACCATTATGAGTTTTGTATTGGAGTACAACAGTGGATGGAAGAATATGACAACTTCATGAATAGCTTAATCTTAAGTGACAAAGCGACACTACATACAAATGGCAAAGTCAACAGACAAATGTTGTACTTACTTGTTGACAATGGAGTGTAATATATCCTAAGCTTAGGTATTCTTTTTTTTACACTAAACTCCATTTACTTACATAAAAGAAAGACGCGTTTAGGGAGAATCTCTCCCATCTTCAGTTGCTCACCGAACTGTCATTACTCGAAATGATGGCTGGCAAGAGTTGATTACCATGAAGACATATGCTAAGTTACACTTGATTCCCATATCCAGTCATTATGAAATCAAACATTGAAAACAAGACCATTTGAGTTCCTCCTTAATATGACATATACGAAAGCTGTATTATTTGTATAATATATTAAGAAAAGTGTTACCAGACTTTAGGGACACCTAAACATTTAAAAATCACTAATTATCATTACTACAATATGGTAACATTATCCAGAGATGTGGGTTAATATTTTTTCTATGTTCCTCCCAGTGAGAAATATCCAACTGTTTCTGTGAAACAAGGTATGTTTCAATATTACTAATATAAATGTAATTTATAATTATTAATTTACTTATAAATATTACGGACCACATAACATAGTGTATTATAGAAGTGTTTGTGATTTTATTTTGTTCATACATTTGCTCAACTTGTCTCTAGGCTTATTTTACAAAGATCATATCCACAAAATAAAATGCCATATATAACTATTAACTACAACTGCATTTTCCAGTGCATTGTAGAAGTTATGAAAAGTATATTGACCTTTATTTATGTGCTTGAATGCTACTTTAACTTGTCTATAAATAAAAATGTTATAAGAAACTAGATTTAAAGTTAGGTTTATGTTGTGCAGGTTAAGCTGCATCTCTGGTATCATGCTGATGATGTTTTGCATAAATTATCCTGTGCTTAAGATCACTGTATGATTGAGTCTAACTTCACACTCTTATTGGTTCCACTTACTAGTTTAAACATAGTATATGTTAAATAATAAATGTAGCACATGATTAAAAGAACACTTCAGGAACATAAAACACAAACAAATGAAGAAATCAGAATTGCATCTCATTTCCAAACAGAAATCCACAACATAGTAAATAAAGCAAATTATTAAAATCAGTACAAGGGCATACAGAGTTAGCAACATAGAAGAAAGTCTACATTTACAAATAGAGAGAAGATTAATGAATTTTGACACTTTGGGGATAAAAACATAAACTTTATTTCATCATATCTCCACCAGAGCAGAATATGCATCCCCAAAGCATAACGAATAATCCAGCAGTTGACGGGTAGCTGACGATACAGATAAGTCTGTGAAACATGTACTACATTTAAACAAGTAAGGAGCCAATAGGAGTGTGTCATTCAACCATACAATGATCTTAATTACATGATTAGCTTACTGTACAAGTTCCAATTAGCATTTCAAATTATCATGCTGGCTGTGGTTGGACTAAAGTGGAGCTGCCTTATATAACATACAGTTGGAGTTTGATGATTAGATGGGTATTGACCAATGGCTTATTCTTCCAGGAGAGCTTTCCAAATATTGCTAATATATACATACACCTAAGTTCATGCTCTTTTTTTGGGGGGGGGTATATTTCTATGGTCTCCTTGACATTCTTCTAGTAAAATGTTTAATTTTAGCTAGTTTATCGCAGCTGTGTTGAAGTCAACATGACATATTTTGTGAGCACCAAAATGTCAATAGTATGAATTCAAAGACACAGCATAATCCAGAGAACATAAACCTCACTAATGACACTCGCCAGGGAAGCCTGAAAGAACATTTATACATTGAAGTACTTACATGAATTTTTAGTTACTATTTTATACTGCTCAGAATGCCTATTATGATAGCTGAAGAATAAGCTTATGGATCCACAATCCTGTAAAAACAAAAATTAAAAAAAAATATAATTATTACAAAAACAATTTAAATTTTACAGCTTCAAGTGAAAGTAAATTTAAAAATAGTGTTAAGGTATGTCTGTGTTTGTTAAACCAGATGATTCAGCTGCATGATTAATTCATAAATATGCAACCTGCATCTTACAATGTAATATAATCTCCCCTTTCATCAAATAATAACTTTTTAGTTACATTTCTTGTAGCACATTAATTTATTTCTGCCAAATCACACCAATGACAGAATGCTAAATCAACACAGAGCTCCATACAAAGCCTATAAAACAAACAACAAAAGGAGGGTATAGGAATGTTACATTTTAAAGATCTATGAAAGGAGCTATTTGTGGCTGCATACATAATGGTATTAAATAAAATGTGCTAACAGTTTAAAACCCAGTGTGCTTTTAGTATTTGTATTCATTTATTCATATTCATGTTAACCACAGTGATAAGGACATGACATTGGGAGAATTTCAGTTTTCTGTTGCAACACACCCCAACAAAACCATCACTGATGCTGGGTGAGGTTCATTCTGAATCTGGAAACTGTCTCAAGTTTCCCTATAACTTTGTGTATTTATTTTATGTTGTTTATTGCATTTTTTTCTCTCTATCTGAAAATTTTGTCATCAATAAAGATAACTTTCATGGGCCATTTTATAGGAGTCTCTTTGCTCTTTCATGCCTTATTTATGTTCCTCTCTCTATTCAACATGCTTCCATATGAAGATCTCCTTTAATAAAACATGGAATCTGGGCCCTATTCCACAAATGTATGGCCTAATACATTACAAGTTATGAACTTATAACTTGTAGTTATTAGTAAAATTCTGTTCCACCAAATATTTCTGCCAATCTTGTACTTTACTACTCCATACTTACAAATGTACAAGTGATTTTTCATTGTTCTGTTCTACAGAAGTATTAGTATTAGCCAGGCATTGGTAATTTGCATAAATTTCTCTACCAGTGTAGGACATTGGTAATTTCAAGTACTAGCACAAAATTTATGAACTGTTTAATGATATTAGGAGCCAGTTGACCCAAATGTGCTAAGTATTTACAAAAGTAGCGATGATATATGGAATATGTATAAAGAGAGAATATAAAAGTGTTTGTGTATAATGATAAAATTAAGTTAAGTGCAAATAAAGTATGGCTTATGACTGATATTGGCATATCCTGTTCCAAATGCATATTTCAGACCAGCATCTTAGTTAATATATTTTAAAGGTACTTGCTAATGCCATGAAAATAATTTATTTTCATTCTCTTTTAAAATAATCTCCTTTGGCACAATTTTCCCAGTTTTTTTGCTTATGAGAACAAAATTGTCAAGCAATATAAACAAATAAATATAAAGGATCAAATGGACTAATAAAATAAATGACTTGAGAGCAATCGGAAAACTCCATTCTTCTGCCAATTCTCGACGGCTGAAATTGATGCTCTTAAATGTAGCCTTATGGGATCATCATCTTAAGAGGATTATTGCACTTTAATATCGATAAATACATAATAAGGTATTTAAATTATCGTTATTCTTGAGAAAAAAACAAGACTCATTTTTCAGGAATGACAATGATATGCTCTGTACATTAAAACTTCCTAAAGAATGGACATAACCTAATTAAGGTATGGTGACATATGGCAAAGTTGTTCCTCCATTTTTCTCTTATATATCGCCACTTATAATTTTTTACTAAAACTTTTCCAGTATAGCATTTCTTTCATGGAACAGAAAGTTACAAGACCATACCTTACAAGAACCTGCACTAATACATTTGTATGTATTAGACCATACTTTTGTGGAACAAGGCCCTAGTGAAAATACTTAGCTCTGGAGCATTATTTTTTTGTTTACAAAGTGATTATGGCCAATCCATTCATGTGCTGCTCTGAACACTCCCGAAGTCCTCGAGGAGCAGGCCTTCAGCACAATGAAGTTCCTCTACTATCTTTATAGTGTGGTAAACAAATTGCAATTAAATATTAATTATTTTAGCAACCTGAAAATCTCTCTGGGTTTTTACTAAACTTGTGAAGGAGTATTGCTGCACTTCATGTTTTCTTTTACACCATACCAAGTGATATAATGGAGAAAGGTTGGGCCCTCCTGCAAAGTTAATTTAGGCTCCGTAACAGAATGATTAATGTTCAAACATAAAGGTTCAGTAGCACATCTTTGACTGCGGGAAATATCAAATTTGATAGGCTGGTCAGACTTTGGAGGAGTTGTAGATATTACAATTTGCCTATATTATTATAGGTTTGTATTATTTACATTATTATTATTTGTGGTGGTGGTATAGGAAACTAGAAAATAAAGTAGTATATTGCCATTAAGTGTTCACCACTGAACCCATTCCTTGTGGCATTCCCATAATGTCAGAAAGACTGTATCGTATACTGCTTACCTCTAAAATCTGGCACATGCACATTTAATTATGTAGAATCCTTAAGGATAATTGGAAGCAGCTTAGTCGTTTAGTATTCTTTGAGGCAAAAGTTTCCACTACTTCACTCACATCAGTTGTTTATGTTCTTACTCTGGATACTTAAAATACTAAGTCAGCTTAATTGTGCTTATGTAATGGTGCTATGTAAATATGCTTTTGTTATTTTAATTTTGAAAAGAATCACTCAGCTGACGCAACAGTTGCAGGCAAAGAGAGAAATAAAATGAAATCAGTGCATACATCTAGTATACTTGATGCTAAAGTATAATTTTCGATTAGCAAGAGGTGTGCAAATTCTCAAACAAATGTTTTTTAGAACATGGGCTATTACAATTTTCACTTCTTATTTCTGAATTAGTATTAAAGAAACACTACTTTCACTAATTATGAAACAAATCTTCCAATCTCTCTCTATTTTCTCCATTTTCGCACACCATTCAAATTTTCATAACTAATATTAAATGGCTTCATTTCGAAAATAGAAACAGGATTAATAGCTAGAACTAGGCTATTCTTAGCCTAATATTGTAAGTGACATGAGACCATATCAAACACTATGTTTCATTTTTACCATGGTACTAGACTTGATGTAATATCCAAGCCAAGGGCCACTGTAACCGCTTTAATAATGCTGAAACAATGGAAAAATAAACCAATACATTCACTGTTCACAAATGTAATGCTATCCACGGTACAGCGACAAACCACAGGTTCATGTTTCAATACTCAGTTTGCTGATCAATACAGTTTGTTGACTGTATCAGCATGTTCACTGAAAGTTGCTAAATCTTTTTCCTTTACTGCCTATCCTATTTATACTCCTCTTTTTTTTTTCTTCTTCCGGTTTTAGTTTTCAAAATTTTCATTTTTTGGGCCCCTACCCATTTGTACCAGATGATGTATGTGATCACACTAAGCATACATGAAAAGAATGCCCAGATTTCATAGTACCAATAAAACTTGACTTATTTTGCTACACATAAAGGATATAACTTATGCCAAAATTAAATATATAACCAATGTTGATTTGTATATTTTCAATGTGTAGAGTGTTTATTGGCTCATGGACTGAAGCACAATGTTTGAAAGAATGTTTCTGTAGTCAGCATTTACTACTATAAATGCATAAGGCATTATCTTTTATTTAATTTAATTCACTGATAGCTACTTTCCTATTTTCATTTATGCAATATTACTGAATTGTCATTGATATATTGTAATTCATGGCATTTATGTACTGGAGTATTTCATTGCTTCTCTTCTTTATCCTTCTACCTCGTCATTATTGTTTTTTCTTTAGTTATAAATTACATTGGTATAATAAAAATCTTCCACATTGTACTACTGTTGTACTTAAAATGGTATCTGAGACTTTAGTCGTTAAATTTAACATTAGTAAATAATAAACATTAACATACCTGTTGTATGAAATATATATGAACTTGTACCTGATAAAAAACAAAACTATGTTTGTGATTTTACTGTATATGAATGTTGGACATAATACCCTAAACCAGAGGTGTCATTGAAGGGAAAATAGGAATGCCCAGACCTCCCCCACAATCTCCCAACTACTGTACCCTCTGACATTACGAGATGCTACAAGGAATGGGTTCAGTGGTGGACACTCAATGGCATGCAAGAATTGTAATGTTTACAAACCTTGTATTTATTTTTATTATGTGAATGTAATACAATATGAATACTACAGCATATCATTTGTTGCTTTCTCCGCTTATGACTTGCAGGTCATTGCAGCTACGAGCCTGTCAATACCTGGCTGAATTTACTAAAACTTAACTGCAATTTTGCAACTAGTTATTCTTGGTCTTTTGTTCTTATTACTCATAAGAGAAAAACTGCTTGCAGACGTAGGTTCCTCCAAACGTTGCTAGCATGCAAGAGATGAGATTCTTCAGATTAGGATACAAATTTGTATTCATTAGTCTCCATAATTCTGTTCCAAGTTTCACACTGCTGTGTATGCATGTATTATTCTGCCAACGATCTACAGCTGACAGTTTAGTGGAGTTTCTTTCTGGTTTGACTGCAAATGGATTTTCAAATATTAACATTTACACATTCATATCATTCAGGTCATTAAACCTGTTTTCAAAATTCAACAAAAGCAGTTCCAGAATATGTTGGTACTTCATAATATAACAACATAATCTTTTCATTTACTGATAATTGCTTACGTGGAAAATTATATATCACACATATACATTAAGAAGGCACTCACTATCAGATATTTTGGGGATGGCAATATTGTGTTTCTTTAAGAAGGAATCAACTTCTACACAGAGATTGTAGAAGCAGTGAAGCTATTAACCCTGCTTAGCCAGCAAACTTGAGAGTAGTAACTTAAATCATCATAATTACAACATGGTTCCTGTAAATATTCTTGAAACTGCCAATGCAGCAGTGAATTGGCCTTAATTAAATTAACAGCTTTCACTACTACTGAATTACATTTTCTAAAGTTGCTGAGTTTATGCATAGTCTTCTCTATGAATAGTACAGCATATCATTTTCTAGATATTCTATTTCATTCATAAAATCATTAAATTTACCCATTAATGAGGGTGCTTCATCTGTTGTTAACAATAACTCATACTTGCAACATTGTACAATGCCTCAAAAATATCTTCACCTGACATGTGCCTCTTTATGGGTACTAGTTCCAGGAACTCTTCAATTACATTTTATTTATTGTCCACTCCTCTAATTAGAAAACCTTCAGGGTCTCTTGGATCTATGGAATATAGGGATTATTTGTGAGTGGTATCAATTCTTATACACCAATTGTTTTCCTGATATTTATATATGTCGGTTCTGGTGGTGTAGTGGTAACCATACTTGCCTTCTAAACCCAAGGTCGCGGGTTCGAACCCGGCCAGGATCGATGGATTTTTTCGGGCGTAAAAATCGTAAGTATGGCTTCCTTCGGAAGGGAAGTAAAGCCGTGGGTCCCGTGTCGTACATTTACGGCACGAAAAAGAACCTCAAGCCTGAAAGAAGAGGCCTCTGAGCAAAATTTGTCGGCCGTTTCACGCCCTAAATAGAATGGGACGCTGATGACCTGCGATGTTAAAGAGCGTCCTTAAATAAACAAATCTGATATTTATTGTTAACCAAACTTCAATACTCGCTCCATCACCAAACCTCTCACACTAACCTTTCCCATTTCAAGTAATGCCCCCATATGAGCATGATGTTGTGACACATTTAAAAGTATCTTAAAAACTTAATAAGTAGTCGATCCATTTTCTCCCAGTCATTCTCTATCCCATATTTCTATACCATAACTCCATCTTAGACTCAAATAATGCTCCATAAACTCTATATCCAACCCTCTCATTGATGCTATATACACTTAAACAACTCCTTGTCATATAAAAATTATTTATGAGGAAATCACTCAAATTTCACTAATTTTGTTCCATTTACTTGGACATGTTTCAAAGACTGTTGCCATCATCATTAGCATGGTTCCACTATCAGTTTCCCACAGTGGTATTACGATGTCACTCTGTGAATTTTATGGACTTTGTGATGACGTTACTGTTTGGAAGAACAAAATTAACTAAATTTTCCTTGTTTTCATTTTTAGTATATTTTTCCCACACTGATAATTCTATGGGTTTTTGAAGAGCTTTTAAGAGATTAGGTTCATTTTGGAATTCATGTTATACTTGTGCTGATTTTTCAGTATGTTTATATTTTACATTTCTCATGTGTTCCTTAAACCATAGATAATGTTCCTTTTTGAGTTACCTATATATATTTCATATTGCAGTCATTGAACTAATTTTGTAAATGCCTGATTGTTTTCTGATGGAATTTTCTCTTTTGTGTTGGTTTTAGGTTTTTTAAACTATATTTGTTCACTGTAGACAAAATAATATTGGTATCTTTAAAAATCTTTTGGAATTTTTGGCAGGCTCATGGATAGAATGTAAATTTCTTATATATATGATCTCCTTTGTAGCCTTTCAGTATGGTGGTGTCTTTCATTTGTTTTTGCTTTTTGAATTTTCTTCTGGACCAGATCTGTTGGGTAGTAATTTTTCTGTGCTATATCTATGATTTTTTGGTACTCTGATTCATATTCTGTCTTGCTTATTGGTAGGTTTGTTAATGTGAATGTGAGGCTATTGATTATTGCTAGTTTATGTTGTTTTGGATTGTGGCTGTAGTATTTTATATAGTTATCTGTATGGGTATCTTTTCTGAATATGCCAAATTCCAGTATATTGTCTTTTTTTATAATTTTATATCCAGAAGGGGAAGAACCTTGTTGTTTTCTATTTCCATTGTGAATTTATTGGTGTTATCTTGTAGGTTACTTGCATCCTCTTTCCATTTTTCATTTACTATTGCAAACACATCAACATTACGAAACCAACATTTGTATATATGTGGGAAAGCCTAAACTAAAAACTCATGTACGAGGGTAGGTCCCTAAGTTTCCGGCCTAATCATTTTCTAGGTATGATAAAGACAAAAACCATTCATCACTTCTTCGTCACACCTACATTTCCTTCCTTGAAGGCCCTTTTTGAGTTTTGAGAACAGGAAATAGTCACTGGGAGCTAGATCTGGGCTGTAGGGTAGATGGTTGATATCCTTGAAGCCACATTTCTTCACAGCTTCCATTGTAACAAGAGCTGTGTGCATAGGCGCATTGTCATTAAGAAGGCTCACACCGCAATTCAGCTTTCCTCGCCTTTTCTCTTTGATGGAAGCATGTAGACTGCAGTATGCCAGCAAAATATTCCCCATTTACTGTGGTGTTCCTCTCCTTGAAATCAATGAAGAGTATTCCTTCACAGTCCCAAAAGATTGTGGCCATAATCTGGTTGACTGAGTGACCTTGGCCTTTAGAGGCGGCGCTTCACCAGGTTTTTGCCACTCCATTGATTCTCTTTTGGACAAGGGACCACAGTTTCATCTTCTGTAACAATGGTTCGCAGCCTTGCCAGGCCTCTTGTCACAGCAGAGCTCAAAAAATGCCTGATAACAGATGACTCGTTACTGTTTTTGGACCAAGGAAAGAAGTCTAGGCACCTATCTTTTTTTTCTTTTCTTTATTTGAATAGTGTTTAACGCCCATTTTTGCTGCTGAAGCAATCTTGCACTAACCTTATTCATGTTTAAATATTCATGAATAATTCAAAGGACTGTTGTTTTAGAAAGGGCCAACCTTGCTACACTATTTCTGTAACTTTAAGATGCTGATCTTCCATAATTTCTCCTTCCACAAGAGCAATGTTTTCAGGAGTGAGCACCTCCAAGGACTGACCCGCACACTCTTCGTCTTCAATACTTTCTCGATTCATTCGAAAAAGTTTGGCCCACTCTTTTATAGTAAAATATAATGGGATGCTTCCCCATATACACTATCCAATTGCTGTTTAATTTCATTTGGAGTACGTCCTTCTTTTATGAAGAACTTAAAACAGCTCAATATTCCATTTTGAAAATGTCACAATCTTCTACACATAGCCTTCTTTGTGTAACTATATGTGAATAACTGAACACAGCAGAGCAGAAGTTATAGCTGCAATTACTCAACAGATAAGGTATGACATCAGATAAGGGTTTTATGAAGGCGATAATCCTTATCAGTAAGGCCGGAAGCTTATGAACCTACCCTCGTATATATCTGCTAAGAATGGTGAGAGTGGATTTCCTATTGCTAAACCCTTCTTTTGTTTTTATACATATAGCTTTGAATGTGAACTAGGTTTGATTGATGCAAATTTTGGTGAGGTTCAAATACTGTTCTACTTCTTCTCCAGGTAGGTTTATTGAGGTTAGTCATTTTTTAACGATATTTATTAGTTTTTCTTTGGAGATGCAAGGAATTTATTATATTATACTATATTTCACTGTGAAAATCCCCACTATTTAACTCTACATTAACTTCTTTTTCAAAGTTAATTTATCCTTTGTATAAGCTAACTGCATGTGCTTTCCCCATTGTCCTTGACGACTTGTTTTAATTCCTAGGTATACAAAGCCCATATCTATCTGAATATTCTCATGCTCCACAATCCATTTTTCATCTTTTCTTAATTTATTACACTTCTTGAAAACTGTTATTTTGTTTTTACTTATATTTACCTTTAATCCCCATTCATTACAAAATCTTACAATTTCATTAATAGCATTTTTAAAATAAATGACTGAAAAAGAGCTAACAATCAAATCATCTGCATAGACTAGAATTTCCATATTATTCATTATAGGCATATGTTTATTCACTTTATTTAGACTAATCTTTATGCCATTTAAAAACAAATAGAATAGGGTTCAGTTTACATCCTGCCCATGTTGCTGATTTACTTCTGAGGTTATCTTCTCCATTTTTACAAAATGTATTGTGTTGGTATAATGACATTTGCATATACATAAGGTCAGTACAAAAGAGTGCTCCAAATTCTTTCAGCAGTTCAAATGCAAGTTGTATAGAATGTGTTGTTCAAAGTTTTTGAATCTTTACCATGCATATTAGGACAATATTGAAATCCACCATCAGGGGGATAAACTATGGCCCTCTATTATGACACCCTTTCAAAAACAGAAGTGGAATGGTGGAAGAAGGGTGAAGCAACCCCTATAAAGGCTAAGGTCTTGCAGTCCACAAAGATAATGGTGCTAATTTTTTAGGACTGCACAGGAATTCTGATGACTGCTGAGGTTCTGTATTATAAGCTCAGTTTTTGTTTCTTATGCATATAATTCCTGAGTGTTTTGGTTGAGAATGTTTCCTATTGCTTAAGTGTTATGCATACTCTTATGTGTATTACACTTAGATTATCTGCTAAAGTTTGATTTCAAGAGAAAAACTGGAGTAAAAAAACTAAAGCCACCCAATACTATTAGAAAGTGAACAGAAGGTTGCAAAATTTACACAAAATGGTAGCAAAAGCCAGTAGGAGAGGAAGTGAGCTTGTTGGAAGCTATTAACACACCTGCCAAACTCCAAAAAAGTGATTTAATTTATAGCAGATCTCGGCAGGGTAAGGTAAAATGACCTTAGTGGTGGTGGTGTCAACAATAGTTGCCAACAGCAAGGAATACATTGATTGCAACATAGATGAAATAGTGCAAAAAGACTGGCTGTGTTGGCTACCTATCAATATAAATTCAGGGTAGTTTGTTATAGCAAACACCTAATATAAGCAGATATTTGTAAAATTTTATCTAACTTAATAATTACATTTTAAAGCTGTGGGATCTGCAAGCAACAATCTTAAAATGAAACCCTAGTTTAGGTTTAAGATAAGTTTCATTTTTCTTGAATAGGCCCTTGTTTCTCCCTAAAGTAATACTTATAACAGTTGACTGAAAAATAGTGGATAAATGTAAAAAAAAAAAAAGTGATGAACAGAATGCCATAATGGAGAATAATGCAATATTTAGATGTGATGGTGTATTTTGCAAAAAATGAAGGAATTTATATTAGCAGAGGAGAATTTAACATTTACAAGGTCTGTAGAAGGTGCAGTAAATCAACTGATAAGTACATATAAAATGGCTGCAGTTAATAAAGTAAGAGCATGATGGACACAAGGGAAACTGGAAATAAAAAACCTTGGTGGATTAAGGCAGTAGTATACAAATGGACTGTATCTCTATAAGCTATAAAGCTGTTAAACTTAAAGACATAAAATAACTACCACACATGAACTTCAACCAGATAGTATAGTATACAGATACAATGCATTCTCAATTTAAACAACTTAAATTTTTTTCTTTTCTTTTCTTTAACAAGGTTTGGTTTTACTTCCATGTGAATTTTCATAATGGTCATTATTGAAGTATTCTAAAACGTAATATTATTCATGAAGCGTCCCTTCATAATTAATGGTGTTCCATGAGAAGTAAATAAGTCAATATTTGATGTGAAACAGCTGATGCTAACAGATATATCAATATGATTATGCTCCCCTCTTTTTATTACAGCAACACCTAATGATAAGAAGCACAATTTTGCTTATTTTCAACTCTGCCACAGCTACTACAATCTACATTTCATAGACATAAAATGAGTGTTCATGTAAGCTAGAGTTCCTGGCAGAGATTTGTAACCTCCTAATGCACCATGGTGTTTATTTCGAGTAAATTAAAGTAAACATGTACAGAATAAACTTGCATACTCCTGAAGAAGTTAACTTATTTAAGAGATTGCCTCTTTTCTCAACAAGGTTACAGCAATGATGAATGATTTCTTACAGATGTCAAAAATGTACAGAAAATGAAGGTGCCTAGATTTACATTTCCTTTCCCAAAATTGGTTAATAGGCAACTTTGTTTCAAACTCCTATTATCCCATAAATTGCTAAGGAAACTACATATAGGTTTGTTAGCACCACCACTACTCTTTGATGTCTACACATGGCAATGAACTGCACTTGGTAACATACAAATGGCATGCCATTGATTTGTACTTACTAGTACCCCTGTGTTTGGATACACCCTTTCTTTGCATGATGCAAAGTTTTCCTTACATTAACTCAGAGCTTATGTTTATAGTTTATCCATTCGGGCTCTTTATACACAGCTTATCACCATCTTACTTGTATTTTTCAATATTACCAAATTTCATTTTCTACTTCAAATGACAAGTAGATACTCATAAACAAGCAGCAGCCAAAATACTCTAAATTAACAATAAAAAACATTATTTTGCACATGAAATTACCTCTTATTCCTTTTGTTGGATATTTTAAGATATCCTCCAGCTTTGTCTAATGCTTGAAAAATATCCAATGATTCCCCAGGAGGAATTCCATAACCCCTACTTAAGCCATGGGGATTAGAGGGAGTGCAACAGTCCTGATGGGCTTCTTTTCTTAGGACCTTGTCTACTTCAACTGAACTAAAGAATGCTACAGATTGTGGGAGGTCGCGCATACCCAGACGATGAGCACAAAAAGTTCTCACCACTAAATTAGTGATATGCATGGCAAGAGCTGCTTGGTATTTATAGTTATCTGGCACCAGATAGCGCACTTCATCATGAAAGCTCAGACAGAAACGAGCCTTAGATTCAAGAAGCCATCGCATGCAGACTAGCATCAAATGAAGAAAGTCCACAGCACCACTTTGCACAATCCAATTGACTCGTGTTGGCAAATACTGATCATCTTCCCCCCTTTTCGGTTCCAAAACACGACTTAGACGTCCATTTAAGAATGGGGTGACAGGAGTCGAGCTGTTTGCCATCTCTTCTAGACGATTAAACATAGCAGATTCTGTTCCACCTGTCCAATATGGATGCTCAAACATATCTTCCATATTAATACCATGCTGATTTCTCAGCCTCAAAGCTTCTGCTGCTGAGTATGGACGATTTTCTAACACAGTTTGATATACTTCTTTCAGACAGTACTTCCGTTTACCTTTGGTTAGCGCGAACATTTTAACGGCCTTAGCTTTAGCCTCACTGCTTGACATTGTTGGATTGAATTGTTTTAGCAATCTTTCTGCAAAATTCTGACTAGCACCATAAATTCTGGCATAGTTGATCACTTTAGCATGATCTCTAGATATTCCCACTGCTTTGGCTGTAACACTATGCATATCTGTTCCATCTGCTTTTTTGCCACTTAAAGTCATCCAACCAAAAGGTGTAGCTCCATGAACTTTTGCAAAATAAGAATCCCCAATAATTGATGCTATCCAAAGTTCCTGTGAATCAACATCTGCACCCACTATGCTGTAACCTTGTGGTGCCTGCACCATGGCTCGTAGTTCTGAGCCAACTCGTTCTTTATCAGCATTAGAGGCAGTCATCCAGGTGGGCTCCACAGCACGGCGAGTTAATGTACCACACACTACTATCTGTGGTAAAATGGCCCCATATTCTACACCAGTTGCTTTCAAACCATGTGGCAAATCTTTCTTTGACAGCCATACTACAAGTTGCTGCTCTATACGTTCTCTATTGTTTCTCCAATAAGACAACATTCGTCCAATGGCCAAAACTCTTTCTGCTCCAGCATCTGCCCCAGCTAACACATTTTCTGAGAATTTGTTTAAAAAATCTTTAGCTAGGGGGCTGCCCACTCTATGTTCATAACCATCCTTATGTGGCAGCTTGAGAAACCAACAGCAACCTCCTAAGTTGACATTACACCAAACACCCTTACCTTTATACCAGTTAGGCGCTTCAATCCCAGGTTGCTTAGGGTGGAAAGCTTTGCTTAAAGAAACATTTACTTCTACAGCCTGACGCAAATTAGATAAAAAAGCTTCTTTATCAGAGCTAGCTGTTTTCAATTGTTCTTTGTTTACAATTGTGCAGTGCTCAATCATTTGCTGCAATGGAACTTGGGACCCTTCATTCAGTACATTAGGTTTAGAATGAGTATGTGGAACCAAAAATCCCCAACCATGTCCTCTAACATAATGTAACGGATAAGATTCCCAAGTGAGACACAGCAGTTTTGGTGTGATTTGCATTGATGTGCTGATAAGCTGTGGGCCTGGGACCCAATCAGCTACATTACGGCGAGAACAAAGTTTCCTATACCAAGCAGGATATCCAGGCAAATGAGGCATCTTTGCAGGAAGAAACTCTTTAGTCTCCAGAAGATATTGAAATTTATCACTCAGCTCTTCATCATGCTCTTCATCACTTATGGCATCATTTAAAACATTTCCAGAAATACTAAGGTTTACTCTATCTTCATTGGTACATTCTTCTTTGTTTATTACAAATGAATGCCGTCCAGTTGCAATATCTTTATGTTTATTCTGATTGCCATTATATTCAATTTTTAGAGTTAAATTGTTCTCCTTTTCTTTTTTTTTCCTGTTTTGACTTTGCTTCAGAAATGATTTCTTCAGCTGCAACTGCTGAACACTCCAGTCCTGATCCCACATCCAAAGATCCTGGTGGTATTTCTCATCCAGCAGCATTTTACATGCATTATCTGCTCTCCTTGCCAATAAAAATCTTGCTTCGTTGTCCAAGTCCTCATATGTTTGTTGAGTATCCATTAGGTAACGCTTCCAATTTGAATTAACTGGTAAATATGCTATACTCAGTTCTAGCATTCCAGCCAATGTAACTGGGTGTGGAAAACGAGAAAGGAACATGGGCCATACTTTTTGGAAAATATTATGTGTGGCCTCTACATCAGCAGCACAGTATGTCATGACATCCTGAAACTCTTTGCTAACATCATTTAATGTTCCATTTATAAAAATGTCTCTAGTTGCTTTATCTAATGGAGTTTTACAGTAAAGATTATGTACTGCACTTAAGCTGTTCAGAGAGCTATAATTCCGCCACTCCTGCCCATCTAAAGTTTCAATTTTTTCTTTACTATTGGATGACTTAAGAAGGGCTCTCTGGTAACTTGTTATACCACTAATGCACACATGAAGTGACATAGTATCAATAAAACGAGTGCCAGTTGCTTCAAGCCAGTACTGTTCTTTTATTCTTGATCGATCATAGGATACATTGTGGCCCACAATAACTTTTGGTTTTGTAAGGCCATGCTTATATCCACGCTGAGTTGAAATACTTTCTAAGGGAATAAGATCTTTTACTGAGTACTGCCCTCCCAAATTTCCATTATTTCCAGAATAAAGTGCTTCGCTCACCCATGCATACCATGCTTTAGGACTTACTGCTGTTGCTAATGTAGGCATTTCACCTGCACTTTGACATACTTCCACATCAAACACTAACATATCTGCATCGGGAAAAGGGACTAATTCTGGTTTGCATTCATCACTATATTTTGTCCATCCTGCTTGGAAAATCCATTCCTTTGGTTTCTTAGGAATAGATGACATGAGAGCCTCTAGAAGTATCTTATAGGGTGCACACTGCTGTTCCCCAATAATGTGGAAATGCTCTTCAATATTTTTCCCCTCTAAACGAGGTAACCTGAAGGTAATGTCATCCATAAAAGATTTCTTATTTAACAGATTATGCCTTTTCAATTCTTCTTGTGATCGCTTTATTGCTTCTTCCGTTGGGACACCAAAATGCTTTTCATTACCAAAGAGTTGCTGAAATAGGCCCTGTGACAGCATTTGAATATTCACTTCATTGTATCTCCCATTGTTTCCTTTCAATTCTTGAACAACTTTCGCTGGCGTGTTTATTTCCTTAACACTATAGGCTTCTTGAGTTTTTGTTCCTTTATTGGACAAAACTTTCTTTACTGTTTTCGAACGTTTTTTTGCTTGATGCTCAGCTGCAATTTGGAAACGAGAAACAGTGCATTTTGACTCTAGTTTTTGAGTTTTTGAAACAGCAGATGCCTCTGCTATAGAGGTGTACCTTACGGAGGAAATAGACTCGTGTTTATTACCAGCCGCAGCCCTTTCATCCTTTTTACCATCGCTAATTATGGGAGAGCCAATATGCCCAGATGCGAATCTATAGCGCTTATCTCTTATATTTATGTTGCAATTAGTGATCATTTTGAACGCGTAGCGATTCATCCACATTTTTAACATATATTAATGAAGAATTACATCCTTTGATAAACATGGCCTAAAGTTGTTCGTGCTGTGCTTAAGGCAGCAGTTAAGTTCCAAACGTTGTTTTTACTCGCACATTAAAATCGCTTTATATGCTTATTATTATATAGTTATTACACTGTTTTAGACATTTTTTTTTTTTCCTGGAGCACTATGATTGTGGTACCAACTATTTTGGGCCGTAATTAAATATATGAAAAACTGAGGCTACACTATTCACACGTGCTAAAGTTAACCTGTATACATACCTGCGAATAACTTTCAGCATTAGCAACACCGCCATGGTGAGTAGTATAGCATGCAGTATGGCACACGAACTTGTTGGGGATGGAAATATACCGTTCAAACGATAATTATACCATTTTTGAATGTGACAAAATAAAGCCATGATTTGGATTTTGTTTTAAATAGCTAATAGTAGCACATTTTGAAAATCGCTAGCCATAGTTTTCAAAAGTAAGTTGAAATGCTGTGAATAATGGAATTAAGATTGGAATTATTATTATTATTATTATTATTATTATTATTATTATTATTATTATTATTATTATTATTATTATTATTATTATTATTATTATTGTTGTTGTTGTTGTTGTTGTTGTTGTTGTTATCATCATCATCATCATCGTCGTCATCATCATCATCATCATGCAACGCTATTATAAAAGAAATGCCATTGTGATGAGGATAAAGTTTCTGGATCTATTTTAGTCAGGTACTTATTTACATTACCAAGTAATTGAAATGAATAGAATTTATTTCACGCTTATTTGAATACATCTTCCAATAAAATGTACAAATGTTTAAGTATCAACAATACAATTTCATCAATTTGCAAAATTAATAAAGAAAAAAAAAAACAGTAACAAAAACAGTTTTTGTAAAAATGACTCCAGTCTCCGAAATCCAGAGGACAATGAATATGAGTATAAAGAATTATAGATATACACTTGCTTAGGTAAATGTTTAGCACCTACCAGCTGATCAGAATGTACATGGCTTGCACCAAGTTCAATAAAACTTTTGGAGTATAAAGTAACAGTTAATATTATGTCAGGCTTATGTCTGATATAATGTTATTAGCTTTATGCCAAACAAAGCCATTTTCACAATCAAAGCCTTCTGTAGTTTATCATAAACTGAGACCATAAGCTTCTGTTATTATGTTATGCTTGTGTCAAAGTTTCATTGTGAATGGGCTGTTATGTTTGCTTCAAAGTTTCATTGTGATTGGGCTACAGTGATCACTGCAGATGAAAACCCAAACTACTTTCCAGTCACAGACCATCAGATAAAATACACTTTTTTGAAATACCAGAAAAAGGAGTATCTCCATCTCCAATCGAAACAAAACACAAAATTGGTATGCTGTATATTTTCAACAGAGAATGTAGAAATAATTACTGCCCTATTACTATTATATTTGCATTGTCTAAGGTGTTAGAAAATGGTTTAAACAGATTATCAAGTTTTAACAAACATAAATTAATCAGGCATAGTTTAACAGAATCGTTACTGGATATAATCGACACTTCTGTGGAGAAAAATTTTTCCTAGTTGCCTAAAGAAAAACAAAATAATTCCAACTAAAAGAAAAAGTAATCCAAATAAACTGAATAATTACCACCCTATTACTATTATATTTGCATTGTCTAAGGTCTTAGAAAAAGGTTTAAACAGATTATCAAGTTTTAACAAACATAAATTAATCAGGCATAGTTTAACAGAATCGTTACTGGATATAATCGACACTTCTGTGGAGAAAAATTTTTCCTAGTTGCCTAAAGAAAAACAAAATAATTCCAACTAAAAGAAAAAGTAATCCAAATAAACTGAATAATTACCACCCTATTACTATTATATTTGCATTGTCTAAGGTCTTAGAAAAAGGTTTAAACAGATTATCAAGTTTTAACAAACATAAATTAATCAGTAAACTACAGTTTGGCTTCCAAAAGAGTATTTCCACAAAGGATGCTATCATAAAAAGTATAAACAGTACTATTCTTAAATTGAATAGTACATAGAAAATATCAGGTTTATTCTTAGCTCTAACAAAGGCTTTCTACTTTGACAATCAAAATTTACTAGTAATAAGGTTAAAAATTTCTCAAGGTAATAGCAGGCAAATGATTAAGATCTTATCTACTAGACAGAGGACAGAGTACTGTAATTGCTGCAAAGAAGGAAATATTAAACTTATACATCAACTTGTCAAACAGTCAAGTATGGAGTTCCCCAAGGATCAGTGTTGGGACCATGTTTATACATTATTATTATACATCATAATTTTGTTATACATTAATAATATTATGAGAATATCTCTGTGAAGAATGCAGGAGCAATATTATATACATATGATACTATTGTTGTTGTATCAGCAGAAACCATGAATAGAAATTATTAAAATGTTTTACAAACTGGAAAACTATTTGTACCATCATAATTTAAGTTCAAATATTAGTAAAACAAATTATATGCTGTTCTTGCATTGGCATAATGTTAAGAATTATCCAAAAATAATAAAAAAAAATAGCTAAAATTCTCCCTATAAAATTTTTTAGTTTAAATATTAATAATGACATTTCCAGGTAAAATCATGTTACTCTTACATACTCTAAACTTAAAAAAAATATTACTTTTATTATATTAGGTGGTTAATATAGTACCCTTACATACCATACACAATGTCTAATTTGCCATATTTCTTTCTGATCTAGAATATGAGGCCTAGATTGTAGCTCACTGACAAATTCACGTTTTTAACAAATATTTATGGGGAACAAAATTTTTGGCCAACACCAAATCCACAGAACAATGTAAACATTACTTTCAAAAATTTAAATAATGCTATTGTTCTTTATATATCTTAAATATGTCATCTTGTACTCCAAGTAAAAGTACATAGACAGTCCGATCTTGAACAAAGAGGTATACGTTACTCTGTTGCTTTGGACCGTATACTATTTATGTACAAGAAGACAAAACAATGTCTTTCTTGATTCCTATAAAGGCAAATTTGCCATTATAAACATAGTTCATGTAGGATCTAAGTGTCATAATTTGCTGCCATAAGACATAAAAAAATATCACTATAAAAAAATAATAAATAATAATAATAATAATAATAATAAAAGTATTTTATTGGCAAATTGTTTATACCTTAAAATATTTTATAAATTGCACTTAAAATCTGACACAATCTACTGTTGCAACAGTTAGGAATTTATCTATAAAATATAATTACATATGTCTACTATATAATTTTTGCATAAAATGTCGGATTTGTATTTAGTGATACTATTAAAACTCTACTCCATAATAGAATCATAATTTTTGTTTAACATGGTTTTTTGTAACTTCTATGTATACATTACGATTGAAACAATAATAACAACAACTGCTGCTGGTGCTTGGAAAACCAAATTTCATTCTATCCTGCCTTTTCTTGTACCTTTGTCCTTCTTCAATAGCTCTGTTCTGAACCAGTATTTTTTAATTCTCTCAATCCCTTTTCTTAACCCTCCCTGATCTTCTTAATTTCAAATAATGTAGCTTTATTTGGGCTGGGCAACCCCAAAATCAATGTCAAAAACTTCTATGAATCTTGTCAATATTAATTTATCCATTTTCCATTCCCCACACTTTCACACCATACATACCTAATTTTTGTTTCCATCACAACATGTATACTTGTTCAAGGCAATTTATTCTCTTGCAGCATTTTTCCATAAACATGACTTAATGCCTCTCATAATCAATTTCCTGTTTGTTACATACACATTTTTTTGTTTGTTCTATTAATTCCCTAATAGTACTTCACTGACTCAAGTTAAGGATTTGAATTTTTTTTTGTATGGTGCTTAATGCCTTTTTTACTACTGAGGCACCACAGACAGTGGACAATGATGATACACGAGATGAAATGATACATTGGGAAAGATTTTTTTTTGTTTTTTTAAAGAAGGAAATGTTCCAGGCCTAAGTTTAGGGTACCTCCCCAGCATTTGCCATTTATGAGGACTGAGAAAACCTGGAAAAAACCTCAGTCACGGAGGATGGTCATGGTGGAATTCGAACCCCAGACCTCATGCTCATGAATCAATGCCTTAGCGACCTTGGCCACTGTGGCGGTGACTTGAAATTAACAGCTAGTTATTCCGAAAGAGAGTGCTTTAAGAGTGGAGTGCCAATTTTAGATCAAATGTATTTGGAAGTTACAGCTGTTGGTTTGAACTTGTATTAATAGTTTTCTTTCTTGTAAGATTATAACAGAAATCCAAATTGGATTTTACAGGCTCAGAGACAAACAACTTTCAATGGCAGAAGCAAGAGAAATATCGGATGATGGGTTTCTGGAACTGCAGAATGCCATCAAAAGCTACTCATGGGGCAAACTGGGTTTAGATAGCAAGGCGTGTCAGTTTTACATACAAAACTGCCCAGATTTTGTGCATATAAGCAGCACACCTTATGCTGAATTGTGGGTAGGAGCACATATAAATGGGCCATCATTGCTGAAGAAATCAGGCGAATCATTAGAGCATTGGATTAGCAGGCACCCAAAAGCCCTAGGAGAAGAAGTAGTGAACATGTTTGACAAGAAGTTGCCATTCTTAATGAAAATACTATCAGTGCGCAAAACTTTATCTATTCAGGCACATCCTGATAAATTGCTGGCAAAACATCTGCACAACTTAAAACCAAACATATATAAAGATGACAACCACAAACCAGAAATGTTAATAGCCATCTCAGATTTTTCAGCTATGTTTGGCTTTAGACCAATAAAAGAAATAGCTGAATTTGTTAGGAATGTGCCAGAAGTCAGAACACTCCTTGGAGAAGGAGTGGTTGATATTTTAAAAATAACAGACAAAGACAAGTGCAATGATGGGTTGAGGAATATTTTCTCACAACTGATGACTGCACCCAAAAACCTTGTGAGACAACAGATTGCCAAATTGAAAACCAGATTTGAGAAAAATGGTATGAGCAGTGCACTGGAAGATATTGTTAATGATTTAGCAACTACCTACCCAGAGGATGTTGGTGTATTTTGCCCATATTTGTTAAATATTTTACATTTGGAGAAGGGTGAGGCAATATTTATTCCAGCAAATGAGCCTCATGCATACATATGTGGTGATGGTGTTGAATGTATGGCAGCATCAGACAATGTAGTCCGTGCAGGGCTAACAGATAAACTGGTTGATAAAGAGACAATAATTGGCATGCTCTCTTACAAATGCAGAAATCCAGACGAAACAAAAATCAAAGGTTTCAGTGAGACACAGTACTCCAGGCTTTTTAGACCGCCAGTGCAAGATTTTGCAGTTTCAGTTATTGATATACCACCACAGAATGTTATGTTAACACTTCCAACCCGCCATTCAGCATCCTTGTTAATGATTGTGGAAGGTGATGCAAGGGGAAATGAATCTATATTCTTAAAAAAAGGAAATTCATTTTTCTTGTCAGCAAACTTTTCAATTAGAGTGTCACAGTCTGAACAGAGACCACAACTTCTAATGTTCCAAGCCTTTGTTAATGTGTGATGGATATGTGTATACATAAATATAGTCTTAATATAACCTATGTTTTTTTATTCTCCTTTTTGGGGTAGGGGAGGGGTTAAATAGTTAATCAACTCATTGCATTCCATTTCAGGGGAAGTTTAGAAACTTAAACATGATTTTCTTTACCATTATATGATAAATATAATTTTGACTGGAATTTATAATGTTGGGAGATGTATTTTTTATTTCCTTCCTTTATTTACTCATGGAGAAGCTCCATTTCACATTTTGAGTAACACTGACATCAGGAAAACATATTTGTGAAAGTCTAGTGTTTCCAGCACGGAACCTTTTCACTAATATTCCATAGATAGATTTCCTTAACTTGCGGGTTATGTATGTAAAGTACAATTTAATTAACGTATTCAGAAAATGCTGTAAATGAGTGTAGTGATTACAAGATTTTAAAGGAATGCCTTTGAAAGATTTATAGTTTAGATTTTGTATAAATTATTTAATTTCATTAATGCGGCAAGCAGCTGTTTTCTTTTATGGATGCAAGTGTACTTAGATATGTGAATTTTTATGGACATTTAACATGTAGTGTAAACTTGGAAGTAAAGAAATAACAGAAATATGGTATAAAGTATCACTTTATTTTATATTTACATATCTTCTATTCTTCCTGAGCTTATTCCCTCTTTGAACACCATAGTCATGGATATTCATTTGTTAATTCTTAAACTCCAGGCCTTATAATATCAATTATTGCTGTGATTGCACATGATAAACTTCTACTTGAAATCACTCTACCTTGGTACTTAAGATCTAGATCATCTAGAATACTGGTAGCATACTAGCCATTTATACTTATGTATTGGTATTTCACTAAAGATTTCTTTACTATTAGCACACTACCAACTGGAAAACCGTATTCAGAGGTTCATCAATACCTTTACATAATCATATTTTCTAACTCTTCAGGCCAGTTAGTAAACAGGGGATGTATGATAATTGCATGTAACTTTCATTTTTAATGATCAGCCACCATGACCTGAAACTCTATAGTGTCAGATGAAAGATAATGATTGATAACTAGGCCGAATGAGTTCAGGGTTTTGTAGCCCAAGTTTCCTAGGCATTCACCTAAAGAACTGAGGGAAAATGCTTAAAAAAAACCTCAAGAAACTAACCCAACTGGGAATTGAACCCAGACCCACTACATGGGAAGCACAAATGCTTCCAATAGACTACAGCAATGGTCATGTGACATTTTGTAAAATACACAAGAGTTTATAATGTTATTTTATTTACTCTATTAATCAATTATTTACAAAGCAAAATTCATTATGCATGTTTTAAACTCTTATAGGTATTTTTACCACTATCATAATTTGAATGCATTTCTTGTTTTCTTAACATTTTTAATTCTTATCTTATCTTGAGGCCTCCTACATCATATAGAAAATATTTTGTAAGTTTCAATGAACAGCCTAAATATGAACATTAGCTATGTGTGGAAACCTGTAAATACAAGGAAAGCTGATTAGCTGCATGACAAATTACTTTTTGATATTGGTACATGAGCCATGTATGATTTCTTAAAAGATATGCAACCGAAGTATCTACAAGCATTGCTGGCAATAGAAATTTTCTCCTTTCTGATAATGGTTTGTAAATAATGTTTGGTGATCAAACATGCCTTTATAAGTAGTTTTTTTGTATCTGGGACACAAACTTTCTAAAGTGGAACAAAATTAGAGAAATATGAGTGATTTCGTGATAATAATTAGTCATATGCCTTTATAAACTTTAATTTAAGAAAGCATCAATGTTGCACAATAAGAAAAATTAACAATAAAGTTCTGGAAGTAAAATCACCTACTTATAAATGTGCTTTTCAGAGCATAACAATTTAAGAACTTGTGAGGAATCTTTTGATTAAGTTTGTGAAACTTGCTCTGTTAAATATTCCCTTATGATGTATATGCTTATTTGCATTGAAAATCCTTATGCCTTCTGTTAGAATAATGTGATCCTCTTCAATATGCATTACATGTGAGGAAAGTAGTAATATGCCTCAAAGAAATAGCCTGTTCACCTTAGACTACTGATAAAACTAATTGAAGCTTTGAAATACTAGAGGTCAGCACTTTTGAAATTCCCACATTTAAATGTGTCTATATTGAACTGTTTGATTCATAATACTTAGCCCTATCAAACTGTAAAATTACAGAGATTGCTCCAGTTAAGGGATACATTTTTTTTTATCTGTTTCATGGTGAGATATCCTTTTGCCACTGCTAATGGGCTTGATGTGATGTCCACAGGCCTGGATTATTGCTACACGACAATTTCCACTGTAGAAGGCTGTATCGCATTGTGGAAAGAGAAATGTTAGCTCAAACTTCTATGGGCTAGGCATTTGGTGATTTTGCAAAGATTTATTTAAAGGGTTTCACATGGACTCCAATCTCAACAACTTTCCTGTAGTAGTGGGTGAGGGATAGTTTGGCATTGTGACTGAATGCCTTATCTATGTGGAACCAAACTTTTAAAGTCAAGTCACCATATAAATGAGGATGTTCTTCTGGAAGTAGGCTGCTTTGTATTTCTGTATAAAGTTTAAATGCCCTTTTTGGTCCATTGAATGGTAGTAAATGTCACTGGTTGGTTTGTATCACCCAAATATACCAAGCTCATCTAGAGAAATCATCCATTGGCATTGTTCCCTGCCACGTGTCCATTCATTCAATTTTCTTGCATTCCTTGAAACATTCCTTGATCCTCATATATTGCTCTCTCAAGGCATGTCAACATACTTTATGTCACCTTTTTAACGCCAAATTTTCATGAATTATATGAAAATTGTGCCTTTGGCTGTATCTGCCTGGTTGGTAATTTCTAAAGTGTTGGGGGGTTTTCTTAAGTAGCTGAGTTCTTGACATGAACCATTACTGACTGCCATCATTACTGTTCATCTTGAATGTACTTGCTTTCCTTTTAATTTTTTGCGATTTGGCTTCAGAGGAACCTCCTCTTATACAGTTGAGTAGTAGGACTCACACATTACTTGTTAATGGTGAGGTCCTTCTCTTTGTAGCAGGTTATAACAATTGATTCACTGTAACTAGCAATACATCCTTGCCACAAATTCACAGCTTTTTATGCCATTTTTCACTAACTCTTGCATGTGACTTTAAGAACAACTCCAGATTCACACTGACACTGTCATGAGAATGGACATATATGTATGTCAACATGCATTTCTGCAAAATTTGCAGTGTATTCCTGAATCATAATATATAACACATTGGAGAACTTTGTACCTTCCATTCAAATTAAGTGTTCATATTTGACTTTATCATGCTTTGCAACCTAAACTCTTAATAATAGCATTTGCTTCAGAATATCCATGCAGAATATTTCCACATGTTGCAGCTATATCTGTAAAACAGCAAGACAGAATTCAAATAGGGGTTCCATCATGGCAAGGACCCATGATACCAGTGGACAAATGCAGAGTTTTGCATGTTGGTAAGCTGCTAATTCTTTGTTCCTACAAACACTTAGGTTAGGCTAGGAAAAAATGTTTTACAAATTTGAATGTTCAATTTTGTGGTTTTTCATTTATTACTGTAATTTTAGATATGTCAAATATGTCAGATAATGAAAATCATAGAATAACCTGGTTCTAAAGATGATGCTAAGAATAGATATGTTAGTATATTGATAGGTTAATATAAAATATCATTGGCCTAGAAGTAAAACTGACTAATCAAATTTTACTAATTTTGAGAAAAAGCAAATTTAAAGTTTAAACTGTTAAAATAAGAATATGTTCCTATATTTTTCACACTATTTCTTTATAACTTTTATTGTTAGACATCTTTTTTCTTCATTAGAGTTTTGTATTTTAACAATTTATACTAACGAAATAATAAATTAGTTTTATCTTGGTTTTGCTTTCTCATATCTCATTCTCTTAATTTTTTAGTTACATTACTGAACAGTTCATCGCTTGTAGTATTCTGCATAATTTATTTTGTTGATCTTTAAAGTGTTTGAAATTATTGAATCTCAATTCCTTTGTGTTATACATGACTTTATCTTTGTTTCTATTTCTTGACTTGCTAACTGAAATATATGTAGCCAATCTTGCATTAGATATACTGGAACATTTTTCCTACTTTCTCTTGACTATACACCCTGTCACTTCTATGTTTGAATGTCCCTTTTACATAAAATTATATTCCAACAATTTAAAATGGAAAGTTTGAAACTTATTTTGTCCACAAACTTATGTAAGATAAGAATGATATCTCTTTAATATTTTCTGGCAGTGTTTGGAGACAGTTGAGTGAAGCACTAAATGTTTTGGAGCTGCCTCTCGGACCATTAACATCTGCCCACAGATAGCAACATCCCCTTATTTTGGGGCAATTATTAATATTAATTAATTGATGCTGGTAGTTTGCAGATACTTTTGTTCTGAGCAAAAATGTTTGAAGAATGCCTTGTAAATCATAAATTAATAGAACATTTAGCTTTATCTTTAGCCTTACATTGTATGGACTTGTCTCATTTTTCTGTTGAATGTGAATGCATATTCATTTTGTAATATTTTAATCCACTTTCTAATTTCACCTACTGTGGCTCTTTCATAATTACAGCAAATTGAACTTTGGTCTTTTTGGGTTCAAAAAATAGTAAGTTATAATCTTGGCAATATACTTGTATTAATATTGATATAACATTAATATTTTTTTTCATATCACCTACTTTCTTGTAGTTATAACATAGCTGTTGTGTTTGCTAAAACCTTGCTAACTATAAACTACAGTAAGTTTCAAGTTGCCAACAATAAACAAAAATGAAAAGCTGAATGATTTGCTAGTGCATCAAGGCTATGAGCACCAGCCCTATGTAGTGGTTAAAATGTGTACATTTGGAATTGATCAGTTTATATACTTATGTTATATGCAAATTTTTAAGAGGTAAAAGTGTCCAACAAATTTTAGTCAGTTTTACCTTTCAGTGACCAACATCCACTTAGTCAAAATCTCATTTTTGTTAAAAATGGACTTGAGTATTTTTCCTCTAACCCAATGATATGTGTTTAGAAGCTATATACTCATATGATATCTTCAAAATTGAAAGTGTTTTAATGTTGACATGATTTTAAATTTAAGAAATATTAGCTGTTTATTTTGTTGTTGATTTGATTTGATTTATTTAAGGATGCTTTTTAACATCTCAGGCCATCAGCGGCCCATTCAATTCAGGGCATGAAACAGCAGATAAATTTTTCTCAGAGGGCTTGAGGTTTTCTTACATGCCGTAAATCTAAGACATGGAACCCACAGCTTTACTTTCCTTCAGAAGGAAGCCATACTTAGGATTTTTACGCCCGAAAAAAGTCCATTGATCCTGGCCAGGATTGAACCCACGATCTTGGATCTATAAGTCAAGTATGGTTATCACAGATTACTGACTTACCAGCTCTTTACTGACTGCTTGGTGTGGACTCTCTGGTGTAGTTGTGACTGGATCTCAATCACTTCTGTGTCAGCATCTGGAATAGGAATTTGCTGAATATGTCCAAAAGTGGAATGTCATAGTTCATTAGCTTAACTAGTTTTTTAAAATGAAAACTCTTTTCCATGTGGATAGTTCTATCAAAGTATATATTACTTACAACAAAATGGCTTCTTGCTTAATTTTGTGATTCTTTTCCCAAAAATATATTTTACTGCTGATTATTCCAGTTGTTATAGCCTCACCTACAGACAGCAGTCAGAATTATTTTGTTAAGGATACCGTAAATGCAACTATGTAAAACCCACAAATATGGAGGAAATTATTAAAATAATAACTAGCCTACCAGATAAAAGCTCATCTGGTTGGGATGAAATTAATCCTAGACTGTTAAAATACTGTAAAAATGAAATAGCAAAACCCTTGGAACATCTCATAAACTTTTCAATTGAAAAAAGAATATTTCCAGACTGTTTAAAGATAAGTATTGTAAGACCTATATTTAAGAAGGGTGACAAAGTTGATATAAATAACTATAGGCCAATGACATTAACATCTGAGATTGGTAAAATTTATGAAAAAATTCTTTTATCTAGGTTTATAAAATTTTTAATGGTAGAAAGGTTCTCTGTAATTTTCAACATGGATTTAGAAAGGGTTCTCAACCATAACTGCAGTTAGTGACTATGTTCATCAAGTATTGACTTTATTAGAACAGAATAAAAAGGTAGGCACGGTATATTTTGATTTATCAAAAGCATTTGATAGTGTCAGACACGATCTTTTGTTATGTAAGTTGGAATCTTACTGGATCAGAGGAATTTCCCATGAAATATGCTAATCCTACCTTATGCATAGGAAACAAACAACTGAAATTAATATTAAAAAAGATGATTACCTGTCTAAAGTAAGGTCTCAATATGGAATAGTAAGATATGGAGTTCCACAAGGTTCCATCTTGGGCCCATTAATGTTTCTAATATATGTGAATGATATTGTACAGTCACGTAATTCTATTATTACTTCTTATACAGATGATACCACAATAAATTCTTGGGGTGAGTGTAATAGGTCTCTAATGGACACCATCTCTCTGAGTTCAGAACAAATTATAAATACTTCAAAAACAACAATGTTATATGCTATGTGGATAAAACAAAATTTATGAAATTTGATCTATTTAAAAGTAATGCTCTAGAGGATATATGTATGATTGAAGAAATCTATAAGTTCTTAAGTATATGGATTGAAGTAAATTAACATGGGCAAAGCATATAGATGTAATATGGCACAAAATAAGTAAATCAACCTATCTATTAAGATTTTTTTTAAAGATGTGTTTGACTCAAATGAGTTAAAAATGATTTATTATGGTATAATATGCCCTCATCTACACTATGGTATTGAAGTTTGGGGGGCTGCAGCAAAAGTACATATGGAAAGATTATTTATATTACAGAAAAAATGTATTAGGCTAATTTCTAAATTGGAATATAAACAGTCGTGTAAGGATGCATTTGTAAAGCATTCCATGCTATCTACTCTCTCTATGTGTATAAGTCTATATTATGCAATGAATCAAAAAATTTTATAATAAATAATGAGATTCATAGCTATAATACTAGAAATAGTAAAGCTTTTCATAGGTATGCTTATTAATAAACAAATAGTATGTAAGGATGTAAATGTAAGAGGTGCCCTTTTTACAATAAATTGCCACCAGAGATTAAATCTGTAGAAAAATCAAAATTTAAGTATCAGTTGAAAAAATACCTTGTAAATAGAAGTTTATATTCATTGGATGAACTGAAATCAATTGTAATCTTAACAGTATTTATACGTAAACTATTTTTTAACTCTTGTAAATATGTACTAAAACCTTGTTCTAAGAATAAGTTATGCTTTGTTACTCTAGTATTTTGACAATGTCTGAAACTTATGTAAATGAGTCTATTGACAGCAATAAATTTATTATTATTATTATTATTATTATTATTATTATTATTATTATTATTGTCGTTGTTGTTGTTGTTGATTCTAAAACATTCTTTCTTCCTGGTTTCCAAATTTCTCATAGTCTTTCCTTTGTATTTAAATTACAGTCTGAGTATTCTATTGAATATGTGCCTGACTTCTTCTGTGATGCTGTCTTTTAATAAAGAACCTAAATATAATGTTATAAATGTATTTTAGGTTCTTCATTAAAAGATAACATACTTTTAGGTTCTACATTAAAAGACAGTATACCACCAGAGAAGAAATTCAGACACATAATAATAATAATAATAATAATAATAATAATAATAATAATAACAACAACAACAATAACAATAATAATAACAATACTAATTCATTTAAAATACATAGGATAACTAAGAGAAATTTGAAAACCAGGAAAAACATTTTTTAGTAATATCTGGTTAAAACATTTGAAAAAATCAGCAGTAGGAGTACATTTTTGGGAACACAAGCACAACATTGAGCAAGAAACCAATTTAATAAAAGAAATACCTACTCCAGTAGAACTTATATACATGTAGAAAAATTTTCATTTTAATAAATTGAGATAAGTTAATGAATTTTTACATTCCCTTTTGTATGAATTAAGTAAACTTCTGTTCTAGGCATAGATACCAAAAGAGAAGAAATTCAGATTCAGTCATGACCACATAAGACTGCCATAAAGTTATGAAGTAGTCAATAAACAGCTGAAAATGGGAACGAAGGTTCCTGAAACTAGTAGTGTAACTAATAAAGCATGGCCCCCCACAAATATTTTTTTCTGGGTTTTCTTTTCATATTTGTTCATGTCAAAAGGTGCTGTAGTGCTGTGTTAACAACATATCTTTTGTGTCAAAAGCAGCAGCAGCAACAACAACAATAATAATAACAATAAAAATAATTACAACAGGCTTACCTCACCATTTTGCAAAGCATCGTTGCTTTGTCAATAGGAATTCAGTTCCACTTTCTTGATGTCAATATTCCTGCTTTCTTCATTTCCAATGGAGAGTACAGATAATGAACTCATTCTCATTTGCAACATTGTACTATGCAGGTTTTTATTAGTTTTAGGTTAATGAATGAGTGCTCAGCTGTTACTGTAGTGACAAGTAAAGTGAGGAAAAGTTGTAGAACTGTGTACAAATCAGGAACACTGCTGGTAATAGCAGGATTTTCAACAATTATTAATTCAACCAATTCCTTTATTGTTAAAAGTTTACGAATCTCTTCCATCATAATGGATCAAAAACTAATTAATTGCTGAGGAAAAGTAGGAAATAACTCTGTGGCATAATATTTACAAAGTGTGTTAGCTTTTTCAATTGTTTCCTTTTCAGTTAATGTGCTGAATTTTGATGGCTGGAGCAGCCAGAATTTAGCTGAGATGGCATTCATGCTTTCAAAACATACCTTAAGCTGCTGAATTATGATGTCCAGGTAACCATTAAAAGCAAATACTTGGAACCTCTCTTCTGTATTTGTTTGTTAACTACCAATTCATCAAAGGACTTCTTAATTTGGTGTTGCGGCATTGTTTTGAAAACAGGGTCTATATGAGATTGCCTTTGCTTCCTTTAAAACATGCTCAAAAATTGCTGCCTTGACTCCATCATAATATTTTAACAATGTATATATTGTAAATATTTTGAAACAATATTGGTCTACTTGAATACTTTACACTAGAAAACAAGTATAACTACAAACTGAAAGGAAGTGAGATCTTTTTTCAATGCAAGAGCTGCATTTTTTAAGAAGATTTGTTTGAGATCAGAAGTGTATTCTCAAAATATACTTCAGCAAAAACCCACTTTTCAAGTATCAAATTACAAAGACCATCTCATATGACAGAATTTTTTAAGTATGCATTTGCTTTTACCATTATCCAGTGCACTATTTAATTCCTACCATCACAATAAAATTGCACTAAAAACATATAAACTTGCTACGCAGTTGTGTAAAAGTCCCTTAATTTTGAAATATCACTAATGGAATCATTCAGAACTAAATTTAAATTATGACCCACACAGTGTGCATAATCAGAGGTTGATATCTACCTTTAAAATGTGTTTGCAGACCATGATATTTTCCACTCATATTAGTTGCACCATCATCCATTTGCTGCGATTCTTGATAAGATACAATTTATTGTGTTCCAGTATCTTAAGGATTTCCTTTTCAAATGATTTTCCAGTTTGCTTACAAATGTTATAGAAATCAATAAAAGATTCAAAAATATTTATGATTTTTCTAGTTCTATTGTAACATATCGAATGATTACACTTAACTGATCATCTTTATTTGCATCCTGAGTTGCATCTAATAAGATGGGGAAAAAAAATGAACATGCTTAACATTTTTTATAATAGATTTTAATACTTCGTGAGACAAGAGTGAAATTAGCTCATTTTGTATTTGGGGGCTTAAATATTTGGTTCTACTTTTCTCATTATCAATGTGGGCTTTTAATGATTGGTCACATATAGCAAGTAGTTGAATAAGACTTAAAAATTCTCTCTGTTATGAGACATAGGTCTTTCATCATGACCACAGAAAGGTATATTACCATGAGCCAGTGTTAATATTACATTCAATATCCGTGACAGCATGTCAATTACTTTAATGCTTTCTTCCTTGAAAAATTGTTACATTAAACAGGATGTAAAATGAATGGCTAAGATTTCATACTTTTTTATCTTTCCTCTCTCTATTATCTGCAAATTGTACCATATACTATGCATCTGCAAAATTATTATTGCTTTAGTCATTGAAGAGACAATACTCATGACACTCATGACAATACTCCACATTTAGAATTGGTGAGTAGCATAACCAAAATATTGTATTGCTTGTCCAGTTTTGGTTTTAACTTTCTAATTATATGAACTGAAAGACTATTTGTTATGGGTCTTTCGGAAAAAAACCTTCAGGTTGATGGGGCTCTGAATTAACAATTTTCATTTTAAGTCATTATTTAAGTGACCATGATCAGTGTCAATTAAATGTATCACACTGCCAGTATGGGAATACCTATCAGTTCAAACATTTTGTGTGGAAACATTCTCAGATTCATTTATTATATTGCAACTTATGTCTTCAAATGAAACATATTCACTGTAACACCTGCTACCATCAGCACTAGGAATAGACTCACTTTTACCTTTAAAAAACAAATTTGTTCAATTTCCTGACCATTTCTTTCCTTTCAGAACTAACTGCTGCTTTTGAGGATCACTTAAATATTTAGATTTATTTAAACTTATGTTTTCCTAATTCTCTGAGTGCATTATTCATTGGCACCTTTCATGTCACTCAAGAAGAAGCTGATTTTTGTGACTCTCACAATTTCTTTGCATGCCAGTTGTTCACTCTCATAGCTGTTCTTGTGTATACATATTAAAGAAAACTAACAAAAAGAACGTAAACTTCATATAATTATAATGTATATATTACATTTAATTTAGAGATTAATTTAATCTCACCATTATATAAAATTTATATTAAAAACAATTATAAAAATAACATTATTATACAAGTTCCAAACATAGACATCATTTTTGCATATGCAAGTTTAGTTCGTGTGAGACGAGGGTGGAAAGAGCTGAACATGTGCTAAAGAAGTAGGGTGGGGGGCAAGTTTAACATTGTGTCATTAGAAATAAATAAATTACAATTTGAGAAGTGATTATTAAAGAAACAAAATTATATAATAATACTGTAAACAGTATACCTTTGGAATGCATGAATGAAATATGTTATAAAATCAAAATAATGTCTTCATGTAGGCCTATATTATAGAATGAATTTCTGTAAACCCCCCCCCCCCCCCACATTATGTGTTAGTTGCACTCCTGCTCTAAATTTAAAAACGTTTAAATGAAGTGCATGCCAACATCTGAACACATTCAGTTTTGAAGATAGTGATGGGTTGTTTAGAAATTAGTTTTGCAAAAGAAAACTAAGTCAAGTTTTAACTGTTTTGAATAAAATAAAAAAAAAAATATTTTATTTTATAATGTAAGTTAAAGCTTTCTTCAAATTTTTAGTGTTGCTGGCTTTGTTCGAGATTCTCCTGAGAATATATGTCTTGGCTGTAAGTAATACTATGTGATTGATTTTATTGTGGAAAAAAGTTTGCAATGTTTGAATCTGTGGTATTCTTATAAACTCACTCACTCTAACAGTTCTCTTCTTAGCTTGATTGTACTCAAAATAATGGTACTTGGCAATAATGAGCCATTTCCTTTCTTTATGTGCATAATGCATTGTCTCAAATAAGATTGTTGATCTTTTTTATACCTTGGGCCACCAACTAGAGTAGTCAACGATAATGTATGTGTCTACAAGAGTGCAATTGCTGGAGACTTCTTTAAAGCAATGACAATAAGTTCTCATAAATTTCTCTTACAGTATAAATCCTGTCATATTTTCTGATGGGGTGCTTTAAGATGTAAAGTTTTGATCACAAGGATTATAAGAATGTTCACGCAAAGGGAACTGCTTGCCTGTTTTGAACTTGCAGTAGCTATTAGCACAAGACAGACTTTTGACAGTGTAATAATAAAACTCATACTTGGTATTAGTTGCTGGTATATTTCAGTTGGTACAGTTTATGCATCTTTCTAACAGAAAGCTCTGATGATAGATATGAGCAATCATCAGATGTATAATGAGCCTCTTTGACATGGAGTGAATGAACTGATATGCTCATTGAAATACCAACAAAATCAGGTAGAGTTAACATGGCAGACCATTTTAATCACTTTCAGATTAACTAAGTCATTTCTTGTAGTTTTTGCCAACATTAACTTCTCAAAAAGCTGATAATACATGCTGTCAATTTTTCAACAGCCTTGCACATTTACTTACAGGATGTTAAAAAGTACCCAAGTCACTGACTAAGAACCTTTTTGACACTCAGTGGAAAAACAAGGTAGTTGTAACACTATGTTATGATGCTTGCAGTAGATGCCTTTTTATACTTAAATGGGCAGTTTAGTGCCTTTGATTCCTTTTAACAATCACCCATTCAGTTGGACACTAGACTAGGAACTGTATGGTGGCAAAGGATAATAAAACTTTGCTGAAAGCCAAAAAACACCATGCCTGTTAAGTGAAAGCTACATCTAATAAAGGAACGAGTTCACTGATTTTATTCCAGTGACAAGAACACTATTAGGAAGTTAAAGAAGTTTTTCCAATTTTTCCAATTACTTACTAATATTGTAATTGTAAAATTAAAAGAAGTTAGGAACAGTGAAGTTGTTAAATATACAAATGAGTCAGTATTAGGTGACACTAAAACTTCACTAACTGATTAATTCTTCAGAACATGTTTCAAGAGCGTGCGCTCTCATCTTCAGCTGGGTACTGACTAATGCTGGCAGGTGACATGGTGACCTCTGGTGGTTCCATTAGATAATGGAACAGGAAGTCCATTGGTGGAATGGCAAAGTTCATAACTCTATGTTTATTTTTTAAAATATAATTCTTTTCCCAAATTGCCAATTCCTTGAGATTGGTGGTAGCTTTTAACAGTTTGGTTTCTCCTGCTAGGTGGTGATCGTAAGTCCAAAAGTACCCAGTCAGTACCCAGCTAAGGATGAGAGTGAATGCTCTTGAAACATGTTCTGAAGAATTAATCAGTTAGTGAAGTTTTAGTGTCACCTAATACTAACTCATTTGTATACTTACTGGTGATGACACGAGATTTGAGGATTTGTGATCTGTCATGAACTTGTATTTTATTTTATCTGAATTATTAAAATTACTTTTTTTAATACATATTTCATTGTTCAAGATTTAATAGAAAATTTCAATTGGCTTAGAGAGCTTTGTAAAGAATATATGTTTATCAGAAGAGTGTACAAAAATATGTTCACTTGTAGGAGTGTTTTAGCAGCAAAAATTACTTTACTTATATGCACACAGAAATATACCAATGTTTTCATTAAACTTCATAATTCTGCAGTGCATAATCTACCATTTTAGTAGTGGAGTAGGTGTATCTTAATTGTTACATAATTCTATATATATGTATATACATTGCAAACATATTTTATGCATGGGTCATAGACCATACATGCTTAAGTATAATAGACAATTAGATAGAGGAACAAATAATAATACAAATAAAACAATATTAATAATAATAAATAACTAAAAATGGGAAGAATGATATTTGCAGATATATGAATGTAAACATGCTATATTATTTATAATTACACTATTTATTGTGTTGGAACCAGAAAATAAATTGCTTTGCACACTTTGGCTAGGAAAATGCCCATATTCAACCAATTATGTGGTTCACAAACAGGTCCTAGCATGCCAATGGACCTCCAATTGCCTTAAAAAGTTTTCAGGAAACATCATTTTTCTCAAGTATTCCCAGTGAGTACATATGGCCAGAATATGTATCCTTTCTTCATCCCCTCCACAAAATTAATGTAACCAATATAAGTGTGGATTATGATCCTGAAAAGTCATTACATCTTATACCATGGATTACCATAAATTTTGAAATGCAGGACTTTTCATAACAAAGAGGACAAATTTAAAAATTTCAAAACATCTTACCTTATGATTGTATAGATAATATTGTAGCAGTGTTGGTTCAGGATGATACTTGTCCACAAAACTCATTTTTGAGAATAATTGCAATACGTATGCTCTTGCAATAATCATTTGTACAATTCTTCACAATTCATGTGTTTGAAATAGTTTCTTAATACAATGATCCCTTTAATTGAAGTGTTAACAAACAATTTCTTTCTTACATCCACTGGGCACTGGTTAGAGAAAGCATTCTTTCAATTCCACATAAATATGCAATTTTTCAGTTTGGCATACAGATTGATGAATATTCCGCTCACAGAAGCAGAGTACAAAATGGAATACAAACAAATAATACAGACAGCTATAATGAATGGGTTTCAACAAAGACACAGTGATAAAAATTATCAATAAATCTAAAAGACAAAAAGGGATAAGGGAAGTTTCCACACTGAAAAACACAAAAGAAGAATACAAATTCAAAAGCTTCACCTACCATCCAATTTACCACAACAAGTTCAAAAAAAATCTTCAAAGAACATGTTAGCCCCAAAGAACAGATACAACATCAAGAATTTATTAGGTTGCACAGTAAAAGACTCCATACCACCAGAACAAAAATCAGGAATTTACGAAATAAAATGTGCAGATTGTGAACAGAGCTACATAGGCAAAACAAAAAGAAATTTGGAAATTCGGAGGAAAGAACATTTTAGAAATATTTGCTTTAAACAGGTGGATAAATCAGCAGTAGCAGCTCACTTTTGGACCAAAAACCATGAAATAAAACCAGGAATAAAACTGCTGAAACATCTTCACAGCCCATTGGAGTTATCCACTTGGGAAAAAATTTTCGTATTAAAAAATAGAAAAAACCTTGTGAATTTTGAGTTTCCTCCCATGGATGAGCTCAGCAACTTCCTACTTCAACCAACAGAGGCCACCACAGGAACATCCGTTTGTCCAGCCATAGTTTCGAACAACGGCAGTTCAGTAAGCAACTGAAGATGGGAGAGATGCTCCCGAAACGCGTCTTACTTTTGTGTAAGTGAATGGAGTAAAGTGTAAAAAAGTGAATACATAAGTTGAAGTTATTCTTTCAATTGTTGCATTATTGCTCGAAATTGCATAACAAAACTAACATATTTTAAATTCACTAAATGTCCCATTGTAATTTGTGAAAAATCCACACCATTGTTTGTTAGGAGTTTCCTTTTGCTTTACATCAGAAATGTTAACATACCTACTTTTGAACATTACAAAATTGAAAGGTTTAGTCATCTGTGGTCACACCTTTGCTTTGAAGATACTTCAAACAAAGGAGGATTTAATAAAATTTTATGCTCTTAGTATTTGAAAACTTTGAAGGATTAATCTTTTTTTTCTTCTTCTTTAGGCAACCATTTTTTCTGAGAATGTGTTACATTTTCTTTGCATGTCACTTTCCAAGAGAATTTTACAAATTATTTCAATTTTAGGGCTTACATATTTCTTTAATCTATCTTCCAGAGAATTCCATGTTGAGGCTAACTAACTGACTGTTGTTAACTTCTATACAGAATTATTTTCTTTTTCAATTGTTAAAATTTTGTTGTGAAAAACTTACATATTAGAATGAAGAAACTGAGGTAAAGTTTTGAGAATTTATTTCCCAAGCAAGCATCTTATTAAAGTAAGAACATATTTTTTAGACTGAGAAAGAAAATAAGCCTTCAAAGCTGGAAATAGTTTATTCAAATCTTTCTATTGCTGGAAGTAAACTTTTAATCACCTAGTCTTGCTATGGCACTAAAGCTGCTGATAATTAATTTCAACAAACTACCATTACAATAGCATATTTTTATCCATATTTATGTCATTCATAAAATGAAACATTTAACTGCTGAAAAATATGGCTTACTTTTAGTTCATAATGTTGAAGGTACAATAGCAATGCCTGTTAGCCATTATTTTTTTCTAGATAAAAGATGGCTTATCTCCCTTTCTCACAAGTCTTAATTTTTCCTTTAGTCACAAGGATAATTACAGTGCTCATTGAGCAAGAAATAATAAAATGCAAGAAAAACACCATAAGCTGTTCCATTAAACAGTTTTATTGGTAAATATAAAATCCAATGCATTTGACACATAATTAAATTAAACAGAAAATGAAAATGCAGCACCGAGATCACTGGTCTAAAAAGGAGTTGAATTTAACCTCTTGTGCTAAAGCTCTTCAATGCTGTAACAGGTTCATTCCTACAAATGTCAAAACTGTACATTTCTTGTCAGGCACTCAGTGCACCAGTCAGTAGTAATTTTATGAATAATGCACTTAAAAGTTCCAAAGTACATCTTGCTACAGTCTTAACTCTATTACTGTTCAGTTTTATAGTAAAATCCACTTTTTGTTCTTTATTTAATCTGTTCATTCCATTTGAAGCATATGCACATCAAACATGATTTTCATTTGGTCCCAACAAATGGAAAGGAGCACCTTAATATTTAAGCATTTACAACAAAGCAATGTAATATATCACAAATTCCCATTGCAGTAGCAACCTGAGATTAATGGACACACAATATTTAAATATCATTTCCTTAATCAAGGCATTTATTAAATGTTTAAAACTTTGTGTTGTTTATAGCATTATAGTCTTTACAGTTTTATTTTAAAAAAGCATGCCCTTATTCTTTTGTGCTATGCTTATTATGTATCAGTGAACTCTTTTTTTTTTTTTTTTTTTTTTTTAGTCCAAACTTCAAGGGGAAACGAAAAAAAAAAAAAAATGGAATTATCCAACATTTGAACGAGAAAAAATATTTACATATGTATTAAAGAAAATCAGTAATATAAAAATTAATTTTCACAGAAATAGTTAATATGCAATGAAAATTAACTTAAAAACTACTATATTTTGATTGTTATTCTGCAGTGCAAGACAAAAATCCACTCATAAAAATTAAGCTAGCAGTAAATGAAAAACAAATTCAATAAATGTAGTTTTAAATAACTGGAATTTCTACAGTAAAATACAATCTAAATTTTCAATTTTTTATGAGGGAATCACACAAATTTTGCTAATTTTGTTCCACTTACTTGGACATGTTTTGAAGGTTGTTGCTTTCATTATCAGCATGGTTCCAGATTTCCTCATATAAAATTGCAAAACATTTCTAAGATTTTATGGTATTCCATAGTCTTTAGCAGTTTCACATTTCCCCCTTGCATCTTTTTGCACTTCTTTTACAACCTATACTTTTTAATGTTAAACTACATTACATGTCATGCTTTGACAGCTTGGATAATGTATTGTACATGGACAAATCATAGCTGATAACTTAGGGTCCTTTGGTTACTAACTTCAGCACAATTAAGATGGTTTTCACAAATTTTTTGTTAATGGGAGAGACACTTTGAAGGACAAGCAGCTGACCACAAAATAGACAGTAAATCCATCTTATTGAGATGACACAGGAGCATAGCTACTGGGTATTAGGTTAAAAAATAGCCCCTACACATAGAAGAGAAAAGAGTTGGAAAACTCACCCTATTGGGGAAAGGGTGAAAGCTGCAGGTGCAGTACAAGTAAACAATAGCTACTTTGCTACAACTGTCTTTGGATAATTGTGAACCAATTGAAATTGCATTATTCTTTTGCTGTCTAACCCCTGCTAAAAGTTCTTGGAAATATATACCTATTAACAAATAATATATTAGAATTCAGAAATAAATACTGCTTTTTTAATTAAAAATAAATTCTGTTTTTGAATTATTAAATGAAAGGTTTAAAAATTTGAATTAAATAAGGATTTTTAACATTATTTTCAATAGGAATTTCAAGTGAATAAGCTTCTATTAAAATTATCCACATTCCAATTAAAAAGAGTCCACTATGTCATAAATGAATGTTTTCTTATACCTTAGAATTGCTCTTATAAACTGGGAAGATGTAAAACATTATTTCTCCACTTCTATAAATATTCACTTTTTAAAATTGAACTTTATAACATTAGAATTGCATATCTATATCCATATTAAATATATTTTTACAGGCCTGAATGTAAAGTTGATAGATGCTTTAGAACATAGTGTATAAGACAATATATACCTGATACATGACAATACTTCAACTCAGTATATTTTGCATATTGTAGATGTTATATTCAAATACTGTGCATATAGAATGCTGAATGTCTGGCACATTATAAATATGGTCTTGGAGAAAAAATAGGAACAAAATGAGTGCATTCCACTTATGTAATAGTGATAAATAATATATGTTTCTACAAATAGTACCAAGTATTGATTTGTATCTTCATAATATTTACTGTACCTTCAGGGTATGTGCTAGTGTAATCAGCCAGGGCATCCTGATAGAAAAATGTTAATTGACACTTTACTAAGTACTCAGTTTACTTGTCCATAAGTTACAATCAAGTGTAGAACCCAGTTCAATACCACATGGACACCTTTCAAAAATATGCTGAAATTATAAACGTTATTTGAATTATGTGTTGCTCTTTACTTTTAAAAATAAATCAATCTTAAAAGGTACTGGTATTTAGCAGCAGTAATTACTGGGTGATAAAATTTATTTGGACTTTAAGGTGATTCAGCTTATAAGGATGTTGAAAGGTACTGACTTTGAGAATATGATACTGTGCAACCTAGCAAGTGGTCAAAGAACTAACATGACCACATTTTGTAATAGCCTTTCTCTTGCCCTCTCTGAGGTGCACTCCCACCCTCCTAAGCAAATTCTCAGAGCTATGTAGATCACCCAGTTGCCGATTATGTGGATAGAAGCTCATTCCACAATAGTGACATTCATTTCAGCGTACAAATTAATATGATCACCTTTGTATGTGTGTGGTTTCAGCTGTGCTTTTTGTTTAGTTCGTATTTGCCATTTTATCATATGCTTTGTGTGTAATTCAATTAAAAATGGATAAAATGCAAATACAAGCCATTTTAAAATTCTATTTTCTGAAAGGATTATGTTATTATTTTTTTTTATGTTCTCGAAACCGGTTCCATACATTTAAAATTCTTGCACTCTGCATGTTGATTTTGGCTCTCCTTCAGTAAAAGTCTCTGAAAGAAACACCAATATTGAGAACTGCATTGATTTCAGCTAAATTAACTCATGTTTTCTTTTCTATTTTCCTTACTTATCAAATAACCAAAAAATTATTGAAACTGAAAGCTGCTAAGAACCAGAACTTCATATAATTACAATTTTAATATGCTATTATATAATATTTATTTTAATATTATTTATTGAATGCAAAGTTGCATGTGTCCATTATGTGAATGTTTTTCTTTTCAATTTTTCTGGCAAAAGTTTTGGCATATGTTAATGATGTACAGTTAAATTCTGTTATAAATTTCATACTAAATTAAAACTACTTCATTTGAAAAGCCATCTGCAATGGCTTATATCTTAAATGAAAAAGCATTCAATTTTTTATGTTCCTTTTCAGTGCTATATTCCTAGGTTTCATTGATACCTAGGAATACAGCACTGAAAAGGAACATAAAAAATTGAATGCTTTTTCATTTAAGATATAAGCCATTGCAGATGTGACCAATAGTTGTTTTCTTAATTAACATGGGATGTTTTATAACTGCTTCTTTTATTTCACTTAAATTTAAAAAAAAAAATTGTTTTACTCTTCTTTTTAAGCCCGTATCAAATTGCACTGAAGTAGGTTTAGTTTCCTGCTATGCTAGAAAATGGATGCACTGAAATGACAAATATGAAATCTGCACTGTCTGTTTAACATACTGAATGACTGTCTGTCCAATTAAAGCAGATAACTTATATTTAGAAGTAATATATAATAGGTGATTCAACTCATTCAGCAGATTGTGAAGTTATGTAGCCCTTCTTTTGTAAGTACATATTCTGTTCCTTTTGCATCAGTGCTTAATTTTGGCTGATCATATTTATCAGAGTTCTATTTTATCTACTGGTTCTCCTATATTTATCCGGGGACTGGGGACTGATGCAATCAAGGTGGAAATATTGTATTTGTTTAATCTCATTAGAACTTGGATAAATATGATAGAAAAGAACCAATTATTGTATTTATATTTTTTTGTAATTGTGAGGGGGCTTACCCTAAAATGACCTAGGCCAGATAGGTAGAGGACCCTAGTATTTCGTGTTTGTATTTCTTTGTATTTATTCTTAGCAAATTAATAAATTTCAATTTACTAGGTTTATCCACTAGAGCCTATGGGTTCAAATCTCCTTGGAAGTATGCACTGTTATTACTATATTTACTCGCATTTTTGTTCCCTTTTTTATTCATTTTAATGTTTGAAAATTGAAGGGGAGAAATTACATGATGCATACCATTATGAAGGGTTAAAGGAAGAATTTTAGAAGTAGATAGAATACATAAACTAACATCTGTATGTTTCGAAGATGTCAAATGAAGCTATGCCTTCAGTACATGCTACCATACTGTTCTTGATTTAGCACCGTGCATTGTTACTTTTATAGTCTCTTGATTCAAAGTTCATAATGGTACTGGCATAAACAGAATTCCAAGTTATTGCTCTAATCACTAATGTTTTCTCACTTTCCACTTTAAGTCTCAAAAACCTCATTGCCTTATAGGTCTATATTAGCAATATATTTTTAAAAGATTTCAGAAAAAAACTGTACTACCCTAGCAGTAATGACAAAATATTTTAAAGTATGAAGAGGATGACCGAATATCTTTGAAATGTACATATGTGCAATAAATCAATCAAGAAAAATCTGGTAACTGACCATTTTTGTGGATAAATTCATATTCTGAGGTGAGATTTGAATGGTGGACAAAAATATATGTACAAAGAATAAACTGAGAAATCAGGTACCAGGAATTTAACATTCTTTTGGTCAATTCCTTTTTTTGAACATGGAGTTTTTGCAAATCAAATGCAAAAAATCTAGAGAGGGAAAAATACTTAAGGAAGGAAAATATACAGGAGTAAATATAGTAGTTTTCACTCTACCAAATACTTTCAGTTTGAAAACAATTGGTTTCCTTTATTCTTATCAGAATTGTAGTAAATGGAACATTATTCTTGAGTTTTAACTTAATTCTTTAGTAGAAAATCCTTTTGTACCCCTTGAAGTACACAATAACATAATCTAAGTATATCTGGCCATGCTGTAATATATATAAAAAATAAATTGGTTTTTTATCTAAAGCAAGAAGAAGAACAAAATTTATGGTCATATGAATGCTTTGTTTCAATTGTATACAGCATATGCAAATCATATTTCTATGTATTATTAGAGTTTCATATATTTTTGTTTTGAATATTTTGTAAATTTCTGGATTCACTTGCAATAATACCTCTTCATGAATACTTTTATTTTGTTAATTTTCCTTGTAAATGTTGCCCACATGACTGAGCATTGTTGAATTTGAAACAATATACTAATAGAGAAGCATGAAACAACAGGTGACACAGAACAGCGTAAGTGAGTAGTACTAGAATTTTGGCACTGCAACATAAAATACAAACTTGCCTGTCAATTAATAGGATGAGCTGAATCACCTTCTAAATTATATGCATTTCAGAGCATGCTCAATTATATTATTATACACCATAATGAAACATTTGTTTAAAATTCTGTATTTAACATCTAATATTTCTTCAAGACATACTTGAATAAAAGGAGTAATGGAAATAGCAAAGCATATGAAATATGTCCCAAATGTCAATTGGGCTATAATTTGTTTAGATTACAGAAATGATAATTTGCTATGCAAAATACTTATGCATTTCTCTTTGAGTTATTTATTACTTATTAGGAAAAATGAACTGCATCAAGCAGCTTATGTAGGGCAGGACCTTACTACCCCATGCTATTGTAAAGATTTTGTTTTGAGTTTCCCATAAGGACAAATAATGCATGCCTTTCACTGTTCTGATTCCACGCAATACAACATTAATTCTGTTTCATCTCGAATTTATTGCTTTAATGTTCTAACTAATCCTCAAAATATTTCTTTTTTGTCCAATATTACTCCCCTTGCTTTCAAGAAAATGGGAGCATTCCCCATAGCTGGCAGTATTGCAGCAAACTTCTGAGGCTGGGATGCCCATAGGGTGCTGCTATGTTGTCCCCCTGGAGATAAAATGAATTAACAATGGCACAGTGAGCTCAAAGTCCTTAAAGTTATCTCAGGGTAAGTTAAAAAAAATGCTGACAGCTTGATCTGACTGGAAATCGAAACCAGGACCTCTGGATTAGCAGTTACAAGGGCCACATAAAGCTACAACTAGGCTACGGAGGCAGTCTTAATGCAAAATATTAACAATGGGGGGAAAAAAAAAAATGTCTATTAAGCATCTTCAATTGTGCTGTTGAAACTTTATGAATGTGAGAAGCTTTCTAATTAAAAAAATAAATAGCTATTGAACTGGGATCAAATCACACTCTTTCCTATCATAATTTTCACCTGTCTTAATTTTTATAGGTAAAAAATTACCTATAATCCATCATATCATTCTTATGTTTACAAATGCTCATGTATACTGCATTACATGCAATGAAAGAACTTACTTTAAAAAATTAACATACATAATTCTAAGTATAATGTTGCTTATTATAATGGACCAATTAAATAAAATAATTTTTTACAGTTTAAGATTATGCAAAATATAAAATTTTTAAGAATGGTTACTAATTAGTTACTTATTACAACCATAAATGTTTTAGGAAACCTTTGTGCTGCAGAATAACTCAGCTGAAATAAGATTATGAATCATAGTATGCAGTTTAAAGAAGGTCTTAAACTGCAGCTTTTGCAGAAAATGATTTATAATGAATAAGCATTTATTTGGTTAGAAATAAAAACCAATCTTCTTAATTAATCTATTGTATTTTTCCTGTCAATATGCATTATATTTGTAGCAACATCTGTGTAAAATATGTTGTGAAAAATAGACTTACTTTTTCTGCTTCAATTTGTTAACTGAAAAAGTGAATCTTTGCAGCATTGTACATTAAATCAAATTTCTTTGCAATAAATTACTTTTTTTTTAAGATAAATATATACAAGCTTGGTGATTATCACAACCTGAATACTTTCATTTTCAATTTCAATATTTGCAACAAGAATGCACATTTACATTTTAAATGTAAAATAAACATTATTTCAGCAACTTTACATGCTGATTTATATAATTTTGCTTTTTTTAAAGTTATTTATTCCATAGTACAGCCATTAAATGCAAGTAGTAAACAGTTTCACTTCTAAAAATAATAAAGCTTCTACTGAGTAGTCAAAAATGAGAGTGATTTGTAAAGTAAAGAATTTTTGCATCTACTGACTATGTAGCTTCTTTACTGCAACTGCATTTTGCATTAGCTCTTCAGTGTGGTGTAGGTGTTTGTCTAGTGCAGTTTATGGTGTATAAATATTAATATGTTGAGTGTAGTCATCTTTGAAAATGCATGCACATACTGATAATCCTACAGACTGTGAAGTTTTCTGAATGCTGAAAATATGCCTATTGATATTCACTATTGACTCGTTGCAGTTTATAAAGAAGGTATTATAATGAGACCAATTTCAGAAATTAGTATATAATATTTAATGTGAAAGAATAGTTGTTTGTCATGCCGAGAGATCACATTGCCCCTGTATTATCAAGAATGAATTTAAACAAAAGGTTGATGATGTCATTGAAGTGAACTGATGCTTTATGATTAGAAAGTGCACAGTAACCAAATATTGTGTACAGTTTTGTGTCAAAATTGTTACTCAACATTTGCAACAAAATAAAATGTTAAGAGGGTACCATGGAAACTTATAAAGCTAAGTGAATGTGACTTTCTTGGAGTTATCTTCATTATACTGATAGTTAATGGAACAAATTGTTATAAAGGATGAAGCATAGATTTTACACAAAACTCCCAAAAGAAAATGACAATTAATGGAGTGGCATCATGCTCACCTACCAACAAAGCCAGGTAAATTAAAATAAACTTTGTCACAGAAGGTCATGGCATCTGTTTTCTGAAACTTAAAGGATCTTACTTGTTGAGTTCATTCCAAGAACTGCTATCATATGACATATGACTTTGCCACTTTGTCGGGCTATCTAGAACTAGTGTACTGACATAGTCAGTAAGGCATGAGCTTATGAGCAGGACTGTTCTCTCTGATTGAGGTTTCTTCCAAATTTTCCTCAGTCATAAACAGCAAATGCCAGGGAGGTATCCTAAACTTGGGTCTGGAAACTTCCTTCCTTAAAAAATCCTTTTCTAACTTATCCTTTCATCTCACATATGAATATCACCAGTGTCCAGGCGCATCAGTAGTAAAAATGGGCACTAAACACACACATACATATATATAAAAAAAAACACTGCAGAGGCATGCATTTATGTAGAACTATTCGTCTTCAAGACTTCAAGACAGCATGTAGCCAACAACACAAAGGTTTTGCTGCATGATAAATTTCATTGACAATTTTTTCGCCATCCACTTTGCAGTTCAGATTTATATTGTTAAAATTTTAGCTTTTTCCAAAGATTGGGCATCTGAAATTTGGGATTTGAAAATGAGTTACAGGGACTGGATGAATCAACAAGTAGCCACTTTTTAAGAACAGAGAATAACTAAATAGTTTAGAGGCACAAGTATCTAAATGCATTGGATACAATAAATTCAAGAAGCTCTTGTTTCAATTTCTTATAGGACGAGGTTTAATATAATATTGAAGAATATGTAAATTATAATTAACTATTATGTTACACACTATTTATGTATTCTATTACTATATTGCATATGAGTATGTGTGTGGGGAAGTTGGGTAGTTTATAAGTTGCCACTTTTATTATAAATTTTGTTAATTTATTCATTGATATGGCTTAATTATGTATAACACCATATTGAAGTGAAATAAATGAAATGAAATTTTCAAGATGGCTATATGGATGTTATAGATTAAGGTATGAAAAAAGTTGTACTTCTTTCCTTAAGATTATAATAATAAACATGCTTAAAACTAAATATTCTTTACCTTATGAATCACCCTCATATATATAAATAAATACATGACCCTGGGAGGCCAGAAGATATATCACACTTTACTTCCTTCTAATAATACCATGACTTAAAATACATAATTCTTTCATATACTTTACTAATAATTCCCTTTTGTTTACTGAACTGCTGTTTATGATAAAAAAATTATAAAAGTATTTTACAAAACAATAAACAGCTGCTTATCTAGCAAAAGTTTCAACATATCATTAACATATCTTATAACCTTATTAGATTTTTCAAAATGTACAAACACTGATTTTATATAGGGTTATGATTCTAAAACTTGTGCTCACCCATAATCACCATTTGTCTGCACATTTTTTTTTTTCAAATAATTTTTGATGAAATTATTAACTCAATTTTGTTGAAAGTTTTCAGGTTTTTTTTAAACACACATGAAGCATGCAGAATATAAGCTTATACAAAATTTCCCAGAAGTTCAGAAATACAGAAATGAAGAGTCTTATTGTTGAATTAAAAGAAATTCTTTTTTTTTTTTATCATGGCCTTTTACAGTCAATATTAATTTTAAAAAATTATGATTCTGCTTTAATAGAGAGATATATTACCAATCAGCCTGTTATTATTTTAATGAAGACTCTATAAAAACTACAAGTTACTTGACATAAGAAGCCTAATTTTTCTGGATATTTTTGATATCTTATTCCTGGAAGTGTATTACAATGTTTGGGTTTTTAATCTACGCTCTTTACTCATTATTTTTGCATAAATATTGTGATAATGGTTTCCATTATACTGGTCAATAGTAAAATACTACCTATAAACAATTAGTTTATAGGAGGTATCAATGATTATTACAAACCTATTTTCAGTTTTTTATATCACATATAATTTTCTGGGAATTAGATTTAAAACCTGTATAAGCACACACAGTCGTTCTTTCACAAAGTACACTGTGAAAGATAAAATTTTGCTCCTTATACCATTCATATAGGCAAAATGTATTTCAGCCATTCTATCATATTACAGATATCCATCTGCCTCAGCCATAGAGAAAGAGGGAGATGCTTGTGTTAAGTTTGATGACAAATTTCTGATGCTGTATAATTTAATTCTAATTAATGATGCAAATACTTCTTATATTATTATTGCATGATCTTTTGTTTTATAAAATAACAGCATGATACACTTGTGTTATATGCACTAGGAAATATTTCTATTACATCTTTTTTAAATTTGGATGAGCTTTAAATTGTTGCATATGGCTTACATTTCTTAGTTCACTGATCCTTTACACAATAATTTATTACAAGAAACAATCAATAAAGAGCTTTGTTGAAAATTAAATCATCTACAAATATTATGCCTTGGAAATGTCTCAATCATCCAACAACTTTTGCTACACATTTACTCTGTTTGCAATGCACTGTACAATCACTATTAACGCCAGTTGTACTTTGTCAACTTGGTGATCAGGATAAAAGGACTCTGTATGTTAAATGCAAATCTTGTTTTCAACAGGACTACAGGAATGGATGATGGGGAGCAGGAGAAGTTGACATTTGCAAAACCAATGATTTGGCAGGAACTGAAATACTCTAAATTATTACTTTTTTGCTGTGTGAATATAACAGAATTCTCAGCAAAAACAAATACAAAATTGTATACCCAAATTTCACTATAAGACCAGTTCCTATGATGATTACTTTTCAGTGACAAATCCTCCAGAAAATTAAATGGAAACTTTTCATGAAATGAAATGTTCATACAAAAGTAGAATGTTATTCTGATTCTAAACAAGGCTTCCAATCCTGAATTTTGGTGGCTTATGCAATTATAAGAGCTGTTCAATAAAGAATGATCATGCTTTTTTACAGGCATGCTTTCTTGCTCTAAAATTTAATTTTACAATATTTTGCTAGCTTAATGCATAATGTATAATTATGTGGTACTGGTTTCATTCCTGTCACTTCTGGTTCCTGCCTGTGAGAGGTGTGCAAGTTGAGACATGCTCAGTTCTGTCTACAGCAAAAAACAAACAATATGCTGCTCTGAAATTCTTTTCGTCTTGACAAATCTTTGCAGAGGCCTATTGAGAGTTAGTTTTCCCTACAGCATACCTATAGATAGTTTAAAATGTTTAATCAGGGGAGGAAATCAATATCAAAGGAAGATGAACTGGCACTCCAGTATGTGCCATAATGCAAGAAAATATTAACACTGTTGCTGTTATTATGAAAGAGGTATAATTCAGAACAATTTCAGAAATTCTGAAAATTTCATTGGGTACCACCCATTTGTTAGTAACTGAAAAGTTGCACATGCGACATGTTTATGCATGGCGAGTTCCAAGACTGCAGATTCCTAGACAAAAGAACTTTTGTGTACAGATTTGCATGCAGTTGAAGATGGCATTGCAGGAAGATGGAGAGTTTCTTTCAAAGGTAATCACGACTGATGAAGCTTGATTATATCATTTCGATCATGAGGGCAAACAACAGAAAAGCTCTGCATGAAAATCTTCATTCTCACCCTCCCCCCCAAATCCAAAGCAGTTGCTTCTGCTGGAAATTATGTTCATTTTCCAATATTCAAGGAATGGTTTATCAGCAATGACTTATCTGCTCAATGGTTGTTACTGGACTATACTATAGAGATGTCCTGAAAACTGTGCAAAGCCACATTTCTGTGTGCACCATGATAATCCATGGCTGCATATCGCAAATATTGTTGCTGAAATTCTCATGAAAATTCAATTTGAAGTGTATTCCTCAACCTCCCTCTAGATCAGATTTAGCCCCTTAAGACATTTACCTTTTTCCCAGTTTGATGAAATTCCTCAGTGGGAGGCATTTTCTATCATCAGAAGCAGTAGTGAAGGCTATGGAGGCAATTCTGAAGCACCTGTCAAAAACTGATTTCCAGCATATCTTTGGAGACTGGCAGAAATGTTTGAACAGCGCACTTTATTCAATGGGGATTACTTTGAAAAAGAGCATCTAAATTATGAGGTTGAGTAAAGGTATGCTGTAAAAAAAAATTATGTTCATTCTTTATTGAACAGTGCTGGTAAATGAACTCATTCGGGAACTTTCACAAAGAAAAAAGTTTATAAAAACTTGAATGCAATATTAGAGGCAAATCAATATAAGTCTGTCAGTGAAATATCTAAGAAAATTTAAGTGGCATATTGATGGATATACAGGATAGATAGTTTACAAAATCTTGTTGCTTCATGTACTTATAGGGTCAAAATACACCAAAACTGTACACCAGCAGAAACTGCTGAGAAGAAACTTAAATCCAGAAGAGAATGTCCAACATGTCCTATTGGTTGACTCAAAAAAATGTTACTTCTACTCTGCAATGTAAAGTTTGGCTTGGTTAAAGGATTTATGAAAGTACTTGGGAAGGCTAATTCAAAAGAATTCCTGCAGTTGGATGAATAATTTGGTACTATCTTAGCAGCAAAACTAACAGGAGCTATTTTAATTGATGAGCTGCAGGAATGATATATTTCAGGAAACTTTGAGTGAGAATGAACTTGGAGAATCTTCAAGTGGCTTCGCACAAACTTAGATAAAATAGAAAGCCTCCCAGATACAAACAAGGAATGCAGAAATTGAGTAAAAAGAAATGATTGTTACAAATCAAAAGTCCATTTATTATAAATATTGTACTTACAAAGCTGTAGACAATGGAGTGGTAATATATCTTAAGCTAAGGTATTCATTTTTTTCGCTAAGTAAGTAAATGGAGTTTAACATAAAAATTGAATACTTAAGTTTAGGATCCATTTATTATGTTTGCATTTACATTTTTTCCTGACTAGCCTTGGTGATATCAGTGATTAGATGAATTTCATCACGATATTAAATGGAGCTTTTGGAATGAATCCACAATGGGAAGCCAATCTTGGTCTTACTCAGAAAAAGAGTATAAAACATTTCTGGTTATGAATTCTGTCCAGTAAAATTAATTCAAATTGGTAGACAATAATTTACAATATATCTGTTAATTCTCCTTTTTTAAGATATAGTAATAGTATTTATTTTTCATGCATCAACATACAACATTTTTAACAAAATAAAAACAAATAAAAACATTAATTTTAAATATTACAATTAGGAACATTGCCTTTGGCAATTCCAGAAGGCACTAACTCCAATAAAATTTATTTCAATTTCAATGGCTCTGTCCCCAAGTACTGGTTCATCAGCAGCTACCTACTGGAATATTCAGGGCACCGGACTCTGATCCAACCAAAAACAAAACACAACATTACAAATAATTTATACATTAAATACAATATAAATTATATTTCCTACAATACTAAACCTTCCTTCTTTTTTAATTAAACCATTTGGCCAAATTTCTATCCTGGAGAGTTGTTTATTCCTTAGGACCTTATAGGCATTAACACCCAGGTCATTGGATTCTGTTTAACTAATGCTAGATAACTTTTTTAAGATATAGCTGTATACTTACATGATTATGATACTAATGCAACTGATTTGCTCGTAAGGCATTGAAATTCTGCACAAGCATGGTGGAGGGCAAAAGCACAGTCCATTTGCATGTTGTGCACCAAGTGTTTGCAAACTGTATTATACTGAGGTGATGAAAATGAAAAGAGGATTAGGGCTACTATGGAGCAATAGTAGATTGTTGATTTGTTTTATTTACAGATGCTCTTTAACATTTAGGTCATCAGCATCCCATTCAATTCAGAATATGAAATAGCAATAAATTTTGCTCAGACTTCTTCTTTCAGGGTTGAAGTTCTTTTATGTGAATCTATGACATGGAAGCAACAGTACAGAATCCCTGCTCATGCAATTGAGTATTTGGGCAAAGCCTCTCCCTAGAGGCTTTCCAAAGGCTGGTACCTAAGACTTAAAATTCCTGGCTCCCTGATTCTCTGGGAGAACAATTGTGGACCAGTTGCAACCAATCGCCCTAATTCCTGGACAGGTAGAAGAAATGCTGCTTATCTGTGGTAGATCATTCCTTCCTTCTCTCAGATATACTGATTGGGCAGCCTAATCTAGCATCTGCCTGCTCAACTCTGCAAGTGGGTAACAATGAGTTCTTTTGGTTGCTCACCACCCTGCCACTATGCAGGAGGATCACTATGGTTCAGCGTACTCAATTACCCATGAGTAGCAAGAGCACATTATCCAGATGATTCCAAGAAGGAAGGAACTTGAATGTCCAGCTCTGCATGCTTCTAGTAATGTCAGAAGTACCACGGGTGCACCGGGTCTGCAGAGCTCGTACCATAGCATTTGAAGGGGTAGATGCCCCCTCTATGTGGACTATCCAGCAATGATGAAATTTATGACTGGAAAAATTAAAGAAGCTGAAGGAAACCTGCTCAAATTACCACTTTTCTCACATGTGGGCACTGGACTAAACTCACGCTGCCTTGGTAGGAGATCAGTGATCTAATCATTCTATGATGACACCGATGTATAATGATATTACACTTCTTGAAATTTATGTTTATTTTAATCAATTTTATATGTTAACTATAATTAAAATTTTGTATGTGATGGAAGAAAACTGAGGATATTTCCATATTTAACATGAAAAAATTGATCTAGAAGAATACAGTTTTATATCAGGCAATTATAATTAGTTTCCTTTGTACGCTTATGTTATTAGAAAAAGAACAATGTTGAAATTTAGTTACTTCTGGCCTCTATAATGTATTTGGTGATTTGTTGGATTCAACCTACTAATAACTGGAAGCATTCTCCTATAAGAGCAAAGATGGTTAGCATTTACAACCTCTACAACACCTCTAGGGTCATGTCAAAATGCTTCCATTGTTCAATAAGCTGGCATAAGACTTTGCAAGCCCTTATTTTATGTCATTTGTCTGAAGGCTTTTGTCTAAATTATTAATACATTTTCTGTTTCAAGTTTTAAACAGGCTGCCCTATGTAGTTTAGCAACTGCACATTGAGTATTAGATAACTTGATTCTAGATCAGTAATGAATTAGTTTTGTGCATGCATGTTGTCTCATTCATGCACATACTACTTTATTACTATAGATCTTGTTAAAGAAGTTTTATGATTGCAACAAATTTAATGGACTTGACTACTTTTATTTGTTAATGTTTGGTAAGTTAATGAACAAAAATTATTTGCAACTTGTAAGTATAAAAAGTTAACAGATGTCAAAATAATAAATATCTGTTTCTATTTCAATCTGATAATAATTATATGCATATTTATATTATTATGGATTGTCAGTTAAGAAGCTCTGCATAGTTCTTTTCCCTGCACTACTGAATCATGATGTGGTTTAAATCAAGGACAGTCATAGGCCATTAATTCAACAAATACCCTATAGTTAATAAAGAACAAATATAATTCATTCTTAATATAATTCTACGGCATGTTCAGCATCCTTGAGCTTTGCTCTCCTTCCAAAGGATCCAAAGAATATGAACATCTACAAAACCTAATCAATGTACCTTCCTGAATATCTCAGCAGTTGAAACAAATGAGTGAATGAATAAAGAAATTAATATAAAAAGAGAGATATGTTAAAAAAAATATTATAGCAGCCATGAACCTATGAGCAGCAGATAAGTTAAAAAAAAACTTTTAATGTGCCAGAAAGACAAGCAAGTCTTTACAGTAATGAACAAATTGATTAATGGTACCAATAAGCCTGGAGTTTAACAACACCTTAATTTTCTTACCAGAATGGAGGAAGTATTTTGGAAAAAAACCTAACCAAGGTAAATTGACCAAATTAGCAAGCCAATGCAGCTCACAGTAAATGACAAGCAGACACTTAATGCCTGAGCCATGGTAGTACACAAACTTGAAATTTTCCATTCTGAAATCCCAATAAAAGCTGGTCTACATCCTATTAGAACTTACTAAATATGTTCACACTAACTCCACTTACACAACATTAGGACATGTTTTGGAAGTAATCACTCCTATCAAATGCTGTTGACCAACTACTCAGCAGTGTTCCAATGTTGTATAAGTGGAGTTAGTGTGAACATATTTAAAACTTTTAATAGGAATATTACCTCTCCATTGTCTATAGCTTCCTAAGTACAATTTAAATAAAAGCTGGTCACCTTAACATATGTCATCTGTTTGCTCAACATATATTTGCTTGAATTCAGGCCATATGTGCATTTCTGCAGTTGCATTTAGCAACAGTAAATATGGCACACCACGTTTTAATTTTATATGCCAACAAAACCTAAATAATGTCAGTCACTTAGCACATATTGCTGTTCCACTTTAGAAATATGAGTATCATCAAGCTTTTATTTGGTCTAAACTCCAGCATATGCATATTATGATGCTCAGTATCCAAGGCTGAGATATCCAAATTTAAAATTTACTATTTGCTGAGCCTGGGTGTTTTCTTAGTCTATTCAAAAGTTTTATGACAGCATACAGTAGGAAATGAACCAAGAATCTGCAACAATGTAAGACATTCCAGAATTTGAAACCTTTTGTCCGATTGCTCCCCAAAAGAGAAGAGAGATAGTTTGTGGCTCTTAGGAAACGTTTTATACAGATGATCGTATATCATGGTCAATATTCTCTTGTTTTATGGTTAAATTATAGATAACCAAACCATACCTTAAAATATATTATTTCCAAATTAAAAACAGGAACTTCCAACATTTATAAAATTGATAAGGTAAAAATATTGCTTTCTTTAGGATGCATTAATAATATAATGTATTCAGCATATTTTTTTCTTGTGATTAAGCTCAAATAAATGTAAATCATATTGCACACTTAAAACTCTTATCACATTACATTGCCTGTACATAAACTTCATCATGGTGCAAAAGATTGTCTACACATTTAACAACTTTTCTACTAACAATGGCTCACTAAACTGTAGCGGTGCATCTGAAACTAAGACTCTTGCCAAAGTATTTACATATATTTTTTTATCCTTCACTAATAATGAATTACATGACATCTAACATTTATTAACAGTTTTTCTAACAAGGAAATTGTGTTTTATCAATCATATTGTCTTTCACATTGTTAGTGCCATGCCATTATCACTTCTCATATCTTGGGGTACCTTAATTACCAAAACTATTTTTATTTACTACACATGTTCCTTTTCACAACCAGGTCAGTCATGCTTTTACAAAATTATAAAAATGCTGAATATAATTTTAACTTTCAAATACAACACTTTTCTTATTGGTAATCTTAACAAGTAACCATTATATAATGCCCAGCAGATATAATTGCTTCAATAAAATCTGTCCTTTTATGTTCACCAATACTTGTAGCTTTGTTACTAATTTTACTGAAAAAATATTTTATATAAGCTATTAAACTACAAAAAGTATGCACACAATAAACATTTAAGGCATTTTTCATAGAATTAGCAATAAAGAAATACAGAAATAATTCATTTTATTTATTTTGTATATGCATGAAGGAAGGGATATGAATACAAAATGCTTAATAAACTCTACTTGTTTCCTACCAGTGAAATAATAACAAACTTATTAATTTCTTAAATTTACAGTTTGACAAATCATCTGTCTACATTAATATGTTGTTTAGGAAGACTTTAAACAGTGAAGTTATTTTAAATTGCAATATTTGGTTGGATTTTTAGCACTGGAACTTCACAAATATTTTTATATCCCAGACATGTTTCACATGCATTTGCATTCACCTTCATCTACTTTCTCCAACTTTTGTTGCCTCATTGCTATCTCTATTTTACTCTTTCAACTGTCTGATGAACTTTCTGATTAGGTTATTCTTAGGCAGGATTTTAAAATTAATTTTTTTTTTATTTATTTATTTATGGACGCTCTTTAACATCTCAGGTCATCAGCGTCCCATTCAACTCAGGGTGTGAAACAGTCAACAAATTTTGCTCAGAGGCCTCTCTTTCAGGCTTGAGGTTCTTTTTCATGCCGTAAATGTATGGCATGGGACCCACGGCTTTACTTCCCTTCCGAAGGCAGCCATACTTAGGATTTTTACGTCCGAAAAAATCCATTGCTCCTGGCCGGGTTCGAACCTGCATTCTTGGATGTAGGAGACAAGTATGGTAACCACTACACCACCAGGACCAACTTAAAATCCATTGCATATTGTTTGTTTTTAAGATAAAAATCCTTACCCAAATGGTTATTTATGTAGGGTTAATTGTTGTTTTTAATAATTTGTTTATGTATCTATTTGATGGATTCCTGCCCAAAAGTGTGGCTACTGCAGATTTTTCTGTTTCCTGCAGAGCTGCACTCTTTTGGTCAAAGAACAATAAAATAGATACAGAAACAAAACTATTAAAATAGTAAGAAAGCACACAGATCTAACCATTTGGGAAAAGATTCTTATATTTCAAACAACATGTAATGAATTTTGAAATCCCACCTGAGGATGATCTAGGTGGTGGTGGTATTTATTTTTCATGCATCAACGTACAAAATTTTTTTTAACAAAATAAACACAAATAAAAAAAACATTAACAGTGTTTTCGGCAATTCCAGAGGGCACTAATTCCAATCAAAATTTATTTCAATTTCATTGGCTCAGCCCTCTAGTTCCTGGTTCATCAGTCGCTGCCCACTGTAATATCCAGGGGACCAGGCTCTGATCCAACCAAAAACAAAACAAAATATTAAAAATAAGTTATACTTTAAATACAATATTCAGTTATATTTTCTACAATACTAAATCTTCTTCCTTCCCCCCCCCCTTTTTAAATTAAACCCATTTGGCCAAATTTCTATCCCTGAGAGTTGCTTATTCTTTAGGACCTTATACATACTAAATTGGTGAATAAGGATCCTGTTTAACTAATGCTAGATAATTAGTCCCATACCCTCCCGTACTCATTTTTATCTCCTTTCACTATCTAACAATGCTATTCTTAAGCACATTTCCTCAAGTATTTTACACCCATAGCCATTTTTGTCTTACCTTGCCTATGTATTTTCCCAATTCCTAAATGTTTTCATCTGATATTAAATTAAAAATTCTTCTACCTCTTATTTCATCAGGTAAAGTTCTCCCAATTTTGTAATAAGAACTGTTCCCTCCAAAACTTGGTTTGCTTACATTCTAGTATACAATGCCAAGTACTATCTGGTTCTTCACACATAGGATATTTTACCTTAGTGTATTCATTGTTTAATCCACTTAAATATTTTACTCCTGTTCTAAACCATTCTAACCCTTCCCTTCCTACCTTATTACAAATTTCAATATATCTTTCTCTTCCCCACACATTTTTAGTGTACTATATAATTTCAGAGATTTTTTGGTGTTAAGATTTGCCCATATTTCCTGTTTTTCAATATTCTCAATTCTTATTGTTATCTCTTTCCAAAATCCTTTACCCAATCTTTCTCCCTTGCACCATACTAGTCCCATGCCTGCTTTTTGCAGGTTTTTTTTTGATTTTGGATAACCAAGCTTCTCTCCTCTTAATTTTTCCTTGTGCTACCAAACACTGATTAATGATATTCTCCTCCTCTAGTCTCCTATTCTGTACCAATATTTCAATACTCTTTCTATGATCTTGCTTTTATAGCACAATCTTCCTAGTTCCATCAAGGCAACCTCAACAGTTGGAGTAAATAGATGAAGATGAATGCAAGTGCATTCAAAATATGTTAAGCATAAAAAATGTCAGTGTAGTTCCAGGGCCAAAAATCCATCCAAATATCATAATAATATACCTATAGTTCATACACTCAATTCTTGCCATGAACTGGTATTAAAACAAGTATATGCCAATTCTAAAAGAATGATTCTGGTGCTTTGCAGCTTCTTAAAATGTGCTTCACCAATGCGAGACTTTTATAGACACACAATCAATCATTTTTTTAAAACTCTGTGTTAAATGATAAGCATACATCCAGGTTTGATAGTTTGTTCTTTATGAAATTTAATATTCTTGAATTATGATACATACAAAGACAGTTTTTATTTAAATACCCCCAGTGTCTATTCAGAACAAAATTATACATCAACACTTTTAGTAATCATACCTCTTCCTTCATGTATAAATCATAATTTTGCATTTGCTTCTTATAATCATAAAGTGTTACAGATTAATTCTGCAGACATTTAATGATGTTTAAAAAAAACATTATGTATTTTTATACTTAAAACTATAACAAAATTAAACTTTATTTCAGAGTTAAAACTTCTGCATGATCTTAATGAACTTGGGTGCATTTATTGTCTGCAAATATGAAACATTTTCCCAGCTGTAATCTGATAATGTAACAACTGCAAATGGTTAACTGTATCATTGACCAAAAGCATCAAACATCATTTATATACCATAAGTATTATATTTAACGGGGCTTAACATATTTTTAAAAGGCATATTTGTTTTGTAACAGAAATGCCTGAGAGTGTGGTTTCTGACAAGATATTCACTATAATTTTATGATTAACTAGAATTTATTTTGAATTTTACACCTAACATAATTCCAAACTGGAAATCTAATACTGTCTGCATATAATAATAAGGAATATTATTTTAATAATCTTATAAAGTACCAGTTTTATTTGTAAACCTTGCCTGCTCATGTGGTGTTTTGTGCATTGGCTACTAAGTATGCTGCAGCTGTACTTCAATTTCACTTCTTAAAATATATAGTCTTGCCTTATAGAAGAAAGTTAACAGTAGTTGTTCTCCTTTGGGTATAAAAGTCACTATATCAGAACTATTCTGACCGACACAATTAAGTTTGGCCACCATAATGTTTCTGATTTCATTGCTAATGTTTTTCCTATTAATTCCAAAGCCATCACTTTTTTGCCAGTTGTTGGAGTGATTTTGTTGGTGAAAATTCAAGAATTATACCAATTTTATCTTCTTCTTCTTCTTCTTCTTCTTCTTCTTCTTCTTCTTCTTCTTCTTCTTCTTTTTTTTTTGCGCTGAACCTGTAGATTCATATTTGTCACAACATGAATTCCAGTTCTGGAAGGACGTAATTAACCAGGAAAGTTCTACATAAATTCAGCACACATGCAACAAGCTTTTTGATTTTTTTGAAGTGCTAATGGGTAGTTTGTACAGAGAAGCTATTCAAAATTAAGGTTATTGTATGGTTGAATCGACAGTTAGCTGAGGGTGCAGACAATGATCTGTGAAAAATTATCTAAATATAAAACCAGTGAACTTTGTGTGTATGTGTTCTAATACCAACTTGATGAGAGCATTGGAGTTATGCACATGGGTGGCAGAAGGAAGGAGCTTAGTGTTGTAACATGCACACTGATAATTGGCAGACTAAATTATGCTGAATGATGATAAATATGTGGTGAGATGATGGAGCAATGACAGGGAAACCAGAGTACTCAGAGAAAACCTACCCAGATGCCGCTTCTTCTGCCACAAATACCACTTATGGCCACTGGGATAAAACCTAGGCCATCTCAATAGGATGTGAATAGTCTAACCACTCGGCCATGGCACCATCTACTTAAAACTGTCTAATCAGCTTCACAATTGAAGTATACTGCCATGAGAACTGGTGGGAATGTGTTCAGAAAGTAATGTTCACATGACAAAGGAAGGGAAGTGGAGTTAAAATATGCAGCTGCTCGCTGCAGTGTGCTCAGTAGCCAAGACATTAAATTCTATGTGAATAGACAATGTTTATAGCTAAAGCCTGATAGCTACCATATGGAGAATGATGATGGGCAAAGATACATAGGAGTTAAAGATCATAAACATTCTCATTTATGTTTTCCACTTTATTTGCTAAATCTTTTTTGAATTCATCAAACATTCATGATCTGTTTATCATTGCTTTCCCTAAAGTTGAGAATAATTTATATTGCATACCTAGTTTTCTTACTACTGCAGGCACTTGTATTAACGTCATGCCCATTTTGAACCATAACTAATCCTATGCTTGATGTTGTTACATAGACTCTATGTTAGCTTTTTACTATCATAATGCTAACTTGTAGTTATTATAGCCAGAGTTCAATTGCAGCAACAAGGAAGTTTCCTTTATGTACCTGTTCAGAGAATAGACTGCTTAAACTGCTCAGTTCATGCACTGTAAGAAAAAGTTAAAATTTTGCATCTTTATTTTTTGTATTCAGAAGATAAACACTATAGTAGCTTCCTTTGTGAAACTGTAAGCCCAAAGACTTGTAACAATCAGTAAGAGGCTTAAAGGTTCTAAGCTAGTTTACACATTAAGTCAACAACTTAAGCAACGTCTTAACCTTAACAATGTTGTAAGCCTTTAACAATCATAACATTAATTAAATTTTCTATTGAGGCTTGAATCTTGCCCATCTAATTAATTTGGATCTTTAATAAACTCTGAAAATAGATACTAACATTATTCAGTATCTTCTGCAATTGATGTTAATCTTAGGTTATTTTAATATGATGAATGTCCTGTCAGTTAAGGTAAAGCATGTATTTGATATGGTGCTGTATTATTTACTTCTTTAGCAGTTTAAATCTGCACTATTTTTCTGTTCAGATGTAACGTTCTCTTATCTAGAGAACAAAAAGGTAACATATGAAAGAAAGGCAGGGGGACAAAGAGAAAATACTTAATATTGCCATAAATACTGTTACAGAATTTGGAAAGGAACTGTGTATATTGGGAATAGGCACCGTTGGTGACCATGGGAGAATGGGCCCATTTGGCGACACTGCAGTTGCATAACATATTTTGAAAGTTGCCAGAGGAAGTGCTGTTCACTATAGAAGCAGAGCAAATTTATCTAACAAATACTGAAACATTGATGTTCGCTCTAAATACACCATTGGTAGTCCAGGCCCTACAGTGCTCTCCTTGAATGATCTTAGCATTCTAGCTCTCAAGGATTCTTCACCTACAGAGCGGCAACATTGGAGAAGAGAGTTGAGGATTGTTCCTTAACTCTACAACTGCCATATTCCATTAAGTTGGAGAAGTTAATTGAATGCTTCAGCAATTACAAGGACATCAGGGTGGTTTCTGTTTGCTCACCTCAACAAAATGAAGTTTTAGTGTTATCTGGAGCTCATCACTAGAAAGAGGGTTCACCCGGCATCCACAGCAAAGGACAATGCTGGCAAGGCATCAAGATTACAGGACACGCAGTACAGGCAAAGCTTTACAGCCCCATCAAAAGGTTCAGAAATTATAAGTACTTTAATTAGAAAGTATTAAGCAACATTATATTTGGCATTGCTTGACAATTGTTTGTCTGATGAATGGACAGAAATTATAAATAAACATCAACAACCTTAGAATTTAAAATGGTTGAGTCAAATTTGTAACACATTACTAATATTTAAAAAAGGAAAACTAAGTTTCTGGAGCTAATTGCTCCCATCATCAGTTCCAGATCGACTGCCAGCCTTGTTCTTCATGGTGGTTTGTCTCTGGAAAAACCATGAAAAACCAAATCACTATGAAGAACAAGGCCGGCAGTCGATCTGGAACTGATGATGGGTGAGATTAGTTCCAGAAACTTAGGTTTCCTTTTTTAAATATTAGTGATGACGTGTTACAAATTCAAATCAATCATTTTAAATTCTTAGTATTAAACATCACTGTTACAAAAGTTCACCATATTTAACTAATCAACAACCTTACTTGTTGAATAAATTATACATATTAATAATTCAATATCCATATATGTAAAAGAGAGATTGTATATAAAAACAGAAGATAAGTTTGGTTATCTATTAGACTGTGCAGAAAATGGGGATAGCCACAGCAGATATGCAATTAGTGAGTTGTTTCTTCTTTGTAATATTGTTCTTAATAATTTTGTTAGGGCTTGAGAAAGTACTTAACTGTCCAAAACCCTTGGTACAGTACCTTTCTCAACACATATCTATCAGATAACAGTTTTACTGCCAGATATTATCATCCTCATTGTTTAGTTAAGATGCAGCAGAAAGAGCACATTATTTGCTATTTAACTGTGGAAGGGGGAGATTATGAAAACTATGATGCTGAGCTTTTCTTAGGGCTGGAAAGTCAATAAATGCTCCTTTAAAAGGCTTTATATCAATAGTATTTTGAACGTGCTTCATTGAGACAATATTGCTGATAATGGTTCAAGATCCAGATACCTGTGCTTAGTAAGAAACATGCTGTTGTCAAAGCAGTGGCAGTCTATGTTAAGTAGAATTTTGTTTGGAAGCAGAAGTGAACATATCCAAGAGATGCATTTTCAGAGTGCTTAGACAATCCTTTGACTGAGGGCTTTTCATCAAAGTACTGGGCAATTTTTAACTGCAGAACTGGAGCAGCAGAAGATGTTGAAATGCATATGACTGCTACAGCATTATACTAACAACTACCGGAAATTAATTTTTTACTGATGAGAAAGTATTCAATATTGATGAAAGCACAATCATCGAAATGACAGTGTTAATGTCTTGACTTCAAGAGGGGTCCCAAAGGTTCAATGAAGTCACCATTCTACGTCACTAATGATTTGGTGCTGAGTGACCTATGATGATGTGACCAAACTCTATTTCTGTCCAAAGGAATTGAAGACAACTGCCAAAATGCATGAAACCATTGTGCTGAACAAAACTGAACATAACTTTGTTCAAGAACAGGAAGTGGAGCTTCAAGCAAGATTCAGCTCTAGCCCACAATGCATTATTCAATTGGTTTGAGACAAATATTCCAGGTTGGCCTTCTAGCAGTCCTGACCAGAATCCCTGAACTACAAACTGTGGTCATTGCTTGAGGATAAGGTTTACAAAAAAGGCACCTAATACTAGGAGTCTCAAGCAGTCCTTGAAGTCAGCAGTAGCACATTTCCCTAATGGAGGTAATGCTATAAATGAATGGCCAGAGAGATTTCAGTTGTGTGAGTGGCCAAAGGGCATTCATTTTGAGAACAGATTGTAGCTAAATATTTAGAATACATGAGAGAACAAATAAGCAACGAAAAAATATTAAAACATGTTGTAGTTAATTTACTGGCATCTTGTAACAGTATATATGACAAGACTAGGTACTTATTAAGCCCTTATATTTATCAAACCTTTTTGCAGTATCTGTCCACATCAGCAAAGTTGTTTATAACATCATGTTCCTGTATATGCTACAGAAGTATGTAGCACTCCAAGACAAAGATTTGCAGTTATTGCTCCTTGATTTATGATATGTTTATACATGGCCAAATCTCACTTTAACAGACAAACAAGCAAAATGATGATAGAATATTCTAGTTATTTCAGTTGCATGCATTATTTTTACCTTACTTAATATTTGAATTAAATAAGGTAAACACTATGAATGTGCCACACAAAATTGCTATATAAGAACTTCTTGGATAAGTTTTTTGAATGATTGAGTCGAATTTGTAATACTTACATCACTAATAGTTTAAAAAAGGAAAACTAAGTTTCTGGAGCTAATCGCTCCCATCTTCAGTTCCAGATGGACAGCTAGCCTTGTTCTTTGTGGTGGTTTGGTTTGTCTCTGGTGGCGGTTGGATGAACTTCTGTCTTAATACAGAATACCGAGACACCGCCAACAGAGACAAACCAAACCACCACGAAGAACAAGGCTGGCAGTCGATCTGAAGCTGAAGATGGGAGCAATTAGCTCTAGAAACTTAGTTTTCCTTTTTTAAACTATTAGTGATGTAAGTGTTACAAATTCGACTCAATCATTCAAAAAACTTATATTAAACATCACTGTTACAAAAGTCCACCATATTTAACTAATTTCTTGAATATTTGTTTGTGGCTGAAATTTAAATATCTTCAGAATTGTTTTTTAATTTTGCACCATATTTCAAATAAAGACAGATTTGCTTATAATACAGGGGTTTTCAAGCAAATAAAGGAAGGATATATAACATCCAAGAATAGAACATAAATTTTTATTGCCTTGCAGCAGCATACTGCAGGGAAATCCACCTCCGTTTAAAATACAGTGCAGGCCTACATTAATATATTCAACCTGTTCACGCTAACTCCTTTTGTCGGTCCTGGTGGTGTAGTGGTTACCATACTTGCCTCCTATACCCAAAACGGGGGTTCGAACCCGGCCAGGACCGATGGATTTTTTCGGGCGTAAAAATCCTAAGTATGGCTTCCTTCGGAAGGGAAGTAAAGCCGTGGGTCCCGTGTCGTACATTTGCGGCACGAAAAAGAACCTCAAGCCTGAAAGAGAGGCCTCTGAGCAAAATTTGTCGGCCGTTTCACGCCCTGAGTTGAATGGGACGCTGATGACCTGAGCTGTTAAAGAGCGTCCTTAAATAAATCAATCAAAAAAAAAAAAAAAAAAAAAAAAAAACGCTAACTCCATTTACTTACATAACACTAGGACGTGTTTTGGTCATTACTGATGATGGAAGCAATTATCTTCCAAAACATGTCCTAGTGTTATATAAGTAAATGGAAATAGTGTGAACAGGTTGAATACATTAATGTAGGATATATTACCATTCCATTGTCCACAGTTTTGTAAATACAATTTATTCGCTTAACAGTGCAGGCTGCTAACTTGGTAAATATACATAATGCTTTTGTTTGTAGGGATTTGTTATTTATGCACCATTTTAATAAAAAAAGCAAGCCTATTAACCAAGAATGAACACTGCTTTTCATTTTTCAAAATCAAGGATTAAGGATGTCCATCAAATCCATTTTTCAGTCACTTACTGTTAGGAATATGTGACAGTGCTACAGATATGCACTTATAATGTGATTTTTATCACTCATGTTGGTATTTTAATGATTAATATTCAAATACAGCTCTATGGCAACAAAAAGCCTTATGTAATAAAACTCCTTGTCATGAAGGTGGATATAGGGTGTGTTCAAAAATAATCAGCAGTGAAAGTGAACTTGGATCAGCTGCTCCATTCTCCTGTTTCTCTTAATGCTCTAGATGTCAGCCGCTCTATTTCACTAAGCAGTTGTTCAGTCTCAGCATCCAGTTCCTCTAACTGTCTTTCTGCTGCAGCTGTCGCCAGTGGTGCTTCCACTGGATCCCATTCAAGGGAATCAGGAGTAGAAATTCTTGACCAAGCTGTACTGCTCAGCCCTCCACCTGCAGTACTTGTACCATTTGGGCCATTTGTTGTACCTGATTCACAGCCATCTTCTATTACACCTGCATAATGATGTGGCTGAATAGGAAGACATCCTGCAGTGCAAGAAAGTGGAAAAAAGAATTTTACCTGTCAAATATATAACACCATCAATCAATAAGAAAAATGTCCGAATTATATATGAACCATCCTTGTATTATATCATGAAACATAGCCCTCAAGAGCTTCTGCAAATCTCTCTGCAAAATGAGTGCATATAAGCACAATAAATTCTAATAAGGCATGCCCATTTGGGTTTATGGAGTCTACAACTCCGAAGAGGAGCTGGGCCCTTGATGTACTAAGGCTTACATCACAAAATCATTGCATACACACTACTGTTGATTACATAGGTCCTGCAATCCTCCCAAAACTTAAAGAAACATTTGCAGTAATACATCAGTAACTGACTGCTATTATTTAGTTTATGAGTTTAAATGTGATATCTTTTTACTATGATTGGAAAATACATACAAATTAGCATGATATCTAGAAAATTTTTTGTTTATAATATATGTAAAAGTAAGTATAAAATTGTCTTTTATTATATTTTAATTTAGTGTACGTATATATTGTTTTTCATTATAAATATTATTTATTTCAGTGCATTTAATCATGATACCCATCACTGTAAATAATTGTATATAACCCTTAAGCAAGTAATTATGTACGGAATATTATATATTCTGCACTATATGGATGTATCCAAAAACATATATATGTTTTATATATATATATGCTACTGTGGATAAAAATATATTGAATAATAACATTTTTAAAAAATGTTAATATTTGACACCACTGTTACAAAAGTTCACTATATTTTATATATTGAATAAAATTGAATTATGATTAGCCACAACTGTAATAGCAATGGTGATAGGGATTTAAACTGGTTATATAGTACACTTAACTCTGGCCAGTAGCGAAATGTGCCTTAAACCAATTAGCCATGAGAACAGTAAAGACTTCTTTATAGTTCAGGTATAATGAATGCTTAGTTTAATAGATTTTGGTGGAAAACCTATTTTCCACAGTGGTTTATATCTGAATCCTATATTGCATAAAATTATTTTATAGGATTTTCATTTCACTGATATTGGTTTTGTCATTACACACTTTGAAAATCTTTTATGATGGTGAGTATAATATTAATTATTATAGTTGATAGAAAAATGAATAAAAACATACATGTCAACAGTTTCAATTTTGCAGCATCATTTTCCTTGGCAAGTGGCAAGGTCTTTAGCAGTATAGATTTAAATAGCAGGGGTTTCCACAGTGAAATATAGTGTAGTATAACAAATTATTTATGAAGAAATCACTTAAATTTCACTAGTTTTGTTCCACTTACTTGAACATATTTCGAAGTCTGATGCTTTCATCATCTATCCATGGAGTGGAACTGTGCTGGTGATAAAGGCAACAAACTTCAAATCATGTCCAAGTAATTGGTATAAATCTAGTGAAGTTTGAGTGATTTCCTCATAAATAATCTGTTATCTTTAGCAGTAATTTGCTGATGGCAAAATTAACTGCTGTGCCAGCAAAATGAAAATCCTATAAATGTGTCTATGATTTTACTTTTTTCTGAAGAAATGAAGCAACAGTTAATCACAAAGATAAAGTTTTTAAAATGTTATATTTCTTAGCAATATGATAAATTTATTAACATTTCATAAATTGTACAATTTGTTAAGACTTTTAAACAAAGAAACTGCCACATTTAAATAACTACACTTATATTAATGAGCAGTACAGAAATAATTTATGTATATATAATTAATTCCATTGTTTGCAACAATTAATCATCAATATAATGAGTGATGCTGATCACTCACTAACTGTCAATGGTTAGGTGATGATGCAAACAAAGAGTTCGTGAAACTAGTACTACATGTTATGAACAAGTAAGTGGAGCAATAAGAGTATGTAGTTCGACTCAATCACACAATGGTCTTAATTATATTACTGAAGTATGTTTATGTAGATTCATATTTTCCTGTATTAAAGAGAGTTATTTGCAATCTCTGGCAACAATTTGCGGCAATGTTAATAGTACTATTGCCTGTGATGCTAACTGCAATGTGACATACAAGGGAGGTCCGTAAGTTTCCAGCCTGGCTGATAAGCATTATTGCTTTCACAAAATCCTTATATGGTGTCATACCTTATCTGTTAATTAAATAATTGCAGCTATAGCTTTTGCTCTGCTGTGTTCAGTTGTTCACATATAGTTACATAAAGAAGGCTATGTGTAGAATATTGTGGCATGTTCTTGAAAGAAAGACTTGCTCCACATGAAATTAAACAGCAATTGGAAGTACACATGGGGAAGCATTCCCCTCATATTCTACTGTAAAAGAATGGGCCAGACTTTTTTGATTGTTTCAAGAAAGCATTGAAGATGAAGAGCGTGCAGGTTAGCCCTTGGAGGTGCTCACTCCTGGAAACATTGCTCTTGTGGAAGGAGAAATTATGGAAGACCGGCAGCTTAAAGTTATAGATATAGCAGCAAGATTGGGCCTTTCTAAAACAACAATTCTTCGAATTATTCATGAACATTTAAACATGAATAAGGTTCGTGCAAGATGGGTGCCTAGACTTCTTTCCTCAGTTCAAAAGCAGCAACAAGTCATCTGTTGTCAGGCATTTTTGGAGCTCTGCTGTGGCAACAAGAGAGAAGTTCTGTAAACCATTGTTACAGGAGATGGAACTATGGTCCTCTACTTAGATCCCTTGTCCCAAAGAGAATCAGTGGAGTGGCATAAACCTGGCAAAGCACCACCTCTAAAGGCCAAGATCTTCATTGATTTCAAGGAGAGGAACATCACAGTAAATGGGGAGTACTATGCTGGTCTACTGCACAGACTATGTGCTTCCATCAAAGAGAAAAGGTGAGAAAAGCTGAGTGGTGTTGTGCGCCTTCTTTGTGACAATGCGCCTGTGCACACAGCTCTTGTTGCAAAGAAAGCTGTGAAGAAATGTGGCTTCAAGGAGATTGACCATCTCCTCTACAGCCCAGATCTAGCTTCCAGTGACTATTTTCTCTTCTCAAAGCTCAAGAGGGACCTTCAAGGAAGGAAATTTAAGTGTGCCGAAGAAGTGATTGATGCTGTTTATGCCCATTTTGCAGACAAAACTTCTGACTATTATGGGGGGAGGGAATTGAAATGTTAATTCAAAATTGTGAGAAGTGTACTGCAATAAAGTGAAGTATTTGAAAAGTGAAATATAGTTTTTGACTTTATCATACCTGGAAAAGGTTAGACTGGAAACTTATGGACATACCCTTGTACATATTCAGCTGCAACAATGCCTAAGAAAATTGACCATTTTGGGAGAACTATATCATAATTCTTTCTGATGCAAACCATTATTTTTGCTATTGCAGAAGCATGTAGAATGAATATAAATATTGTACTTACGAAGCTGTTGACAATGGAGTGGCAATCTAACCTCAACTCACGTATTCACATTTCATACACTATACTCCATTCACTTACATAAAAGTAAGATGCGTTTCAGGAGAATCTCTCCCATCTTCAGTTGCTCACTGAACCTCCATTACTCGAAACTATAGCTGGACAAACGAATGTTTCTGTGGTGGCCTCTGTTGGTTGAAGTAGGAAGTCGCTGAGCTCATGTATGGGAGGAAACTCGAAATTCATTAGGTTTTTTCTTTTTTTTAATATGAAAATTTTTTTCCAAGTGGATAACTCCAATGGGCTGTGAAGATGTTTCAGCAGTTTTATTTCCGGTTTTATTTCATGGTTTTTGGTCCAAAAGTGAGCTGCTACTGCTGATTTATCCAACTGTTTAGAGCGAATATTTCTAAAATGTTCCTTCCTCCGAATTTCCAAATTTCTTTTTGTTTTGCCTATGTAGCTCTGTTCACAATCTGCACATTTTATTTCGTAAATTCCTGATTTTTATTTTGGTGGTATGGAGTCTTTTTACTGTGCAACCTAATAAATTCTTGATGTTGTATCTGTTCTTTGGGGCTAACATTATTCCATGTTCTTTGAAGATTTTCTTGAACTTGTTTTGGTAAATTGGATGGTAGGTGAAACTTTTGAATTTGTATTCTTCTTTTGTGTTTTTCAGTGTGGAAACTTCCCTTATCTCTTTCAGGTGATATATTTTTCATATTAAAAAATAGAAAAAACCTAATGAATTCCGAGTTTCCTCCCATAGATGAGCTCAGCGACTTCCTACTTCAACCAACAGAGGCCACCACAGAAATATTCGTTTGTCCAGCCATAGTTTCGAGTAACGGAGGTTCAGTGAGCAACTGAAGATGGGAGAGATTCTCCCGAAATGCATCTTACTTTTATGTAAGTGAATGGAGTATAGTGTAAGAAATGTGAATACATGAGTTGAGGTTATGTAGAATGAAATTTTATTTTGTTAAAGATCAGATTCAACCATGTGTAGAATGAAAAGGAATAGGCCTATCAATTTCAAAGCGTAACATATAAGTAAAATTGTGACTTGCAATTAACTGAACTTTAGATATTGTGAGAATAGTCAATACTTGGTCTCTGGCAGTAATTCAGTCATACAAGAGTCACTGCATTTAAATTAGGAATCTCCTTAACAACTCTCACTATGACTAATATCAACTAGCACTTAAAAATTTAAAAATGCCATAAAAACAAAATAAACAAACTGCTGCCGTGTCACATTTCAGAAAACTGCACAAACAGTAGGAAGATATATGAAATTCATCTGAAATTTGTGATCAATTTATGAGCCATATGTTTAACTTAATGACTGCAACAAATTCTGGTGATTTACCACCAAGAGGCAAAAATTGTGTGAAAAATGATAATGTGAATTCAGAGAAACTTTCCAAGTAATTCAATACTTATTAAAAGATATTCTTACAATGGAAATTTAAGTATTCATAGTGTTGCTGAAAATGCTAAAGTTAAATCTCTCTACTTCCAGATTGAAGTGCTGAGTCCAATTTACTGCATCGATATTCTGTCTCTATAAGATATGGACACAAACAAAAGCCGGGTATAATAAGTCATATTTCAGTCCAGCCCTCCCATTCTTTAAGGAAATGCAGCAAGACAAAGGATTCCAAGCAATCTTTTAGCAACATCAATGAAATTACTTGATACTTTTCTTATGGTTCGAGTTGGTCAACAGCTGATGATGGGAATGAGTGGCCCAGAAACATGTTCTAATGTTATGTAAGTAAGTGGAGTTTGTGTGAACATGTTTAATACATTAGTGTAGGAGATGTCTTTGTACTATAGATGGCCTATGAAAAGCATGCAACAGGTGGAGAAATAAGAAGATGACTACTTTGTGTAAAAGCCTTATTCAGTGGAATCTTAGTTGGAGAACTATAGGTAATATGAAGGGACATGAAGCATGAAGCTGGTGGTTACATGTCTTTTTTTAAGAAACAATTGAATTTGTTCTAATATAGCAATCAACTTTCTGAATTTACATAAAAGTATCTGAACTGAAATTATATAATTTTTTTTTGTTTGAGCCTAAGATTTCAAATTTAGGCAGTGTAGTAAATATTACTTCATTTCTCGGTGAAGCTTGGTATGAGTGGGCTGTTATTGGATACATACATTCCCAATCTGTGGAGATAATGAGGGAGACAAACATTGTCATTCTAAATAAACACAAAATAAACTTTATGTTCTAGATTCCTTTACAATAATAATAATAATAATAATAATAATAATAATAATAATAATAATAATAATAATAATAATAATAATAATAATAAAGAATGAAATAAATAATGGAATAATATAAATAATGAGGTAGTTATTTAATAACATGTATTCTATATACATAAAAATCTGGTATTAGATTTTTTTTTTGATTGATTTATTTATGGATGCTCTTTAACATCTGAGGTCATCAGCGTCCCATTCAACTCAGGGCGTGAAACGGCCGACAAATTTTGCTCAGAGGCCTCATCTGGTATTAGATGACACTATACTTTACTAACTGATAAATCCATCAGAACAAATATATGTTAATCAAGGTAGCAAACAGATTCTTTGGTGGCAAAGAGACTCCAAGGCTTTACAATATTATTATGCTACTTTTTATTTACCCAATTCTTAAAGGAATATTTGCTGTTAATTTAAAGGTTTCAGGTTCCATGCAAAATGTGCATTTTCTGCTAACATATCAATGATGCAAATTATTTTGCCTAAGTCTGCTGTCATGATGTGCAAGTCTTGACCAAGCAACCTGATCTGACTGCACATGGAATTATTTAAATTATACTTATGAAGCTATAGACATTGGAGTGGTAATTTATCCTATTGAAATTTATTAAATATGTTCACAGTAACTCACTTATGCAACATTAGGACACTATTGCCTCTGAAACATGTCCTAATGTTGTATAAATAAATAGAGTTGGTATGTACATATTTAATAAATTCTAACAGGATGCATATGGAATATTGGATGCCAAACAAAAGCAAATATAATGCTAAAAAGTAATGCCACAAAGCAAGTTACAACTACCAACAATTACATTCATATGAACATCACAAGAGAGGAACCTAGTGTGTCCATGCCTGCATGTTTTCAGATCAGATCATATAGAAGAATTATTTCTGCAATTAAGTGACATATAGAAGTTTAAGATTATTGTTAAATTTTTAAAGAAGTGGCAAAGTATAGCTCAAAGATGGCTATAATTTTAACAGATGAATCGCTTAGTCAGACAGACCTTCATGCTCCCATTCAAGATCCAATGAACTTGGAGGAGTAGAGGAAGCAATGCTTTTTTCTCTCTGGTTTCCATTTTGCAGCACTGCACGAGCAGCTAACAAAGAACGAGCATCCAATGGCTGCAGTGGAACATCAACTGCTACTGAACTGCAAAACCAATAATATGAATTACACTTTTAATATTCTATAAAGAAACTTTTAAGTAAATAATTAAGCCTGAAGAAGTGGAGACTTGCCTTGAAGGCTGTGCTCTTGGTGAAATAGATTCCATGTTTTCTGATTTCCTAGGTTGCCATGTATCATCTGTTAATTCCAGTATTACCTCTTGGGAAGGCTGTTAATACAGAAAATTTCTATCAGCATGTTAATTCCTTATAAAGGTTTCAATATTTGACTCTAAATTCAAATGAATTAAATAGAGTGTAATATAACAACTTATTTCACTGTGAAAATCCCCACAGCGCATTTTGATTAGTTTATACTAGCAGTCAACAGATCAGTTTTCACTTTATTTGTTTTACTTTCTTGTTTGCTGGAAATGAGGAATCAGACTTAAAAATTTGGATCAAGCTGGGATTTGAACCACATATCTTCAGCCAATTGGGCTGAAGCTCTACCAACTGAGCTACCATGTCCTCCTTCAAGTACAGAACAGCGAAATTCTCTCATCTGATTTATATACTCGGAGGTCTCCCTAAGGTTTCTGTACTATCAGAGATTATTTTCTTCTTGCGTACATGACCATTTTTATTGCACATATATATGCTTAAGAATCTGGCATTATAGAAATAAGTGTTTCTAATATTGTTGTCATACTAACCTTTTTTCTTCTTAAAGATAATAGATATGAAATACTACCAAGCCATGAATGCATGAAGAGAAAGAGATTACAGAATTTTAATGAAATAAATGCAATAGTTCATTACTGTGGTAGATTGTAACATTATGAGCTATTAATTTTGTTATTAATACCAATTCTTATATAAGCAATGTAATAATTTGTTACAATACTAAAGCTTGCTATGATAATTACCATTTTGATGCTTTTGATTGCTCAGGTGATGCCTGAAAGCAAAACAAGTTCATATTAAGTTACATTCTGTGTGAAGATAGATATAAAAAAATACCTAGGTTATCTTATGGTTAAAAACTTTTACCTGCAGATTATCCACAAGAAAGTCAAACTGTAAAAAGATACAAAATAAAAACCATCAGATAAAACAATAGCCATACATTAAATGTACAAAAGTTCTTGGACATTCTACTTACACACATTTAATGGTCATTAAATAGCTTCATATCAGTTAAGTATGTTAATCTGGATGATTAGTTTGGCAAGCCAAAGCAATGTAGCATTTATGCTCTCTGTGGGCATGTAAGCAGTTGCTGGTAACAAAGAACTCTTATTTGCAGAGTATCAACCGATTCTGTAAAAATTATTACACAATAATGCATTTATTTAACCAATTAAATATGCAAGTAAATGCTGAAATTTGCAACCTTAATTTTCCAGACTTTTTCACCACTGCTGAGAAATAAAGCATCACAATTGCATTTTCAATTACCTTTGAGAAACACATGCTAACTTGTAATACTTGTTAAAATTAAATCATATAATGCAATGCCTGCTGTGGACTGGTCACAGCTTTGAGCACTAACAACAACAAAAACAGCGACAATAATGAAATGATTAACAGCAAGGCTCCAAAAGCAATCCTGCTTGACAAAGTACACTATAAAGGAAACATTCACTGGAATTCTCTTATTTTGTTGAGGTTCTGCTTGTTCATTAATTTTTTTATTTCTTATATTTCTTATGATGCCTAAAAATGAGAGTGAGAGGGCACATACACAGTCAATATTGCATCACATTTTCATTTTTCACCATCCCCTCTTGCTCTACAAATGTGTATGTGTAATTGACATTTAAAATGTCAGTTTAAAATTCAAAGGGCATAAATTGAATTTGGCACTATTTTTTACAAATGCAATGCATGTGCATATGTGCAAATGTGTGTACTTGTAAGGGGAAAGTATAGCTGGAGCAGTGTTTTGCACCTTTCACAGTCAGTGTTCTAAGATGTCTTTAACCTTAGGTACCCACGAGTATGTGAGCACATACAACTTTCATGAAAACTCATAATGGAATGGAGTGTATAAACTGAGCCATCTTGCTTCATTCACAATAAATTAATGCCCAATAGTGCTTTATACAATCATTTAGCGACTTTACTGAGTTATAACAGTTAGAGTGACATAAACATTGTTACCACATTTAACAACATATGTTTGTTTTTTTTTATTGATTTATTTATGGACACTTTAACATCTCAGTCATCAGTGTTCCATTCAACTCAGGGCATGAAACGGCCAACTAATTTTGCTACGATGCCTCTCTTTCAGGCTTGAGGTTTTTTTCATGCTGTAAATGTATGACACGGGACCCATGGCTTTACTTCCCTTCCGAAGGAAGCCATACTTAGGGTTTTTATACCCCAAAAAAATCCATTGGTCCTGGCCGGGTTTGAACCCGCGATCTTGGGTGTAGAAGGAAAGTATGGTACCAACTACACTACCAGGACCGATATAAGTATGTATATATGTGTGCGTATAAATACATACATGTGTGTATATATATAAACTTTGAACCAAGAGATTCTATTATCAAAGGAAAGTGAAACGCACACACTTAAGTGCATAAATGAAAAATTATAGAGAATACACAATATTCCTGAACAAGTATACAATTTACGTAGTGGTTAATGTAGGTTAAAACAATTGATTAAAAATGAACAATTTACTATATTCCTAGCTGTAGAAATTCATTGACACTGTAAAGGCTGTAATCCATTAAAAATTGAGATAAAATGCCTTTAAATTTTTGCAGGGATTCAATATTCATTATATATTGGAGTAATTTATTTAACAGATGCAGATCAGTCATTTTCATAAAGTATGGTTCTGTGTGAATTTACAAATAAATTGTACTTAGTTCTAGCATTATATAAATTAACTTCTGAATTAGTTTTAAAGAAACATATGTGTGCTTTAGTATAGATGAGTATTTCATATACAGTAGAAGCACTAGTATTTGACACTATAAAAACAAAATTTCTTTATTTTGTGTATAATTAAAGTACAAAATAATTAAACTAAACAATAGCAATGCACACTAATTATTTCAAGTTTTCCCAGTACTAATGTGGAAGTTTTAATTATTAATAACCTATCATAATTTAAGAATTTTGTAACATATGTTAAATGTACCACTCATCGACACTAAAATTTTGACCTATAACAATGTTTGATAGTGTCCATGTACCAGTCATGGACATTTATGTTAAATCACTCTATAATCTATAAAACATTGATGATATAAAGATAAATGGCTAATTACAAAATTATTTGATACTTACATTTGTGCATTATTACTGTTCTAATGTGTAACATCACTTTCATTTGGGGTTCAAATTGGGTGAGTCAACATAGATAAATATGCCAATAGTCAGCAAGTATAAAAAATAAACAATAAATTGAAATGCTAATTGAAACTTGTTTAATTTAGTGTGAAATGGTAAAAAGGTGGAGTTATAGTATTTGAGATGGAAAATATGACAAATTGCAAAAAAATGTAATCAGATAAGACGGTAGAGAAAATGATTAAGATATGGGAAATTTTTAGGAAAAGTAAAGGATAAGTGGAGAAGAAGTATAACAGCATATGCAGTGATAAAAATTAGTAATTTACTTTAAGGGTTCTTTACCATACATATAACCTCGATATTAAGATATGAGAAAACCTCAGTTTTGGTACTACTAAACTTTTAGAGATTTTGTATGTTTATGTAAATTAAATTGTAATGTGGTCTGCTGACAATGGATTGAAAATGTATAATTAACAAATTGATGTAATTATGAAGTTATGTAAATAGTTATAAAGGCAGCGAGGAAAATTAAATTTGAATGTATAATTATTTGCTGAAATAATCATTCATTCATAATTCTTATTATTTTTTTCTGTATTCTGAAAACCTAATATTTTTGGGTTTATCCTATACCATATATTAATAAGCTATGAGTGTGTGCAAAGTAAACTGCTATAAGAACATTTACACTGGACACATATTTGACTAATCTGATTTAAGATTTAAGAAGTACTTTACCGTGTCTTTTGGTCAAGCTGTATATGTGCATTTCCCAACTTGTATTTTCATCCAATAATAAGTCAAATTATTGATTTATTTTTAGTTTTTTCTGGTAGAGCTAAGGACATCATGTCTTCTCTTATGCTGTACCAATCTAACAATAATTACATTAAGTTATAGCAACAATATTACAATCACAATATTGACAGTAATGTTGACAATACTCATACACCTATAAACCAATGTAAAACATGACGTATGCTAATTTAAATATAGATAATGAAAAATATTAACTTAAGAAGAAGAAAAATAAGAAAATAAGAGAACAATAGTATACAACAAGCACCAGTAATGACAATTTATACTTATATCCACCTATGTAAATCCTGAATGTGGAAATAAACATATGAGCAAAACATAAATTAAAAATCCTAACAATACTATCAAGGAGAATAACAAAATCTATGGTAGTAATAACAATAAATGAATTCCACAATAAATCAGATAAAAATGTTACAAATAGTAACAAAAGGAATCTAAATCTAGGGTAATTGATTATTTCTAATAATAGTAAATAATTTCTTTTGAAATGCTCCTAAGTTTGGCTGTTATTTATTGGTTTTAACATACTTTATTTCTTGCCCTAAATTTACTTTAGGATATATTACATTTTTATTCAGTTTATTAAGTGTATTATTCCTTACTTAAAAGTAATGTATTTGTGTTAAACAAATTTTGAATATATTTTAAAATTAATGGATATCATTGTATGATTAGTTGAACTACACAACTAATCATACAATGATATCCATTAATATGATTGGCTTCACTGTGTTTAAGTTCCAATTTTACATTTAAGTAATATTTTAAAATGTTATCTATATTGAAGTTTATGTCCTTTTCATTGACCCTGTTATAAAATGCTTGTATCATCTACAACAAATGTTTTATTTATACCCGTTATGTTATTTACATTATCTACTAAGTCATTTATGTGCAATATAAACAACAGTGCCCTGAGAACAGACCCTTACAGTACTCCATAGTTTATTCTGCTAAAACCAGAAAATTGTTTTTTAGTATTATTGGTTTTTTCATAACAACATCCTATTTCAGCTGACTTAAACCAATTTAAGACCAATCCTCTCACATCTATACCAGTAATTTTTCTGGTAACAAAGAAGATTCAGATTGAATGCTTTCATTAAGTCTAAGAATAAACCCAGTCATAGCTGTCTATTACTTATATATTTTTTCAATAAAATTGATTGTGCAGAGTTAATTTACTTTTTACTATAACCATTTTTGATTATCTTTTATTATTTTAAACTTATCCAGGAAACTTATTACTCTTCTGTACAAAATTTATTGTGCAGAGTTAATTAACTTTTTTCTAAAACCATTTTTGATTATCATTAATTATTTTAAATTTATCCAGGAAACTTATTACTCTTCTGTATATTATTTATTAAAATATCTTTGCAAAAGTTAATATTACTGATATTGACCCAAAGTTCTCTACCTCATCCTTATTACCTTTTTAAAGATAAGATTTCATTTTTGTTTGTTTTAGCCTTTCAGGGAATAGTCCACAAGATATTGAAAGACATATTAATTGACACATAGATTCTATTAGAAATATGCAGAACATTTTTTAAAAACATAATTAGAATATCCATCTATTCCTGCTGATTCCTCAGATTTTTGATAACCGTTTTTATTTCTTCAGTTATTATTGGGACTAAAAAGATAGCTTTTTTTGTTCCATTTTAAATTGAATTTTTCTGCTATACTTAACAAAAGCTTTTTAACAGATTTTCAGCAATTCTTGAATAAAAATTATTGAATGAGTCAGAACATATTTAGGGTCACTTACAAGCTGCCCAGTATGTTTGATAGAGTAATTATTTTTTATATTAATCTAGATTTAATATTACCTCAAATTATTTGCCACAGTGACTTTGATTTATTAATTGCTACTTTTAGCCTTCATAATTACCTTAATGTATATTGCTTTATAATTTAATTAATAGAACTTTAAATCCTCACAATGTAATACAGACTAGTTTAAGGTTTTTGAGTAAATTGAATTTTGACAACTGAATTGCTGTTTCAAAGTAAAATTGGAATATATTCTAAAAAGTCATTCATGACTTCATTAATTGATTTTAACATATCCACATTTCTTTATTAAATAAATAATTTGGACAATTCAAATGTTCATCATTTATAAACCTCTTTTATATATCTTATTCATTCTTTGATGAGGTGAACAATTTATTTGATGGGCTAATTGAAGCACTGGAGCATAATGATCTAAGTGTGCTGTGTCAAACACTTGAATTTTATACTTCCACATTTTTGTATTTAATAAATCTGATCAACTGTAGTACAGATTAAATAAGAGACTCTAGTCAGTTTTCAACTTTATTTTGCATACCATATATATTTCAAACAAATTCATGCTATTTGAACTTTGTGACAGTGATAAATGTTAGTTAATAATACACACTTGTAATTTGAAAATTAACCAAATTGGCTGCCCCAAATTCCTAGAAATCTATATTGATAAAACTTTAATTATAACCACCACGTAAAATGTTCTGTAAAAATTGTGTGTTAATATATACTTGCTAAGAAAATTATCGTTTAGGAGGAGATACACTAAAAATGGTGTATTATGGGTAGGTAAACTTAATATTACATATGGGATAGAAATCTGGGGAGAAACAAATGACTTATATTTGAATAGAGTACTTATGTTACAGAAAAGAAGTCTAAGATGCATTTATAATGTAACTAATCCTCAATCTGCCAAAGAAATATTTAGGAAACAGCTGCTACTAACAGTCATATTGTTGCATGTCTACAGAGTTATTTTATTAGTAAAATCAAAAAGATCATTATGAATATAACAGAGGAGAATAAATAATTATCATAGGAAATATAGGGTCAAATCATTGATCAACAGAGATCCATACAATACAGTGGATATCATGTACAATAAACTTCCCAATTTCATTAAATCTGCACAAAATAAACTTCCCAATTTCATTAAATCTGCACAAGGGAACTTTTAAACAAATAATGAAAAAGTGTCTCATTAATAAATGTCTATACAAAATATATGAATTATAATTATATAATGCTACCGTTACTGTTCTTATACATATTATATTGATTATATATGATTGCTTATTTATATCCATACTTAAATTTATTCCTTTTGCATTATAGTATTTTTCATAGATTCATCTGCACTTCATAAAATAAAGATAATGAAACTTATTGGCTGGTGCTGTATTTTGAAAGACTTTATCTGTTCTGATGTATTGTAAACATAGCTTTGTACAAACTCTGTAGTGTTAAATATTGATCATGCTTAAATACTTTTACTTCACAAGTTTATGAGCTATTATTATTATTATTGTTGTTGTTGTTGTTTAAAAAAAGGTTTAGTTGCTGTCTTTTGTAAACTTCAGTAAATCAATAATATATCATTTTTGGACAGAAAATAATGACATAGTGAATAAAACAAAATTATTAAAATCAGTACAAGGACCTACAGAACTAGCAACTTGGGAGAAAATCTACATTTACAAATACAAAGACAGTCTAATGAACTTCAACACTGCTGGGGATGAAAACATAAAACTACAAGTTTGTCACATTGCCACCAGAGCTGAATACAACATTCCCAAAGTTTAATGAATTATCTGACAGTTGAAGTTTAGTCAAGCTGATGATGAGAACGAAATATTCTAGAAACCGATTCTATATATTATGACAAGTAAGTGAAGCATTAAGAATGTGTAGTTAAACTAAATCATACAATAATATCAATTATATGATTGGCTTCACTTTGCAAGTTCCAATTAACATTTTAATTTTAATGCTAATGCCTTTTAAAGTAGATGTTAATAATGCTTCAATATTACCTTTTTTTAATCTCTTCTGTGTTGAAATATTTAGAACACTCTTTATAGTTTCACTTACGTTAAATTTACTCAGGATATATTTTGTGAAACAATTGTCCACATCACCAGCTGTTAAATGACTGTTCGATCATTCATAGACGTTGAGTAGGTTGGTAGCCGGGTTGACTGGTGGTCTTGTGATAAACTTGAATAAAGTGCTGTCTGCTTCTGGTATGTTGAAATTCATAAGGTTTTGCTCATGCTTTTTTTTTTTAAATATGTTTTTTTCCATATGTTTAATTCTTTTGGTAGTGGAAAGTTTTTAATAGCTTGATGGTTTTTTCTATTTCATGGTTTTCATTCCAAAAATGTGCTTCCACAGCTGGTTTATCTATTTGTTTGTAAAGGATGTTTCTCCAATGTTCCTTCAACTTAATGCTTATATTTCTCTTTGGTTTTCCTACGTAAACAATTGTTCCATGAAATATGTCCTGAGTAAATCTCATGTAAGTGAAACCATAAAGAGTATTCTAAATAATTTGACTCAGAAGAAATTATTATGAGTGTTTCACTGTGTGCGATTCCAAATTGAATTAATATTGAAATCACATTTTTTTTGTTTCTTACAATCTGGATATTTTGGTGGAAAATTTTGCATGAAATGTTTTTTCTTTGGAATTATTATAATTTAAATTAATAGAGTTACTTGCTTTACCTGGAGGATTACTAATCTTAAATATTTAATAATGAAGAATCAGACTTGAAAAATTTGGGATCTGAACCATGGATTTGCAGCTTTCTGAGCTGATACTCTACCATGTTCTCCTCCAAACAAGGAACTAAGAATCTCTCTCATCTAATCCTATATACCCCGGAGACCTACTTAGGTTTCTCTACAGCATGAAAGATTAAGATATAACTCATAATGCTACAAGTACTTATGACCCAGGCTTTTAGTATAACCAAAAATATGGGCTAATTTATGTATTGATATATGGATTGGTTCAAATCCCGGCCATTATCTGAATTTTTCAGGTCTGATTTTTCATTTTCAACTTATATCCTACTTGTGGTAAAAGAACAATTTCTATATTTAAATGATTGCTTTATAGCTTCTGCACAAGTGATTAGTTTATCAGTTTACTACAAACTATATTTATAATATCTTTCATAGCACTACTAAGTATTTGAGAATCCTTTCCTTTTAGGTGCAGACCATCCCTACCAAGGTATGAATAGTCTAGTTTCTAGATTATGGTTTATAATTGCGATATATTCAAAGCTAATTGTATAATGCATGATCATAATACTAGACACAGAATTGGTTTATTTAAACCAATATCTCATTAAAACTTTTCCAGAAAGTGTATTAATCTTCAGTGCAGATATATAATAGCCTTCCAGCTTATTTAAAATTGCAAAATGACTCACAGAGGGTACTGTCTTTAAAATCTGTATAAAGAGATTTCTAATCCTAATTCATATTATTATATTAAAGATTACTAGAGCTTTGCTAAATATAGGATCAACAGATCATGCTATGTCTTGTAATATCATATAATGCAGTGTTTAACAGTAATTAATCTAAAAAAAGTGAAAGAAATAATAATAACCTGTAGCTTAATTTTAAGATTTTGTATCACAGCATGCCCAATTTCTGGTATCGTGTAGGTGAAAAAATTAAGAACATGCACAAACAATTATTGAACAATTGCTATACTTATCTGTGTCTAAATCAAAATTATTTAAAAAATCCTGTTATTGCATAAATAGGCTAATATGAGCCAATGGCGTGTGAGAATGGTGTTGGAGACTCTGTGAAGCAAAAACAAAATCTTTCCTTCTTTTACGCTTTATTTCTTTCTGGTTTGTATTTTTCTCTCTTCTTCTTTCTTAGTGGAGCAGTTGTATTGGACTTGCCATTTTTAATGGTATGAAAGCATAAATTTGACTTTCAAATTGTATTGCTATAGCTCTAAAGCAGCATTTGTTATGATAAAACCAAGTATTTTGTTTACAAAATCAATGTTATTTTAAGAGTTATTAAATAAAAGTAATTTTATCTTTGTTGGAATTTTAATTCAAGCAGCAATGTTCCTAGATTACTACAGTCATCTTAAATGAAATGAGAAGCTAACAAAACAATTTAAATATAATTAAATAAAGGGAAAAAAGTTTGTAGTGGGATATTTCTTTTCCACACTAGGTCATGAGTTATTCTTCTTCCCAGTTCAAAAGTTTCATTTCAACATATAATTTTAATCTGTGTTAATCAAATCCAGTGTTACTGTAGAATGTAAATAAACAATTACCTTAAAATTGTGATCTTACATGGTTAGTTTTTAGGGTTGATGTGCAGTTAATAATTTGTTGATATTAAAATGCAAAAGTATGAATATAAGTAGCTTTACTTTTCAGTTCCGTGGAAACTGAATAGTACAAATAATTTTACTTGCATTAGTTAGGAGCCTCTTTACGGTCGACTGCTATTATATGCTCTTAATAATATTCCTTTTTGTAATATGTTAGCACAGAGAAATAGCTGACCCCTTACCTCAACATTATCATCTCCCTGATAATACATAGTTCGCTGCGAGCGATACGTCCTGTAAATAAGACAGATATTACATATTCATTAGCAGTATTTAATTTCTGTATTTTTTTAATTATAAATATTCTATAAGCAACGGGAGAATTAATAATTGAATTGCCTACTTGGTCTTTTTGAGGTTAAAGCACCGACCAAAACAAGCTCCCATCGTAAGCCAGACCGATGGTCCAGCAGTGCTGTACAGAGCCCGGTGACACCATGGAAAATTCACTGATTTGGGAACTTATTAAAATTAAGCCGCACCCTTATCACGACATTAAATTAGTTACTGCCATCTTCCAATCTGCGATTGAAGAGCCGTCATATTGAATGTGGCGACTTGGAGTGCCACAGTTCCGGGTTGCTTTTGTTTATTTTGAAAATACCCGAAATACCTGATTGGACCGGAGGACTTGACATGTTAATACAATGCATTATACAGTGAAATGGACAATGATGGGGTATAACGGCGTTGAATAATTGTTTCTTTATTAGATGAATGTGATATAGCTTAAGTCGTTGAGCCGATTTTCCTTCTACGTACGCTATTACGAGATACATTGGAAGTTTCACCGAAAGTAGAAAGAGTATGTCAACTATAGACAGCGATGATGACGTACCGCAATTATCTGCTGCAGCCCTGACAGCTTTAAAGGAATTTTACGCAGAACAAGCTAAACGTGATGAAAAGCTTCGAAAAGCGCTTCATAATGGTGCTGGGGAACATGCTGAAGAAGTACAGCTGGAGGAAAATTGGGTTGGTAGCTATGTAATGTTCATGTTTTGAGGATAACCTTTGAGTATGCGACCGCATCTTTATATCATAAACAACTACAATAACTGGAACTTAAAACTTCCGCACACAAATGTCGTGAACTGATGAAAAAATGTACATGTTAGTTGGAGTATTTTGATAGGGGAACAAATGCTGCATAGGTGTATTGTAAAGGGACCGTTGCAAATAAGAAAAAATGTACATGTTAGTTGGAGTATTTTGATAGGGGAACAAATCTGCATAGGTGTATTGTAAAGGGACCGTTGCAAATAAGCAATTATAAGTACCTTGGGGGAGGGGGAAAAGTTGCCAACATGACCCCACAACAGATAGCGAAGATGATACCTTGTTACGATTTATACAGTGTATCATGACAGCAAGGAGGTGAAAGTGGCCACTCCATTGCACTAATCCCATCAAAATCTACTCGCCTGAGGGGTGGTGGAATGGCAGAACCATATCCACAATACTTGGGAAAGGAAATATTCCAGATATGTATTAACCGGCCATTAATAAAGTGCATGAAATTTAAAGGGTAAAAGATACAAAATGTAGGGGCAACAATAACTTGAGACATTGTTAAAAAATTGCAGAAAAGTTTTGAAAAAATGTATCAAGTACTGTGTTTGACTAACTGAACAGACAAATACCATTTTCTGTGACCATATACATCTAATGGCTGTAAAATTAATTGATTAATTCGGATTTGAAAAAGTTTTATATGGATATAGGGTTGGTTTTAAGAGCAATATGGTAAGTAGTAATCAAATGAAACAAAGGTGCCAAGGTGTAAATCTAAGCTTGAAAAATGCAGCATAATTAATTAAAAATTGCTCTTTGTGCCTGTTGAATGATCAATCCTTGCATCTAGTACAACAGATGTAAGGTTTGATCATACACTTAATGGTTCTTATCTCATATTTGTTATTAATAATATAGTACTCTTTACTAGCGTAATATTTTTGATAATTGTAAAGCCTATTCTAATGCAATTATTGTAAGTGCATTAAACTATGTTGGTCACACAATATTGTATTTCTGTAAGGTTATGTTGAAAACACTTTTTATTTATAAATATATGATGTATACTTCCAGCTAGAACAGCACTAGCCCATTTAGGCTTACTTGTATTAATGTTTTTATTCCTGCAGAATTGATGATGGATGACTTCCACTGTAACAATAGTCCTTCTTGCTGAAACTGCTAATTTAAATTAATTGAAGTGCATTGTCTTGTTTGCATGGAATGTATTTAAATAAATAAAAGTAGAACAGCCCTGTCATATCACCTATTGTGGTGGGATTCTGTGGGGATAGATGTGCTTGAATACAATAGCATGTTCATTTCTCTAAATTATCAGATGACCCAAGAAGAGTGCTGTTAAAGTTTTAATAAAATGGTTTTTTTTTTTTTTTGAGTAGTGTTTAACGCCCGTTTTTACTACTGAGGCACCACAGGCGGTGGACACTGATGATACATGAGATGAAATGATATATTGGGAAAGGATTTTTTTTTTTTTTTTTAAGGAAGGAAGCGTTCCAGGCCTAAGTTTAGGTATCTCCCCGGCATTTGCCAGTTATGAAGACTGAGGAAAACCTGGAAAAAACCCCAGTCAGGGAGGACGGTCCTGGCGGGATTCGAACCGCAGACCTCCCGCTCACGAGTCCGTGCCTTAACGACCTCGGCCACCCGTGGCGGTAATAAAATGGTGAGAAGGGTGGGCCAAAAGGTCTTGTAATAAAACGTATTGTAAAATACTGACTGAGGATACAGTCATGGGAAGAAGGAAACATTCTCAAAGAATGCTTGGGGCACAAGAAAAAGGTAAATGGGAACATAGCTGGGTAGAGATTAGAGGAAATTGTAAGAGAAATTGGTTTCGGAGAAAGAGTTTACATTCACCAAATGGGCAAGGTGTGTGGAATAAAGTGAAAGCAAGGGTTGATGATACAGAGAAATAGGAAATATTTGGTAGCCTAAGAGATAAGAGTACTCCGATATATTATAGGAGTTTTAAGAAAGAGTGGGACAGGGATAAATATATTGAGGTTTATGACAAAATGGGAAGGGAGAGTATGCCATGGGCAAAAACAGGAACAATGATGTTAGGTGGAGTAAAAGTTGACAAAGAATTGTGCCCACTATATGGTAAGGTAGACAAGAACTGCACTGTATATTAGAATGTATAGAAATTGAAGAATGGAGGGAGGAAATATGGATCAAGAATTGGGATAATTTGCAGGGATTAAAGATTTTTGGGATTAGCAGAAGGAATTTTTGAACCAGTTTGGAAATTATGCAGGGAAAATAAGAGAAAAGTGGTGGAGGAAAGTGATCAAGGCAAAAGAAGAAGGTAATAAAGGGGAGGTGATTACCTTTAGGGAAGTATTTGTAAAGTTCACTTGATAATATGCATAGTTAGAGCAATGTAGGATCCATATACACAATAGACAGGGTGTTAGTTCCATAGGATCCTGAATTAACAAGCACTCAAGGATTAAGGAAATATTGTAAAACTAATTGTAAATGTATAGAAATAATAAGTATTCATTAAATAAAAATGGTGATTTAAAAAAAAAATTAACTTTTTATATCTGATAAAAAGTAAGTGGAGCAATAAGAAGAGTGTTTAAGTTGATGTAACCCAAATGTTTTTAATCATACAATTGGCTTCATGGTGATAGTTCGTTATATAGCTTTTAAATGATTAACTTTTTCTTGGTATTCATGAAATTAAACTTTAAACTGCACTGTATCTTTTATTTCAGTTGGTGGCTGTAATACCAGTAGAGATGAAATAAACGCCAAAGAAGATCTTAGTTTATCAGGTTTTAATTAATCTACTGAAGTTGCTCAAAATGCATTACAGATATTAGAGATTCCCAGAAATAAGCCTAGTACCCTATAAAACAAATTTAAGATTATCCATTCTACCTCGATCTGAGCAGCTGTTTTAGATTGTACTTTCCACTCCAAATCCACAGCATTAAATCCTACCATCCATTGTGACTTAAATGCAAAGGTCTACCTCATATTCTAATGGGCAGGATTCAGTACCTTGTTAGAGTTACTTGAATGAGTATGTTTTGCTATGAGCATTTTGTTTCATTCATTCATAAACAAATTTTATTAGTGTTTCTGAAAGCTTTGACAGTTGCCACAAAAGTAAGGAAAGTGAAAAGTAATAAAAAGACTAAATTTAAAATTAATTTCATATTGGAACTAATACAGTGAAGCAATTAATTTATTCTTAATTAGCTAGTGAGTTGATTTAATACCCTTATGCCCACCATTGAATTATATAGAACATGTTTCACAGGCTTTTGCCTGCACTCGGCTCACAGCTGATGATGTGGGTAAAAGCCTGTGAGGCATGTTCTGTACATTTCAATGATAGTGGAGCATAAGAGTATTAAATAGAATTACTAGCTAATTAAGAATAAAATAAAAAGATTATTGCCACAGCATTTTTCTCATAATAGTATTTCCAGGACTGTCAGGGCTGGTATTCATATGATCAAATGAAACATTTCCTGGTTCTGAAATTTTAGCATTTAGTTCCAAATCAAAGTGTTTGCTGATAATTGTGTTCTGTTTTGCAGTACAGAGCAGAATAGTTTAGTTTAGTTCAGTTTAGTTCCTGGAGCGTTCAGTGAGTTCACGAAGCAGTCACAAGAGACCCACGAACATAGAATTTGTACTTACAACTACCATAGCAGCACATATTCTACATGCACAAAATACCATGTAATCTGAATAAATAGTTACAATAAAAATGAAAAAGCAACACCTAAAATAACTCGGCCAAAACAACAAACACCAGGGAAGCAGAAACAGACATTTACTTAAATGTAAATTGGAACTTACACAGTGAAGCCAATCATACAATGATATCCATTAATAGAAACAGACATATTACTCAATCACAGATTTTACTATATACATGTTTACATAGGTGTTGATATAAAATTATTGCAGTGTTTTTAACTCAGTATAATATAGATTTAAATAGCAGGAATTTTCACAGCAAAATATAGCCTAATATAACAAATTATTTATTTGAAAATCACTCAAATTTCACTAATTTTGTTTCACTTACTTGGACATGTTGCCTTCATCATCAGCCTAGTTTCACTGTCAATTTACCAGTGTGGTATTAAGATGTTGCTTTGTGGATTTTATGAACTTAGTAATGAGGTTACTAATGTTAAGGGAGATCAAAATTAATCAAATTTATGAATATATTTTCCATATTCAATTGGCATATTCAGAAAGGATACACACACACAGATAATTATATAAAAAACAACAGTCACAATTCAAAACAATATAAACTCACCATAATCAATAGCCTCACACTGAGATTAACAAACCTACCAATAAGCAAAGCAGAATACAAATCATAGATATAGCACAACAAATTTGCTACACAATAAATCTGGTTAACAAGAAAATAGAAAAAAAGCAAAAACAAATAAAAGAGATCATCACACTAAAAGGCTACAAAGGAGATCATATATATAAGAGATTAACATTCCACCCATGGGGATACCAAAATTCCAGAAGATTTGTACAGAGGCAAACATCATTTTGGCTCCAGTAAACAATGCAGTTTACAAATCAACACAAAAGACGAAATTTTGCTAGGAAAACAATCGGGCATTTACAAAATTGGTTGCAAAGACTGCAAAATGAAATACATAGGCCAAAAAAAAAAAAAATTACCATATGGTTTAAGGAACACATGAGAAATGTAAACACATGGAAAAATCAGAAATAGCAAACAATTTCTAGCAAAAGAACCACAAATTTCAAAAGGAACCAAAACTCTTAAAAGCTCTTCAAAAACCCATAGAATTAACAGTGTGGG